>CM040183.1:55875308-56077808 GCA_022606455.1 Callitettix versicolor
GATTCTCACCTACATGACATATTAAGAGTAGCATGTAGCAATTACAAATCTGATATATCTTGTATAATTAAAAATTTATCACAGTGTTAAAAATCACAGTAATTTGTATGAATATGATTTTTGTAATATTTTTTTTAAATATATCGTACATATTCTTGTATTTTACAGTTTTATTTTTATCTTATTCCATTTATAAGATGAATTGTTATTTATCTTATTACTTTATAACATCATCCCCCACTTTATGAACTGTGGTCTGCTTAAACTTTGCAACACACAAATGTGGTCTGCTTAAAATATGTATCACACAAATGTGATCTGAGAAAATAAAAGGTTGAGTATGGCTGCTATGGAGTAAAATGAAATAGATTAAAACCTATTACATAATGTAAATCTTGATTTATTTTGTAAAATGTATTGAGATACTTGAAAAGGTTTGGAATTATATTAATATTTTAAATAGTAAATTTGTTGATTCATATACATTTTGTAATCAAACCCAATGAAATAGAAATAGTTAAAAAAATGTAGAATTGTACCATCATTAAAATAAACACTTAATTGTCTAAAATTTAAATAGAGATATTTCATGGGAACCCTTACAAACTTCGGAAAATGGATCCTTAGGTCAAAAATAAAATATTATATAAATATATCTATCTTTTAGAATCTTCTAAGACCATTTGTTTCCTATTTACAAGTACAAATTAAAGTTTTTCAGTTTTATATGTATTTAATGCATATTTCGATCTCTACATGAAAAATAAGTGAAGATATTTTATTAAAATATACATGGCTAGTTAGAGGACAAAATTATGAAGACATATCATTTGTTTTATGTGCTAAAATGTTGACTTTGATTTGATGATATCACTTAAAATCTTAGAACTTGTAAGAAAAGTGTGTGCTTAAAAATATTGTTAATGTTTAATATTCCTCCAAGTGAATACTTGGCGTTATTGGCGTTCAATAATTTGAACTGAAATTCTGCTAAAAGTAGTAAAATTTTGTACAGAGTAAAATTATATTTAAACTTTTTCAGTTTTATAAGCAATATTTACATGACAGCATAAAATACCATAAGGTAACACAGACTGTAAAGGAAAGCTTAAGGCTGTATTCTTAAATTAATTTACAATACATTTTTATTAAATGTACAAGAACAATAATTAATTTTACCTTGGGACAGTAGGATAGATATTACTAAAAAGTACTTAAATTAATTTAGAAAATTTTCAAAATGTCCGTCATTGTGATCTCAGGAAAGTCTGGCTCGTTTTAACAGGGAAGACATTTCTGCTTTTATCATGTATGGATTTTTGTTAATTGTTTGGAAAACATTTAAGATTATTTCTAACAGCTCCAATCTTGTTTGAAAATTTGGTTTTGTACACTTCCAGTTTCATGTGTCCCCACAGAAAGAAGTTCATGGAGTCAGATATGGTAACCCATGTAGCCAATGTAATGGTCCACAGTGAACAATAATTTTCCTACCATAATGGGCATGTAATAAGCAAACCATGCCATGTGACCTGTGCATGGATGGTAAAATATAGTTCTTCTAATTTGGATAGGGATATTCTCAAGAAGCTCTGGTAAATTGTCTTGTAGAAATACATAGGTTATACTGTGTATTGCCCAATCTAAAATGTAAGGTCATTATGGAAGTTGTTGATGGACTTCTTCCTGTGAAGATGGAGATAAAGGAAAACAGAGGTGTACAAAATCACATCACAAACAAGACCAGACCTATTTAGAAAGAAACTTAAAAGTTTCTCAAACAATCAAATAAAATCCTTACATGATAAAAGCACCAATTTTTTCCCTGTTAGAGGAAGCCACATTTTGCTGAGATCACAATTTGTACATTTTAAAATTTTTCTAAATTAATTAAAGTATATTTTAGTGATAACTAATCTACTGTATCAAGGTGTCATTAAATTGTTTTATGTACAATTAATAAAAATGTATTTTAATTTCATTTATGCACACAGCCTTAAACTTTCATTTACAATTTTGTTACCTTATAGTATTTTATGCTCTCATGAAAATATTGCTTCTAAAAACGAAAAGATCAAGATATAATCTTATTATGCATAAAATTTTACAATTAATGGTAAAATTGCATCCCGAATGATCAGGTAGTATTCATGCAGAAGAATATTAAATATTAACAATAATTTGTATGTCCTCATTTTTAAAAAATTTTAACCTTTGATGCAATATAACTGAATCAATGTCAACATTTTGAAACATAAACAAATTATATGTCTTCATAATTTTGTCCTATAACTAGCGGTGTATGTTTTAATAAAATATCTTGAATTATATTTGTCTAGAAATCTTAATATACATTAAATACACATAAAACTGAAAAAAACAATTTCTACTTGTAAATACGAAACAAATTGGTTTAGGACTTATCTTTACATAATATTTTTTTCTCATATTGAACTAAGGATCTATTTCCCAAAGTTTGTCAGGGTTTCATATTTGTCAGGGTATTTTTAAATAATTGTATTCATATTTGTATTTTTAAATAATTGTATATTAAAAATATACAAATAAAGTATATTTTTTATTGTATAAGTTTTTTATTATATATTTTTTATTGTATAAGAAAATAAGTTGGTTGATGAAAACTTAAAACATGTTTTTAATTTTAACATATCAAAATAATCAGTCATTATTTATTTAAAGTATAACCTACTCAAAGGAATCTAGATGAATAACAAAATTTTAAAATGGTAAGTATTTGTACTAATAATACGTGATGTAATGCAAAAGTATAAAATACTGTACCTAAGTTGAAGAGAAGATATTAAATAAATAGTAATTATTATTCCAGAATAAAGTGAATTTTTTTACTTTGATTTAATTGAATACACTTTGAGTTTTTGAAGGCTTATGGAAACTTTATTAATTTTGAAATAACAAAATTTCATTATTTTGTTTTAAATATTTCAACATTAAAAATACAGGTTATTTCATTGCACTTCTTAATGTGTATTCACTTTCGTTAAAAAAAAAAATATCTATATAATAAACATTTTATAATGTTCATAACATGATTATTTCATCAATGTAGATAAAACCTTTCTTCATTATTTCTCAGACTTCTGGATTTTTTTTACTTCCTCTCTTATTTCTTATTTTTAATGTTTTAGTATTTCAATTAGTGGTATTAATTTTGTTCCATTTTTTCTTTAATTTTATTAAGCGAGTCTCTGGTTTCCCCTAGTAATACACGAAATTTCAAAATTTGTTCAGGATTTAATTTATGGTGTATTTTTAACTCATCATCACTGAAGTTAAGTCTGTCAAACTGAGGAATTAATTGGTCAACTAATGTTTGTGTCAGTGGTTTCATTTTGTCTTTAAGCATAGGCATTGGGTTAGCCATGATGGTTTCAACCTGTTTAACCATTTTATTAAGAAAATCCAATTGTTCTACAATAGTATCTTTGCTACCAGGTACATTTGGTAATGTAGAAGCTTTGTTACTGGTACCAGTCACCTTCCCCATTAAAGAACTACCTAAATTTTTAACTGCTTTTCCAAGATCCCCCAATTTATTAAAAATTGGCACTGAATATACATGATTTATGATAAAACAAGAAACAAAGAGTAAATAAAAAAACTTCATTCTAAAATGTAAACAATGAACAAGACTCAATAATTAAAGTTAATGATTTTACAATTATATAAATAAATTAATTTCTGAAACATTTATTTCTTATGTAATGAACAGAGATAAAACAATTTAATAAAATGATTATCTGCTGATAACCAATTGTAATAGTTTCTTGTGGTTTACATAATCTTATTAATGTAACTATATTTGTTATTTTTTTAATGTTTTCATTTTATGTCAGTTATACTAATAAAGACAGGGAATATAAAACATGAAAAAGCTAACATTAATTCCCTTTTACAAAAGTATTGTAAAGTAATTATTATTTATGAATGTAAGCTACAGACTCTTACATTGCACTAAGAGATTGGTTGAAAAGAGATATAATATTATATCATTAAAATTTAACACATATATAAAGGAATATTATTATACTGTACTGTATTTGTATTACTAACACAGGTAATTTGGGGTATTAATACATAGATATGCTTTCAACAAAGTCGTTCATAGTATTCAATTTTTATTTTAGTTCGAATTTTACAACTTTATAGATAGCCTACTTAATTTTACTCAGTTTAAATATGTAAATTTTTAAAATTAATAGAAATATATTTTACAAAAGTCTAATTAATATATATTATTATTATGATTAGAATGAAGAATGCATCTTATCTACATTGATTAAATAAATAAATCAATCTCATTAATAATGGAAATATTTGAAATAATTTTTATTTTTATTTAGTCATCATATTTCAGTTGATAAAGAGTGTACATTACAAAGAGAATATGAAACCTAGTATATTATTTGTGTGTTTAATTTGTATGCATGGAGCTATTTCTACACCAATTTTTAACAAATTAGGAAATGTAGGAAGTGCAGTAAAAAATTTGGGGAGCACGTTACTTGGAAAATTAACAGGAAATGTAGTACCACCAATGCCTGGAGGTCCCTCACCAATGTCACCTCCTGCAGGAAGTATCCTTGAGCAATTACAATTTCTTAACAAAATGCTAAAACAATTGCAAGGTTATATGAGTAATCCTTCATATGTCTCAAGCCAAAAGACACAGCCACTTACTAAGACATTGTTGGACCAAATAATTCCACAATTCGAAAAACTCGATTTTACTGATAATGAACTAAGGATAAATCATAAATTACAGCCAGAGCAAGTTACAACATTTAGGACATTATTAGAAGAAACACGTAGCTTACTACGTGATTTGAAACAGAAATTGGGAGCAAATAATTGATTATAAATGTAAAATTTAAACAACTACAGTTATATTCTAACCAGTTTTATTAAAGTGACTTGGATGTGCAAAATTTATAATGACTTGGATATGTAAAATAAAAGTGATGTGTTATAATGCCATTTTATGTAAGAGTTTTTCATGTGTAAAATCCAAAGGAATTTCATAAATATATAATTTACAAGTTTCTTTTATATAATTATATAATTGAAGAGTAAACAAGATTTTTATTCAACTATGCTTTGAAATGCAAGTATCAACAACAAAGAAATTAATGTACGTTAATTTATTATATCGCCCAACATTTAAATTAAAAGTTTGTACATCACATGTACAATAAGAATTCACAAATCATTTCTGTAAACAAATACTGTAATTGTTAAAGATTTTATAACATGCTGTTATTTTAAAGATATTCAATACTATTTTTAATTAAATTATCATTGATTTAATCACATAATCACATAATTTAAAAATAGCTATGTTAAATATTTACAACATATTATAAATATTAAATTGCTTAAAACTATTTTTTTTTTATCAAGTAGAAATTTCTTAAGAACTATTTATATAGGAACAGTGATATTATTTGTACTATTTACTCCATGATGATAAACTATATAATATATACCAATAAGCAATTTTAAAAGATTATGTAATTATGTTTTAAAATTAAATAATTAAAGTAGTAATATATTTTAATTATAAATGTAATAAAATATAAAACAGTAATAAGAAAAATGTAATTAATTTAAAATAAAATTTGTTACTGTAAATATTAATATTTTATTTAGCATAAACTTAGTAATAATAATATTTAAAAATTTCAGTTATCCTATATTTTTCCTATTCACTCAAAATTTATTTCTGCAAAAGTTTTAGAGATATCAGAATAACTAAAAAAAATTAATAGTCATTTAAATATAAAACATGTTTTATGGCCTATAATGATTTTAGTTACAATTTTTCCAAACCACTAAATAGCGTAAATGTAAACTTTAAACTAGCTCTATTGAGAAAAGAAAAATATTGTTTCCAGAAGATGAGTTGATTCTATTATTGAAATATTGTGTATTTTCTTTACATACAAGTGATGGCAAACCAATGAATATAAAATAGTTGTGGCTCACAGTTTTCTTATTGATCTTACTTTCCTGAAAATCTAATTTCATCATTTGTAACCACTGATAAAATGTGCATATTTTAGCATTTAAAATTTTTGTATTCCATTTAAAATTTAACACAATAATTAGTTCAAATATAAATGATGATTAAATGGTGAAATCAGATTTTCAAAAAAAGTAAGAAAAAACACAAATATAAAAAGATTTGTGAAGGTATGATTAGAAAAAGATTAGAAATTTCTGCCAATTTAAAACAGTTGAAAATATGTTGTGTAAAATCTTTTACGTGTATTTATTTTATGCCAAGTTTGAATGAAACTGGCATAAATTACTACTTTAGAATTTAAAATTACAATGAAAATAAGGAATTGAACCCTCATAGATGGTAGATACATTTTTGTATTATCAATGGAATTTGAAAATTAAAAATATATATAAAATTTAAAAAAACAATATATATATATCTATATATAAATATATCTATATATAAATATATATATATATATATATATATATATATATATATATATATATATATATATATATATATATATATAGATAGAGAGAGAGAGAGAGAGAGAGAGAGACAGAGTCTAACTTTGAATTAGGAAAAAGTGTAACAGTGTAAAAATTTTGTTATATAGAAATTTCGTTATATAGAAATTGAAAAAAAATACTCTTTGTAATAAAAGCATATAGGTCTACCAGTAAATAATACTATGGATAATCCAAATAATATTTAATATCCTTTCAGAAAAATATCAAATGATTATTATAGTTGATTACAAAGATTTCACTTACAGTTGGCTACTGTATTTAAAAAATATAAAATACCTTAATTAGGAAAATCGTTACTGTATTTAATTGTTAACACAGAATTTTAAATTCTGATAAAACATTAAAATATATAAATATGGAGATAAAAAAACATTTAATTATTCCATTGAAAAATTCTGTAATCTTAGCCTTGTACATTTATCATGTTATTTTGCATTTTTAATGAATGATCCTAATTTATTTAAATATAAAAACATTTTATCTGCTATGTCTTCTTGCTGAAGCTGACCATATGAATATTGTGTGTTAAAATCAAGCAACAACCCTGATGCTGTTATATCAATACATAGAAAGCCTTGTGTTTACATATTAAAAGCTTTAGTGAATGTTAAAATTACAGTAAATGTTTCTTAATTACTGTAGTATATAGGTATTTGTATTGCCCTACGGTTGGCACCACTTGTGGCTAGTTGTCGCACCCCGCCGCACGGCGTGCCAGTGCTACGGTGCCCGCCACACCAATAACATGTAGCTCTCACAGTTAGTATAATAAAGTTACTAGTTTATAGTAAACCTGAAGAGTTTTCATTTATTTTAAGATTATATTCACGATATTACATATTGGCGACGAGGTAAATTATTTTTTGTGTGAAATACCAAGCTCGCATGGCGGTTCACTCAAGATGTTCGAGTAATGAGCGACACCTCATCAGACGAGGATGAGTATCAGAACAAGTCTCAACTAGTGCTGTAAAAGTTGATAGCAAAGAGTGCGAATCGATAAATAATAGCAACATGGCGACCGGTCAAAGTGAAAAAGCAACAGCGGTGATGCAGAAGGTCAATATTTGTGCAGCAGTTGGAAACCTGAAAGAATTTAAGATCGGAGATAATTGGGAAATTTTCGCTGAGAGGCTGGAGCAATATTGTATAGCGAATTTCATCGCCGACGATAGGAAGACATCGATCCTCATTACAAGCATGGACGAGGAGGTCTATAAGGTGCTAAGAGATTTGTGTGATCCTGTCCTTCCTAGAGATAAAACATACAAAGAATTGTGCGAAGTAATCAAGAAGCAATTTTCCCCCAGAATCTCGGTATTCAAGGAGAGACGAGATTTCTACGAATTGAAGCAATCCACTGGTGAAACGGTTAGTGCGTGGTATGCGCGTGTTAAAAAGAGTGCTGTGAATTGCGAATTTGGTGCAAATCTAAATTCTCAAATAAAAGATAAATTTGTGACCGGCCTACGGCCAGGAAAAATCTTAGATCGCGTCATCGAGGAAGTCCCTGCAACAGCTCTAGAGACTATCCTCGAGACGGCTTTAAAAAAAGAAGCAACGATCGCCAACGCTTTTTCGGAGGAAAGAGAAGTAAACAGTATTTCGACCGCTAAAAGCCAAAACAAAAATACTCGCGCAGGTCATAAGAAGAAACAGGAGTCTTCCAAGAATAGGTCTGCAACGGGTCAAAGTTGCCGGCGCTGCGGTAATGATAATCACACGTCGGCTGACTGTAAATATAAAAAGTATGAGTGCGATACGTGCCATAAAATAGGGCACCTCAGCAAAGTCTGTTTTCAAAAGAACAAGAATGCTGAGACGATAAACAATTCTCAGAAAAATAGAAGCAGAGGCAGAGACACCAATTTCTTGGAAGGAGAGGAAGAGGGGTCCGAAGCGCTATATACAATGTCCGACGGCGGCGCCACCTCACCACCACCCGTGTGGGCTCGAGTGAAAATTGCCGGGAAAGAAGTGACGAAGGAAATCGACAGTGGTGCTACTGTGTCGGTTATCCCAGAAGCTCTATATAGAAGAGAGCTGAGTCATTGTAAATTAGAAACATCAAACAGAGTGCTCAGTTTCTACGATGGAAGCTCGATTTTGCCAATAGGGAAGATTACTGTCGAGCTCCAATACCGAAAAAGGAAGTGTGTAGGTACTATTGTCATTGTTAAGAGACAGGACAATAAAGCGCTGATGGGGCGCGATATAATGTACATGCTAGGTTTTCGAGTAACTGAAGTGAATCATATAGCGGTTGATAAGAGACTTGTTGATAATATTTTGACTGAGTACGCAGATCTGTTCGACGGTAAACTTGGCAAACTCAAAGGGCGTAAAGTGCATTTAAAATTGAAAGAAAGTGTCAAGCCAGTGTTTTTGAGTCCTCGCCCTATGCCATTCGCTTTTAAAAGTGATATCGATAAAGAGATCGATCGTCTCGAACGCGATGGTGTAATTTCAAAGATCGATAATGCAGAGTGGGGTAAGCCACTCGTACCGGTGCTGAAATCAAATGGTGAAGTGCGTGTGTGCGCAGATTATAAAATGACCGTAAATAAATATCTTGAAGATTTCAAACACCCGATTCCGCGTATCGAAGAGCTCTTCGCAGCTCTCCAAGGGGGAGATACGTTTACAAAGCTGGATTTGCTATGGGCATATAATCAGCTGGAAGTGTCGGAAGAAACGCGATATTTGTTGGCGTGGAGCACACACCGCGGCATGTACGCAATGAACCGTTTACCATTTGGCACCAAGCCGGCAGTTGAAACTTTTCAACATGAAATTGAAAAAGTGTTGCAAGGTTTAGATGGTGTGAAAAACTTTGTTGACGATATAGTCGTGACGGGAAACGGGACTGCGGAACATGTAAAAAATTTTTAAAAAGTGTTACAACGGTTACGGGAAAAAGGTCTAAAGTTGAATAGAAAAAAATGTGCTTTTTTCCAAGAGAAAATTGAGTATTTAGGGCACGTTATCGACCGCACAGGCCTCCACAAAAATCCTTAGAAAGTCGAGGCCATTGCCAAGTTACCCGAACCCAAAGACGTGACACAAGTGAAAGCCTTTATTGGCATGATTAATTATTATGCGCATTTTATACCAAATTTGGCAAATAAATTAGCGCCGATGTATGAGCTGCTAAAAAAAGGTGCGGAATTTAAGTGGACAAAAAAATGCAAAGAAAGTTTTAAAAACGTGAAGAGCGAGTTAATGTCCGAAAGAAGTTTGGCTCACTTCGATGCGCAGCTGCCAGTCAAGCTTGCCTGTGACGCTTCCAAGGAGGGGATCGGAGCAGTGCTGCTACATGTGTATCCTGACGGCTCCGAGCGTCCGATATCGTTTGCGTCCCGAACGCTAACGAGAGCAGAGAGAAAACTACGCTACGATCCACTTGGAAGCGCTCGCTATATATTGGGGTGCCAAAAATTCCAGCAGTACCTATTGGGCAGAAAATTTACGATCGAGTCTGATCATCGACCTTTACTGGCTCTCTTTGGGGAGGAGAAGGGATTCCCCTAATGGCTGCGGGCAGGTTGCAAAGATGGGTCTGGTACCTCAGCGGCCTACAGTACAATTTGAAGTACGTCAAAGGTCAAAACAACGGAGGAGCGGATGGACTGTCAAGGTTGCCGATGGAGCATAATGAGAAAGAAACTGACGAGTCACGCGATTACTTCGTGTTCCATATAGAAGAGAGAACACCAGTAAGTGCCGAAAAGCTCAGGCAAAGCATCAAGAGCGATGCAATCTTGAACAAGGTCATGCTTTACACGATGACAGAGTGGCCTGGCAAAGTAGAAGACAGCTTGAAGCCCTACCACCTCCGCAAAGAAGAACTAAGTATTGAAAGCGGCCTAATATTGTGGGGTTACCGAGTCATCATACCCGAAAAATGCCAACTGGAGCTGTTGGAAGAAATCCATGCAACTCATATGGGCTCCAGCAAGATGAAATCGTTTGCACGGCAATTTTTCTGGTAGCCGGGCATGGATAGCCAAATAGAAAATTTCGCAAAGAGTTGCGACATCTGCAGACGGGTTGCAGATAACCCCGAAAAGGCCAAGCTGATCAAATACGAAAATTGTAGTAAGCCACTCGAAAGAGTCCATATAGACTTCTTGGGGCCATTCGAGGGAAAACCTACCTAATTTTAACAGATGCCTACTCTAAATGGCCCGAAGTCTATACAATGGGAAGATGTGTCGCGGCATCGACGATTGAAAAATGTCGAGACTTCTGCTCACGTTTTGGCTTGCCAAAGACCGTAATTTCGGACAACGGAGCGCAGTTTACATCCGAAGAATTTACTTTTTTTTGAAGAAAAATGGTATACGACATGCGAGAACGGTACCAGCGCATCCGTCGACGAACGGCGCGGCAGAAAACGCAGTCAGATCCTTCAAGAGCGGCATGAAGAAAATGCTTCTAGATCCCGTGAACCAGGGTATAAGTAAAGAAACTCTAATTTCAAGATATTTAATGATGTGTAGAACAACTCCACACTGTACGACGAACCAAACTCCAGCAAAACTCATGATGGGAAGAGAACTAAGAACGAGATTAGATCTGCTCAGAGAAAACATGTCACCTGATAAAGCTGCAAAGCAAATAGAATATTATAAAGGCAATCGAGATCTAATTTTCAAACCAAATCAATTAGTTTATGTTCGCGACTATAGAGTGCCAAATAAACCAGGGTGGAGAAAAGCCGAGATCGTAGAAGTCCTTGGTCCACGAAATTACCTCTGCAAAGTTTTGGATGATCCACGACTGGTTTGGAAACGACATTTAGATCAGATCATTGAAGTAGGCACCTTCTTTGATGGATTTGGAAGAGAACTGATGGGACCTGCCAAGAAGAGTGAAATACCTGTGCCCAATGATCTACATGTACCGAAGTTTATCCAAGAAACCGAGTCAGCTGTTCAACAAGAAAGTGTTCCAAATGTTATTGATACAAGTGGCTCAGATAACGAATCGCGCCGCGATGAAAAGTTAGTTGTGCAAAGTGATAGCTCGTCAGTGACTGAACATGTATCGAAAAGTGCGGGTAATGATATGATTGATAAACCACAACCAGCTAGTGCAGTATTGAAAAAGACTTTTCCAATAACTCTTAATGTTAACGAAAGACCCAAACGGAACATTTCAAAACCGAACAAATTAAATCTTTAATATTATACTTTTTTTTATATATTCATTTTTACATTTCTTAAATAAATAAAAATTAATGAGAATTTTTATATGATATAATACCGCCGAATTAAGGGTGGAGAAATGTAGTATATAGGTATTTGTATTGCCCTACGGTTGGCACCACTTGTGGCTAGTTGTCGCACCCCGCCGCACGGCGTGCCAGTGCTACGGTGCCCGCCACACCAATAACATGTAGCTCTCACAGTTAGTATAATAAAGTTACTAGTTCATAGTAAACCTGAAGAGTTTTCATTTATTTTAAGATTATATTCACGATATTACAATTACTATACTGTATTTTTATGAGTTTTAAAGTCAAAGTAATTTAAAACCACAAAATGAGCACAAGAGACATGGAGACATGGACAAAAAGAAGGAAACAGTCACTGATGTCTGTGACTTTGCTATTGCTCGAACCTGTTATTTCAACATGTGAAGATCATGGTGTCATTTTTTCTTAACCCTGGAGAACACAAAATTTTCAAATTTAGTGATCAAGGTGGCATTTCTGGTCAAACACCCATTGACCATAGCATATTTGCAGTTTTTTTTATTTGATAGATTGAATAGGGAAAATGTATTTAAGTTTTTTCATAATAAAAAAGTTTGTTAAGCATAGTAACCATGATTTAATTTGACACATTCACTTTGAATAAAAGGTACATGGTATTATAAATGAATGCACCAGCTCCTCCTTCAATTGGTTATTTTTCTATTGTTTAATTACAAATCAGCTGTCAAAGTGATCAGATCATAGGTGCTTTATCTGTCTTTCTTTTGTATCATTTATCACAACATAGAATGTCAAACTTACACATAGTACAGATTCTACTACTGACACTGTGGAATGGATTAAAGAAGCAATCAGAAGTACCACTGGAAAAATCAAAAAGAAAAACAAGGCATGATAAAAAAAACTTCTATATTATCTGAAAATAATAACACTTATTTTGAAACATTGTGTACATTTAACTTGAAATATCAACCCACAGTAGAAGTGCTATTAAAAATTCACAGTGTTTTGATTAATTTTTTCCACACAAAGTTTTGAACATGATTCTAATTCATACAAAAAAAGAGACTGCAGTCTAGTTTGTGAAATACTCTTCAACAAATTAAAACAGAGAAACCTACCACTTTACCTATTCATTTAGGTATACTTCATTATGATTTCTTGTAAATAAGCCAGACAGACCAATTAAAACTAATGATATATACCAATAACACTATTGCAGGCCTAATTATTTTCAATGCTCTTCTGAAATTATGGTTTCAAATAAAATTTCATTTATTAGGCTGAACATTTCAGTTTACTAACTATTTTTTTTTGTTTTTATAGCTACATTGAAATTAATACCATGCAATAAACACCTTAGTTCAACTTAGGATCAAATGGTGTTGCTTTAGTTTTAACATTGTTTGTTGTGAAAGTGATATATTCCATAAACACTTTCAATTAAATCCAATAGAACTTCGGATATATTATTAAAAGCATATATAAATAAAGCATATTTCATATTTGCAATCATTTTTAATATTGAAAAAAGGTCATCAAATACAATTTTTGAACATTTTTTGAAAATATGTGTCAAATTGATTCATGTTTACTGATATGGAGGTAGTAAAATAAAGTTACTGTTCTAAGGTTAAATATAAATTCATACTCATTGAGATATAAATACCTCATATTTGGTATGTATATATATATATATATATATATATATATATATATATATATATATATTGTATATATATGGTATATGGTATTGGTATTGGTATGGCATATGGTATTGGTATATACGGTATTGGTATATATATTGAATGGAATGTTTAAACCAAGGCTTTGTTTTAAGTCCATGTACAATCATTAAAATAATAAGAGTTCTGTATTGTACAGTTAAATTGTTATCATTTGCAAATTTAGCGCAAAAATAATGTTGAAAAAAACCATGTATTAGGTGGTAAAAAACATGGATTTTTTACAACATTTTTTGTTGCAGCAGAGACATTTCTTGTACTCCTTTCATAGAACTTTATGGCTTCACAGGTCTCAGGAATAATTTTACCATGACCTTGAGATTACACTGTAGTATACCTATTGCAGAAAATCTTAAATTTGCTGTGAGTCTCTCCTTTGTAGAAATAAACCTTCTTATTTTTATTATCCTCATTATTTTGAAATAAACTGATTTGTCTCTTTACAAAAAATTGTGGTAGTCTACGGGTTCAATTATCAGTGCTTTTAACAAGGTGATGTAACTGTATTTATTTCTTTACATTATTTTTTGAGCTTTTCCTTTTCTGGTTTTTGCTGTACTCTGACACAAGTAAAAGGCCTATCACTGCAAGTGCATCATCTGTTGTTGAAGCTATGGTTCAACCGAATACTTCAACAGTTTACCCTGGCATGTATAGGCACCAGACCTATACAGGTTCATGTCTTATATCAGGCATACCACAACATGCATGGTCCACAGTTCTCAGTGCTCTGTGATAGGACATACAATACCAGGCAATGCTCAATGCTTGAAACAAATTAAGAGATAATAAATTATACAAGAATTTGAGTACCCACTATTTTATTTTTTGCCTCTATACCAGTTTAAGATTACTTAAAGCCTTGTCGCAATTCCATTTAACAAAGATGCAAAAGTTTCATTGAAATATGAAAAGCAGTTTCCCAATGAAAAGTATTTAAATTTTCTTTTAATGTATCAGAAAATAAACTAGAATTTTGAGTGCCAGCAGTTTCCATTGTGTAGAGCATATGTAAGTTTACAACAGCTCAAAATATAACAAGGGAAAAAATTTTAAAAAAACAAGTTTTATCATAATTTGTGAAACTACCCAAGAATAGCACACATTCTTGGCCCAATATTGGGCCTTTGTTGGCAAAGTTGGGTAACGGTTAGTTACTAGGCTAACAAATTACCTTCACCTGGGCCAACGAGCTATTCCTTTGCTAGGCCAACTGTTATATTTATGAAAAATTGTGCTGTTGGCCCAACATTAATTCTTAGTTGGCAGAAAGTGTAAGCAATATGTTGTTAAAATAAATATCTCATAAATTAAATAGGGTATAATTATTTAAAAAGTTTTAAAATAGTATCTTATTTGTAAATAAAATAGCATTTTATCGATGTTGTAAAATTTACTGAAAAGTGCAAATGCAAATGATTATTTACACAGAATTGCCAACAACAGACAACAGAATAATTTTTTTTTTTGGCATCATTGTGAACAGAATAATATTATGTTTTTAATTACTGTACTAACAATAGTGTTACAATGATTAAAAATTAAATAAAGCAATTTATTTTTTTAATTCTACTTAACTATAACCATTTACTATATGGATGATTTTATGATCTACTTATTTGAAATATTGCCAGCACTGCGGAAAAGTGAAAATAAGTCCGTTACTCGTTTACATTTACTTCTTTGACTTCACTCATAAGTTGTAGTCGCATGGTACTATACGTACAGAACAGTCCTAGTCATAATTTGTAGTTATAGTGTTTTGTTTTTGCTTGGCTTTTCACAATTGCCTTTTAAATACATTTTGTTTGTGTGAATTTTGTCTCTTTTTATAAAATATCCTTGGTTAATAATGAAATAGGCTATGTTGGTTACTCAAATAACTTTCAATGGTAACCCTACTAATTACCAACTTGTTTAAAGTATTATATTTCCATTTAATCGTGTAGTGAACTTAAATTATAATAATCGTAACTTCTCTACATGCGTGAACACATCCTTACTCAAAGTAATATGTACAAGTACAATCTTCTGTTAATCATATTTTCTCTAAATTTTTTGGACTATCATCAGATTAACCCCACTATTAAATTTAATATGTAGCCTGCTCTAGTTTTGTAATTATATATTATAATGTACATATTACTTTGAGTAACAATACATATTGAATTCAATAATGAAAGGTATTCAAATGTGTTCATGCATGTAGCGAAGCTATGATTACTATTAAATAAGTTCACTACTCAACTGAATAGAAATATATAATACTTTAAACATGTTGGTAATTAGTATGGTTACCATTAAAATTTAGTTGGGTAATTGTTGGGAGTAAGGTTGGGCAATTTCTTTGTTGATTTTTGTTAATGTTTAACTGTTGGCCCTATGTTGGGATTTGGTTCATTGTTAATTGGTAGGCATTTGTGCCATTTTTAACTGTTGCCTAACTGTGTGTGAAAAAAGAATACCAACAATGGGAAAACAGAAAATGCTACTGGGGAATTTTCCAGTAAAAAAATGGATAAAGTGTGCAAAAAACTAAGATATTCATATTCTAGAAAGAGGCCTTTTCAAAACAATTACTTAGTTATTAGTACTAGTTCAAAGTACAATAGACCTCAAGTATATTCTTAACTAATTGTTTGGCCTCCAATCCCAAACAGAACTCTGAATAGCACCTGATCTTTTCTGCCAATTTAACTGATAAGCATGATACTTAGAAAAAATGTTACTGCATCAAACTTTCTTGGAAATTTTATGCTCTTTCTTCTTGAAGTGGTCAAAATTTTAATAGGTTTTACCTTCAGTTATTATTACAGGAAATACACAACAAGTACACTCGTCATCATTAAGCAGAGGCCGCCAACTTGAAATGAAAGTGAATGGAAAAATCGTGTTTTTATTTATTTATTGTATAAAAAATCAGGCTTTATTTATACAAAGTTCATTCATACTACATTTTGAAATAATTGGTTGATGCATTTAACTAAATCTGTGAATATTCATTAGTGAAAATCATAGGCTGTCGTATTGAAACTGAAGTTAATAGGAAAAAGTCTTATAAACATATGTCATTTAAGTTTTATGGAAGGTACCTTCATTTTTCAAAATAATTGTCAATGCTTTTGGCTTAAAAAACTACATACACTTGTCTTTGTTAAATTACAGGCTGTCATCTTGAAACAGAAGTAAATAGGAAAAAACTTACAGATATGTTTTTTGGGCATATGTGACTTATAGGGACAAGTGAACTTCATACCAAATTTCAAATATTCATTCTATGCATTTGGCTAAAACAGTATACACACATCAATGTTAAAATAAACAAATTTCAAGGAAAAAATTATGAGGCCAATTTGGATTTAAGGGCCCTCACTAATAATTAGAATAACAAAATTTGACTTGTTTTTTTCCAAAAGTTTATCCTGTGATATTTGTCACTAATAAATACCAACACTATTTTAAATTGGTGGGTCCAACTGCAAAGAAAAGGGTCTATGTATAGGATATAGAAAAAGTATTATTCCAAGTTCTATTTGATGCTGGCTTTTTCTTGCAAATGCTTGATAAGCAAATAACAACAAACTAGAACACTCATATAAATAGGCTACATTGGTAAGAAGCAGAACAGATGGGAGATGGGAGAGAGAATAGAAAATAAATCTGCCAAAGAATTTAATGGAAATATGGAATGAATGAGCAAACGAATTTCGTCTCTCTATTTCTGTTTCTTTCTTTTTCTCCCTCCTTTGATATGAATTAATTGTACAATTTGAGGAGAAAAATCTACTAACTGAACTTCTGTACTTGTTTATTAAAAAAGTCATAATCAGTTAAGGTTTGAATAATTAATGGTTTATGTTATTTTATACTTTTACAATATATGAAAAGAGAATGAAACATTTTATGTTATTTTAAAATTAATCTTTTAGTTCAGAAAATCAATATAGTATGTATATTTCAGTTTTTCATAACTTTTGTCTTAATGTTAAATTAAATTTCAGCATTTTTTAAATAAATTATCAAGAAATATTATTTTAAAATATTTTAATTTAACATAACTTTTTAGTCTCCTACTACTTGATTTGAATATGAATTATAATAAATA
This sequence comes from Callitettix versicolor, assembly GCA_022606455.1. Lineage (NCBI taxonomy): Eukaryota > Metazoa > Arthropoda > Insecta > Hemiptera > Cercopidae > Callitettix > Callitettix versicolor. The sequence continues at coordinate 55,892,956 of CM040183.1, forward strand.
ATTAATGCCTAACCATTCATTTCCATTGTTAACATTTAATTGCATGCTATATTTTTCAAGTTTGGATTTAAAGGTTTCATACATCATAAGCCAAATAAAATTAATATTAAAACCAAAAATATGTAACAGGAAATATTAAAAAAATGTAAAAATTAATTTAGTCAGAAATGATTTAAATGCCAAGCTGTAACATCTTTAAATAATAACTAGGCTTGTATTATTGCAATATTTTCATATCATATTTGGTTTAAATTTAAAACACTTCTTATTTTTGTTATAATTTGAAAAATTTCATTATAAAGCAACTCATATTTTTGTGCTTCCTCTTGAGATAAATTAAACTGTTTTTGCAAAACACTATTATGAATCCTGATTTTTAGAAATTCTGTTGTAATGTTTTCCATTACATTAATTGCTTCAACTTTAGTGTCACCTGTCAAAAAGTTTATTTCTCCTTCTGCCAATCTCTCAATTTGTTTTATAAGGACTTTCAAGAAGTCTATTTGTTCTAATAATGGTCTTTTTGAATTGGATTCTACATTTATACCATTTACCTTATTCTGAATATCAGATGTAATATCCAAAAAGAAGCTTTCTATACCCTGTAATTTAACTGTAAAAATCCCTGAAAAAATTGGTTTAGCAAAATATATGCATGAAACAATCACTAACTTCATCGAAATTGAGAGCATTATGTTACTATATCAAGTTTTTACATTTAATTCTACAAACTGGCTACATTATATCTAATAGTTATCTTTTCAATCAAATTATAATATACAAACCCATTTTAAGACATTATATTATTGTTGTAGATTATTATTTAATACACATGGAATTTTATTAACTAACTACACTAGAAACCTACTACGAAATATTTAAAACTTATGTTTAGAATTCTGCAATGATGTGATTTGTTCAATACAATTTTTAAATGTTCTACCTTGTGGTTTGCACAAAATAATAACTATAATAAAATGTAATAAATTTATAGTAGGGTAACTTGATTTGTATTGTATATTTCTTATCATTTATACTTCATATTTCTTAACAAAAAATTTGTAACCCCAAAAATATAAAATTTGTTAATACAATTTAATAATATTCATAAAAAATATTATAAAAAACTGTGTGTACCCCAATTTATTGCATTTGAACAAATGTTAATAACTTTTTTAATTTTATTCCAGATAAAGATTATTTTTTATAACATAAAAGTTTATAAACACATTTTTTTTCTTTATCTGTAAAGCTTATAAGCTTTACATTTACTTACAGAAATAAATTATTTTGTTTATCTAATTTCACTTTTTATAGACAAATTTTACTTATTAATACTGTTTATTCATTACAGATAATTTTGAAAAAAAAATATTTTTGTTTAAACATATCTTTACTTTATAAAATAAAAAAAAGAAAATAGCAGCAAGAATTTAATGGATAACAATCAAGCTATTATTAAAATTAGAGTAGACTATCTTGATTTGTATTCTATATTTTTTATGTTGTTTACTGGTATTATATTATATTATTGTTTAGTGGTACTCTATACCAAACTTGTGCTCTGTGAATAAAGTCTGTACATTGGTCACTGGTACAGCACAATCCTTATGAAGATTGTTGAGATAGGAGACATGTTAAGATTCAAGAGCGGACTTATGTCTCCACTTGGTGCAGAGTGGTATAGTATTGATACTGGCCTGTAAAAAGGAAATGTATCAATACAGCTGAAGCATAAAATTCACTTATATATCCCAAGTTAAAGTAGAACAGCATATGCCAAGAGCTGCATGGTTAAGGAGGGAGCTGAGCTTCTAGTATGGAAACTCTGAATACCAGGTAACCTCAAGTTTGAAAGTTTCCATGTATCGTAGGCTCTGTATGGGTGAACACTTTTCTTTACCTAGGTATTCATGGGACCTTCAATGGAAACTAAAATTTATTCCCATTGTAATTCATAAAACTCAAAACCCTGGGGGATTTGTAGAAGTGGACCTGAAGGGTGTTAGAAACTGGATAAGGAGGAAACTGGGGTTGTACTAAGTCCTGTGGAATCCACTAATTGTGGATTGCAGCGGAATGTGGGATTTCTGCTTAGACCCATGAGATCTATGATAGATGTTTCATTCCACAGAAGGATGAGAGTAGTTCAAGTTAATCTACATCAGAATACATCAGCAAGTGCTGTTTTACGGAGGGTGCTTGAGCAAAGAAAAGATGATTTTACTCTTGTGTAAGAACTTTACTGTATGGGAGACAGAACAGCAGGACAGGCTGTAAGTTGGTTATGACAGGTCAGCCACTAGGCCTAGGACATACAGAGTTGTAAGGAATAATAGTGAGATACTAATTTTGCCTTCTTTATGTTCCAAGGATTACACAGTAATCAGCTAATTTATGTGTGGGGTTTAGGAGCAGAAAGGTTGTATTGACCTCTGCACACTACTCACACAAAGATATGGACAGCTTCTCATCCATTAGCTTTCAAAAGGTGGTGGAGCACTGTAGTGGTGGGGATGTTGAGCTACGTATTGGAGTTGATGTCCAATGCACATCACTCAGTGTGGGGGAGCAGTGACAGAAACAAGAGAGGGAAGCAACTACTTTCCTTTATCATAACATCTAAACTTTATATTCTTAATAAAAGTAACATGCTAACCATTGTAATGAAGGCACGAAGTGAGGTTTTAGATCTTACTCTAGGAACAAATGACATTTTCACCATGTTGGGAAGGTAGTATGTTCATAAAGAGCAGTCTATGTTTAATCATAAACACATCGTCATGGATCACTAAATAGTAGACAGATCAGTGAATACATATCAAAATACCAGTAATGACAGATGGGGAACCTATGAAGAGAGTGTTAAGGCTGAACTTCAGGATCTTGTGAGGTTGATAGGTAACTGGCGTGAATTAGAGTATGCAGCTGGTAGATTGGTGGAGATATTGTGGTCTCTTTCAAAGAAATTTGCCCTGTTACAAGGAAGGTGACTGGAGGGTAATGTGAAGTTATAAACTAAGCACTTTCTGAGCAGGTTAGGAGGCTGTTTAATGTGGCCAAGCAATACGATAAGTGAAAGGCCTACAGGTGAGCACTGACTGAGTATAATAATGCTTCAGAAAGGACTGGACAGGATTTGTGGAGAAAGATCTGTGAGGAGAATAACCACACTTTTCAGGGAGCATGACTTCACAAGGTCCTGGCCTCAGATCCTTTGAACTCCATGAGGACTTTCTTAGGTCCTAGTGGGGAGTACACAACAAATGGGAAGAATATTCTAGAAGTCCTACACAGAAAACATTTTTCCAGCTCAAAGGTCACGAATGTAGCAAAGGAGCAAGTGTCAGATATTCCCTATAGGAGGCCCAATAGGGGAGACTGGAGTATTAAAATCTAGATTGTGGATTCAGGTAAGGTAAAATAGGTTATAAATACTTTCCACCCATTCAAATCATCAGGTCCCAAACGAATATTTCTGGTTTTTTAGAGCATGAAGGAAAGTCTATTGCTCTAATCCTGTGCAGATTGTACTGGGCCAGAATAGCCACCAGGTATCTCTGGGGCTGTATCCCTGGGGTGGAAAGCAACCTATGTAGTCTTTATTTAAAGCAGGGGAGAGAATCATATGCTGACTCTATGGATTATAGATCTATCAGTCTTACTTCATTTATTCTGAAGGCTTTAGAGAAACTGTAGAGAGGCACTTTAGAAGGGTCGTAATTCCTCTGAACGTCAGCCAGTATCAGTATGCCTACCAATCAGGAAAAGGCTGGAGAGTGTACTTCATAATTTGATTCATAGATTGGAAGGGACTCTAGATTCAAAAGAATATGTCCTCGGTGTCTATAGACATTGAGAAGGCTTTAGCCAATGACTCCTATTCGATGCTTTATGCCCTCTTCACTGCACAGAATTAATAATAATACCATGTGTGACTCTGTGAGGGACATGCTGAGTGGGAGTACATTTGTAGCTAAAGCCCTAAGAGAAGAGGTTGAGGTTGTCAGGTGCTGCCCACAGATTGGGGAGTCTTGTGCCCTTTCTTATGGAACCTGGTGGTGGACTCACTCTTGGATCTTCTCTCTTTATTGGGATGTTACAACCAAGGATATACAGATGATGATGATGGTGCTTATCTGGGGGAGGCATAGCAACACAGTGGTGGATCTCATGAAGAGATAAAAAACAATCATTAGTGAAAACCTGGTGTTGTAAAGAAAATATAGGTGTTAACTGCAGGAAAACAACTCTTATTTCTTTTACTAGATAAGGATTACCCCATATTTTGGGTAGACAAACTGTGTTGCAAATGAGGTAAAGTATCTAACCTCATTTTTTTTAAGGTGGTGTGTTCAAATTGGGGTGCATCTTGGGGAAAGCAAACAAGTCATTGATGGCAGTTAGAAAAATGGTTGATGAAACATGGAAGACGGGGCCCCCATAATAATAGCAGTGAGTCTAGATTTTTCCATAATTTATTTGTTTATTGTGACACAGAGCTCTTTGTAGGTTGGGTTTTGTTACTTATCCATATGATATGCCAGTTCAATTTACTAGAACAAGTAATCAGCGTTAACTGAAAGGGTACAGATTACAACAGTTACTACCCATAAAGCACAGAATGTTCTTTTTAAGTTCAAAAAACATTCAATATGTCAAAATACGGTAAAATCAAAAAAAGAATATTCATTTAACATTATTTTGACATTCAAAATATCAAAGTCAAAGTAAGGTAAAGATAAAATATTTATTTGATATTTTACTTTTACTTATTTTTGACATTTATACACTCTTCTTATTTTACTTAAACAAAATAAAGAATATCAAATAAAGAATTGTCATTTAACATTATTTTGACGTTCAAAATATCAAAATCCGAATAAATAAAGATAAAATATTTATTTTTATTTTTTTATATTTTTGACACTATATATACCCTTCTTTTTAAAAGTATAAGAACTTACATGAAAATAGACCGCGGGTGGCAACCGATTTCAGATATAATGTATATAGGTCAAAATCATTAGAAAATAAATAGTTAATGGGGTCTTATAATTGTTTTTATAAAACAAATTAATTTTAGTTTATGTTCCTCCAATTTTTAAAACAAGAAGAAGTGTCAACTATTCATAAAATTTGCTAAACAAATTATTATTACAGTGTTATGTAAAAGGACTAGTTTTAAATTATTTCAATTTCTAAACTTTCAATACCCATAATTTCAAAACAAGTTTGGTTAAAATAGCAAACCTTATCATGGACTACTACCTGAAACAATTTATCAAAATTTTGTTTAAATTCTCTGAAACAATTAAAAAAAAACTTTTTGTTAAAAAAAACATGCAGTAAGACAATGAAATGAAATAGGATCCCGTTTTATATTTAGCTTATTTTTAACAAAGCAGGATTCCACGAAGTTTGTAAGAACAGTTCGAAAACATTCTACATACAATTTTCTATAACCTTAATTAATAATTGATGACTATTGAGATAACTTTTCAGAGGAACGCTTAATAAGTTATAAAGATGTTTGTCCTGGGAGCATAGACATCCCTGAGATTAGTAGCATACCTACAGCATTCAGTATCACTTTCAAACTAAATAACAATAAAATATTTTAAAAAATGATTATCTAAATAAAAATTATAAATAATCTATACTTTTTAAATAAATGTTTAACAGATTTAATAAGAAATCTGCTTTTATAATACTAATTGTTCAAAGAACAGTAGACTCGCAATGTATTCTAAATTAATAATTGCCCGACCACCAACCGCGGGCTCCACTACGCAGCAAAGAACATTAGAATGTTAGAGAACTTTTCCACCAATTTATCCGATAATCGTAATATTTTACGTAGTATAAAGTCGTTCATACTTTATACAAAGTACCTTGTAACAAATTTTAAAACATTCGGTCAACGCGTTTGGTCAAAACGGTGTAACACAAATCAAATGCTGAACAGTCGAGTTGAAAACCTCTCCAATTCTACTTCCAAAAATAATAACCATATTAGATAATTAAACATGAAATATATACGTGCCCTTCAAAATTTACTCATTAACTACCATTGAATAAATTTTGTCTTCAAACACCATATTTTTCCTGGGTCATGCTGCTACTAAAACCATTTTCGATAAATTTGTATAATGATCGGTTAAATCTTTTATGAGTAAGAGGTTATCTACAGACAGAAAGATACGCGTGCAAATTGTAATGCTCTTTTGGCTTAAATATTAAATTTCTTTATTTCAAATTTCCTACGGTGACATCTAACAAGCCTATATGAATTTTCCTTTTTTTATGTTAAAAATTTGAATAACCTATGTTCTAATTAACTGATAGTAAGAAAATAAGCTGACTTTTTGTTGATAGCCTCTATAAGAATTTCTAGTGAAAATCACAACATATTATAACGTTATGTATACTTATAGGCTCTAATCATATTGTTTTTAATACATGTTGTCTTTCTTTTAAACCTATTTTAAATAATTTAATTGAGTGTGAAGCAGTTTGTGAGTAGGCTACTAGTCGTTTATACTGTACTTCTTCTTTATGGTATAAAAAGCCAAAAAATAGTACTTTTTTTATGGTGTTTAACGTCCGGCTACTGTGCACACTTCGGCTTAAATAGTACAACTACAGAGTCCTTGTTTATTTTTAAATATATAACACAATTAAAATAAATAACATAAAATAAAATAATAAATACATTTTATTTTGTTTTTGTAAATGTGTTTTTTTTAGAGAACAAATTTTTTCAAACCTTTTTTAAAGAGTTCCAGAAAATATTTGTAAATTTTGTTGATCTTGTTAGTTTTAAATTTAGTTAATACATAGCCACTATACTGAATTTATTTATTGTTAGTTAACTCGTTTCATTAATGAAACTTGCAAAACTTTCAATTTGAAATAACTCTAAAACTAACCATTAGAAAAAAAAACAAAAAAACATGTTTTTCACCCCTTCAGAATACCAAAATGAATTAAATACATATAAACATCAGTTATATTTGGGATCTACTTTTGGTAGATTGACTGTCTAAGATGGAATAAGAAATTTTAAATATAGTTTTTTCCACACAATTTTAAAAACAAAAGAAGCATATGTAAATTAGATTTGTTATAACATTTATAAAAACAATTTTTGGTATATGTTTATGTAAAATTCATAGTTTGAATTTATTTTAACGTCAAAACATTAAATATGCCTTTCCTTATTTTAGAACAGAATAAGAACGTATTCTAAATCTAGTTTTTTAAATCAGATTTTAAAAACAAAAGAAACACTTTAAAAAACGTCATTGTAAATGTTTTTGTAAAATGGATAGTTTAAAGTAACTTTAATTTCAAAACTTTTTAAATGCCTACCATTCTGAAAGGAGTTTCGTTACAATAATGAAACTTAACACTAATTGAAACTAACCAATTACAACAATTTACTTAAGTTTAGTCAATTGTAAAAAATCGTTTTTCAAAAATATATATTTTTTGTGTTGTAAAAAAAAGTATGGACAGAAAACAAAACAAAACAGCTGCCCATTTATTGCTTTTGACTTAAACAAAGAAACAATAGCAAGAAGTTTGAAAGGAAATTTTATTGGATAACTTGTATTTAAAAATTATCAATGAGATAATTATTTATTTGTGAAGGGGTTTACTTTTTTGCCCTGAAGGGGTTTACTTTTTTTCCTTTTTTTACACAAATAAAATTGTGTATTAATTTTGCATCATTTTCCAAACAAATAAATAACAATACCACAAGTTTTTTTAAATCTATATACTACATCCTACAGTTTTTTTCTTTGTGAATGTAAATTGGAGTGTATAGGATTGGTATAGGCTCTAGTTCATAATATTTATTTAATTATTTTACATTTTCTAATTTTCAACAAAGAAAGTATGTTCAGGTAAAATGAAAGTTACTACAGAAGTATAGTCCCAAAAACCTAAATGCACAACTTTCTTGTATTCACACATTGCTATTAACAGATCTGGTATCTTCTACCTGCTATAGACAATAGAACAAACCCTTAGCAGCAATTTTGTCCTGTTACTTCCCACTGTCCAGGCACACAGTCCTTCTTGACATTGTAATTTTTATGACTTTATCTGTCAGTGTAAGAGTGGTCAGAGCCCAGAGGAAATTATAAGTTGAATTGTTAAGCTGAGCTAAGTGAACATCCAGTGGTGTTATTATAGTATAGAGTGATTTTGTGTTTATTTATAAGTGTGATTTTCCGAAGTCATAGCTTTACATCACCTAAACAAAGTCTAGCAAAGAACTCTTTTATGCTACTTTGTATTTAATAAGGTAAGTATAGGGTGTGTGCCAGGTAAGGACATACAATACTATGTTATTTTGAATTCATGTTGAATTTTTCTTTTCTTAAGGCTAGTTCAGTTTACAGATCTTTTTGATCAGTTTGATACTGGTTGTGGTCAAATTAAAGTTTAATTATGCACATAATTAAATTTTGAACTTATTGGTTACTGTAATGGCTTTCAACTGCTATTATTATAAATAATGTGAAGTTATTGTTATTTAATTCTTTTGCTAGCATAGAAAAATTTCCATATCAGTTGAAATCATTGTCTTTTGTAAATTTCAAAGTATTTTGTCCTAATATACTACAATAAAATTGTTTCTTTACAAATTACATAATTTAAAATAAGGTTAGTACAAATAAAATATTATTTTGCTAGTTAGCTTTGTTGCTTATTTGTGAAAAAAAATAAATAGGAAAAACAGTGTATCACACCTGTTAATTCACCATTGTTGTCTTCAGTTGATATTAAATTACAAGAAGACTCACTAGTATAGCAGTTTAATGTTTGTCATGTCACGTTTTTAACTTGTTTTAATTTTAGGAGTTGTAAAAATGCTAGGTTGGTTTTTTTACATTAACATGTCATATGATGAGATTTTATATTTTTCGGCGATGATAACCTTAACGGTTTTTCGCCGAAAAAAAAATTTTTATATTTTTAAATGGTAGACAACCATAACCCAAATAAATAAAAGTCTAAATGATTATATGAAATATTATTAATATTTACAATCTAAAAATTTTCAGTATGCCTTTTTAAGTAGAAAATCTTGATAACAAAGACAGACACAAAACGCCTAAAATGTGCTTAAAATAACAAAACATTGAATAAAATATACTTAGTCTATGATACTATGACAGTAACATCTTTTTGTTGTAAAGCTACTATGTAGAGTTTTAATTATAAGTAGAACAATAAGTGAGATTATATGCCTTGTATGGAAATACTAGATGGAAGTCTTTATTAACCAAGAATGAAAACACTAAACACATTATGGGTTTTTACATTAAATAACAAAATGTATACATATAAACAATTTTTTTTGTGTTGTGTACCATATGGCACAGTTAAATACAGGGTATGTAACATCAGATTTTGTTCCTAAATAATGAATTCTGAAGAAAACTTGATGAGTGTTTGTTTTTCTCAGAAAATAAAGGATGGATGTAACCAGTCAATGAAGCCAGAATTCAGGGAATGAAAAATTTACATGGACTAATAAGAAAACAAATCATAAAATAATGTTGTGTGTGTGTGTGTGTGTGTGTGTGTATATATATATATATATATATATATATATATATATATATATATATTATTACTGTCTAAGTGTAATTTTCTGTTTTATTATAAGTTTGTAATATGTTTACCATTTATATTTTACTTTATTATTTACACTAATATCTGTAGTAAAGTATAAAGATACCAGTAAATTCAAAAAATACTGGTTAAAAATTTGTTACTTTATTATATATTAACTAAAAAAGTATTTATTTTTAACAGTTTTTCATGTCAAATAAAATTCAATAAATAAGTAAATACAAAGTTTAATTAATTTTTACAAAAAAAGGATATTTTTATGATATATTTTCCTAGAATTTTAAAAACCAATTATAAGCTATTTTACTATGTTCAAAATACAATTAATTTATGTATTAAAATAAAACAAGAAGTTACTTATAAAATATTTTATTTGTTGTGTATATACAGATATACATAAATACTGTACTTTACTACAGATATTATATATATATATATATATATATATATATATATATATATATATATATATATATATATATATATATATGTTATAAAGTTATTTATTGATTTATCATAGTATTTCAAGAAGAGCAAGGCCTAAAAAGTTGACATTTGATGAAATTCTGGCTCCTCTTATGGTGTAAATGTGCAAGACTGAGTTAAAAGAAAGTAAAACATCTTTTAAGTGGTTTTAAATGGCTTTTTTCTAGAACTTGAAAATTTAGGTTTTTTTGTACTATTTGTTCCATATTTCTACAGAAGTACAGCTTAACAAATTTCTGTAAAATGTTTTTGTTACTTGTATAACTGTGACTAAGTTTTAAACAATGTCAAACTCTCATACACTCTGAAAAGTAACTAGGTGTTGGTATTTGGGCAGTCAGAATCTCTTAACATACATTGTAAATTTCCATATTAACATTTGGCTTTAGGTACACTGATTACATTGTTGCACATGTCAACAAAAAAGTTTTTTAAATCATCATTTCTTTTAAAATAAATATGAAAGTATGTAAGAAATTAAAAATAAGAGTTTATCTAAAAAAACACATGAGAAATAAGTAGTTATAATAATGATTCATTGCATTTGTGTGTGTGTGTGTGTGTGTGTGTGTGTGTGTGTGTGTGTGTGTGTGTGTGTGTGTGTGTGTGTGTGTGTGTGTGTGTGTGTGTGTGTGTGTGTGTGTGTGTGTGTGTGTGTGTGTGTGTGTGTGTGTGTGTGTGTGTGTGTGTGTGTGTGTGTGTGTGAGTGTGTGTGTGTGTGTGTGTGTGTGTGTGTGTGTGTGTGTGTGTGTGTGTGTGAGTGAGAGAGAGAGAGAGAGAGAAATTCATAAATTAGAAAAGATTGGTTAAGTAGTTTAAGGTTGGGGTTGATCAATGTTTAAAATTCAGATTGTTCCTCATTTTTTGTAATTTTTCAATTTTAAATATACTTATTTTTGAAATTTTCATGCAAAAGGCATGTCTTGCAACCAGAGTGGATAAAATGAGTCATTGTGGATCAAAATTGGGTTTTGTAGTTTGTAGGCTGTAGGATATACTACGAAGAAGATGGTAAAATTTAGTTGCTAGGTATATCCTTGTAAATGTAGAAGCACATTTTGAGTGCTAAATGTTAAAGATAGAAGAAAAGAAAATGGAAAATTTTTAAAAGCGCCATTTTCAAATCATTTTTTTTTTGCTTTAATTCTATCAATTTAAAAAAATGATTTTTTAATTCTGGCCATTTCAAACTGCTTTTTATGGTAATAGTATTGCTAGCTCTGTAGGAGTTTTCGCTTTTGGTACTTGCAACTTCCATTTACACCACATCCACTGATGTTACTATTTCCTTGTCATCAGTTTTGACAGTGATAACAGATTTAAAATATACCCCACTTTAACCCTTTAGGATAAAATTTTGAGAAGCCCTTTCTTGTGCACCTGCAAACATTTTTGAATTAAATACTCAGGACCACACTGTAAACAATATTTCATTAACATAGTTTGCATAAAGTTAACATTAACACAATTAAAAGTATTTTGCATTCATACACTTTAATTCATAACTACATCAATCCTTCAGATTAGTTTTTTTTAAACAACTTCTTTACAAACTTCTTAGTCTCAAGAGAATTGTTAACACAAAATTTTAATTCTCATAACTAAAAACTTAAAGTTTATCCCATTTTAATCTACTGTAGTAATATATTAAAATACCTCCAATGCATGTGCACTTCTAAAGTATAAGAAAATCTTGTGCATCATATTTTGCTTTCTTGAACTTTGGATCTGTAGATACAAAAATTTGTTTTTAACCTTTTAGAAGTGGAACTTTTTAAATTATTAACGCATGTGTAAAATGTTTGTAGTGTTGTAGTTTTGGACATTTCATAATGAGGGAATGTATTTTGCTTTTACATATAAATAAATATTTCATAAAAATCCTACAAACACATAACAAGATTTTATAAATTCTTATACAAAATTTATTGTTCCCTTAAGGAAAAAAAATAACTTCAAATAAAGAAATAATGGTGAAAGTAAACAAAGGTCATTTAAAATAAAAGCAATAAACAAAATAAATATCTTGAAACATTCTCATTACAACAAACCACTGATTTTTGATAGCACTTATCTTACTTCACATGCAATTTTGATATTATGTTTACGAAAACTGTATATATCAGTGTAACATAATAGTGAAAATTTATTTGTAATTGTGAACTTAGTGGATAGCTAGAAAAATATGAGTTCAGCTAGCATAATTAGTCCATGGTTATTCTTTGTTAGTTTTAATACTTTATCTAAAACTAAACAGTCATGCATAAAGTTCAGGGTTATTTACATAAGTTTTTTTACTGTTTACAGAATAGAGTTTGTTGTGTTTCATGAATATTGTTTAAAGTTAGCAACTGACATAGACCAAAAGAATGTTTTATCATTTTTTATGACCACAAGATTTGCATTAAGACGAGAGGAACATTGAACAAAATTAATCCTTGACTGAAACAGAAATAGTCGTTACTTGTTTCACAAGAAATAAAATCTGACACAGCTAAAAAAATTACTACACAACCACGCTAAAAACAATTAACATTTAAAATACACTTCAAAATAAGAATGTGAAATAAAATATCTTTTTTATGTTATACAGTTAATTGAATTATTGATTAATTCAAACACTTGTCATTAATAATGTATCTATATTTTGTATCATCACTTTTGTATAGTTGTGAAAATTGTGATATGTTCTAATAGAATCATCATCCATTTGAAATTCATTTTTCAATTGATAGTCAGTATAATTTAGATCCTTGAAACGTATTTTTGAATTTTCATAAACATTTCTAGTAAACTTGTTAAAATTTTTCTTTTCTTTTTTAGTAAATCCATTAAGTGAAATATCTATATCTTTGACATATTCATATAAATTAGTAACATAATCTAAAGGAGTTAAAATTTGTTTTGGGAAAAAGTATTGTTTTATCCTTAAAAATGAATTATAAAAAATACTTTTCAATATCCTGGTATTATTGTGTATATTACACCACACACTTGTTCCTTGGAAAATCAACAAATTTAAAAACAACATCAACTTCATAATGTTATTTTTAAAATTAAAATTATTTTTCTATTTTTGAAATAATGTAAGGCATCTAGTGATTTGCTATAATTGAATATTAAATAGTAACAATAAAATATAATAATTAATTCATGCTATTCCATTTTCTTCCTGTCTAATGATTAGATTAGATTATTAGAGGGGCTGTTAATGTTCTTAACATAAATATTAATGTCCTACTAACATTGCATTTCTTAATGACATTAATTTTATTAATTATTCATAATTAAATTCATGGTTTTCAAGCATTGGATTGTTCAGAATACATAGTAGGCCTTTATAATATATAATATTTTATTATAGACACAATGTTTAGACTACTAAAACATATATAAATGATTTATAAAAAAATATAAAAATTAATAAGTTAGTTTATATATAATAAAATGTGACATGTCCTAGACAAACTTAATAGTCAATACAGCTACTAAATATGAATAGATAAAATAATTAGAGGTCAATCCAGTGGTATAAGTGAACCTTAGTGAGTCCTGTATCAAAATTTCTTATTAAGCACTTTTTTGGAAAGTAAACATTTGCATAAAAAATATATAATTGTTAGAGTAAAGAACAACAATATGTAGGTATATATTAAGAAACTTTATAGCTCAACAAATTTCTAGTAGTTAAATAGGTACTTTTCTTACCCTTTTTTTAGCCAATTTATTTATTGTAAAATTCATAGCTGATGACATTTTAAGTATCTCGAGTTTTTCTTTTTCTATTAATAGTACTGATAAGTCTGGTAGCCTTTATTGTATCATTGTAGTTCTGAGACAATTTGTAATACATTTTGATGTAGAGGAGCTCCATCAACTGTTTTTAACAGTACCATATGGAGCTCATGTGGATTTATAAGAATGCTATTATAACTTCTGGAAAATGGAGCTAAGGCTATTGAAATTTAACAACAGTAATTTTTAAGTTCCTTAATTTTTTGATTTTTCTGAACTTCAGATTTTAAAGAACTTTTCAAATTAATTAAGTTATCAAAGAGATTAACTGCCATGCCATTATCGTACTTAATAACCAGTATTACAGCTTCATTTTTTATTACTTCATATAAAAAAGATAAGAGTTCATCCAGTTGTTGTGCCTTGACTTTATCCAGTTGAAAGATTTTTAGTATATTATTCAGATTAAATAGTCTTTGAAATCTTTCTTAAGTATGCGAAATATATATAACTAGACAGCAGAAACAATACACTTTAACTTTGAAATAACATTCTAGATCTGAAATTCTTTAATCTTGTAATAACTCATAAAAAAGCACTTCATTATCCTTTGTCTTTTATTTTTGAATACAAGTGTTACATCATATTCTTTTGATAGATCATGAACTTTTAGCATATTGTTGAATGAATTTTGTGTTCTAATTAAACAAATTTATACCTGTCTGTCCAGAAGTTATTTATCAAAAGACTAACTTTTTTAAGACATTATTTTCTTGCTGTAGGGTTTTAGAAAAAGAATAGAAACACAAATAGCTAAGAAAAAAAAACATCAAACATTATAAAATCATACCCATAGACTAACATTTTTATTATAATAATTTTTACATTTGTCATGTTTGCTTATTTTTAAAATAACTTCTTTATTTTTTTTAAAGAAACTCTGGAGTAAACTTTCTACTTTCTTTTTTTCCACTGATAATTTTGTCATGTAATGATTTTTTACACCTCTTGTTCACACAATCAAAGAATTGACATCACCTGTCAAAGGCATTTTTTTCCTTAGTTGCCACAGATTATCAACCAAGGGAAGCAAAATCTGTTTCAACTCAACTATTCTTTTGAAATTTGTTATAAAGGTACTGTCTACTGCAGATAACTGTGTCTCTGGAAGGAATTTGGTGTTGATGCACAGACCTTTAAATTTCTAAGAACTACCACTACTAACGTATCTAAAAACATTAGTTTTTACCTGATAGCAGGTACAACAATCAATATAAGAATATGACATTTTGTATAGGGGACTATTTAATATCTAATTTATATAATTAATTTGTAAGACTGTATAATTTGACAGTGGGTTACTTAATTATTTTTACCTCAAGGAAGTTCTGTGGATAGAATACATCTTGATCCACCTTGGAATCGGTAGAAGATTTATTGGATACACCAAGAGAAATAATCAGATCATACCCCCACATCTGATACAATTCCATCTTTTACCCAATATTCTTCTTATATTTTGTTGACATGGTTATATTAACCTTCCCAATCATTTCGTGTTGCTGTAGCGATTCCGCGTTCATTAAGTTGAAATAGACTGTTAAGACCACAATTATTGTCTTTTATAAATCTTTTGCCTTTGGCCCAAGCTAACTTGTTAAGATTTAGATCGCATAAGTACTGAGGAACTTAACAACTTTGTGGCCTAAGCTAGATAGGTACAAATCGACTTTATAATTCATTTCCCTAGGTTTATGAATATTTAACAAAGGAATGAGTTGTTCCTTTCTCATTGTCCTGTCACACTTAACACCTTTTTTTACCAACCAGTTTACTATATCTGCCTTGACAGAGAGCTTGTCGTTGGTACTTTTTCTGCTAAAACAGAGTGATACAGGGCATTATCCATAACAATTGTGGAAGATGGTGGAATATGTGTTAGTAATTTTTCATTTAACCATTTTTCAAAATTTCATTGATTCATTTGTCCACAATAATCACTACTAGTGGTCCCTGATTTATAGAGAAGCATTGCACTCTACAATAAATCCCTGCGAACTCCCTGACATAATACAATTAAACAGTGGACTGCACTCCAGTCATCCAGTACTCCAAATTCACTATCTGATTGCCAGCATATCTTAAAGGTCAATTTACTGTCAATCCATGTCTGGTCAAGATAAAATATTTTTTCCCGGGAATTTCCCAAAGCTTACACTTTAACTAAATATTTATAACATAAATAAATATTGGCTGGCCTTTCAACTAACAACTTTCTTTTACTTTTACACCACGCAAAACCCATTTTAGTGACTATTTTTAACAAGGAATCTTCACCCCACGGGAAATGTATACTTTGCAACAGTATGTTATGTTTTGCATAACATACATGCAAACGGCAATGTATGTTTTTACAACGGGTAACAATTTTGGGATGGATGACAGTGTTTTCTTGTTGATATAAAAGTCTTGAATTATATGTAGTATTGTATTTTTGTCAAAGTCATTAATTGACACTATGCTTTATTCTCCACTTTGTGCTTTGTTTTTTTCCCCCAGATTAGACAATTTTTTATCGAAATTTTCTGCAGTGTTTTTTATTTCATGACGCATTTTAATAATAAATCTCTCAGATTTTCTGCCATAATTTACAGTTCGTTTCATTGCTTGTTTTAAAGGAAACGATAATGTGTTTGATGCTGCTTCACTATCACATTTTTTAATAATATTACAGATTAATTCTCTAGCTTCATGCATATTTTAAGCCATTATTTAAACATATGAATTACAATATATATATATATATATATATATATATATATATATATATATATATATATAAGAAAAATTAAATCTCACTAACAAAATAAAATATAAGTTAAAAATATAGCACTGTTTAAAAAAGGAAAAGAAACACTTCACAATCTTGTTGCGAGTAACTTCAGGTTGAATCTCAGAACACTGTTGTATTAACTAGTCTCTGATTTCTACATGACAGTGTAATTTTTTCAGGAAGAGTAATATATCACCACACAGCTGAACTTTGTTATGGTGACTCTGTAAACATAGCAATAATATCCCCGCTCTCAGAGGGGGAATATAATATTATTATATTATTATTATAATATAATAATAACTCTCAGAGGCACAGTTACCACCGGTGGACATTACTTTACATAAAGTCCGAACAATCTATGTGTGGATTTTTCTCATGAAATTCCATTACAAGGTGACAGCCACTGATTTAAAAATGATGAGTGTAGTTACTGGCTATTTTCTGTAATACTAGCAGAATGGCAAGACCTATTATAACTTTAACCCATTAATGGAGATAGAGTATAAAATATCCAACACAATTTGTCCAGTAACATCTTTTCTAAATATTAAAGATATCTGTTAAATTGCAAAAAAAGGTTTCATCCACATTAGAGCACTATAACGGAATGGTGCATGGGCAATTAATTAACGTCATACTGCAAGGTCTTCTAGTAAACTGTTCAAATTCATGTGACTCTGTCCCCTTTCTAAATCTTTGAGAACTAACAAAATGTTCATCAAGCTAGTGCATGCTGACAGAGCTTTAGGATGTATTCAGAGTAAAAATGTAATATAATAGAGCTGTGGCAGATGGTTTCATTATCATTCATTAGGGCTCTCTTATCAACAAGGCTATGGATAACATTTTACAAATTTTTGCTTACATATGTTCCAACCTTTGTAGCTCAGGAGCCAGTATCAATGATATACTTGCTATAGTGCCATGAACACACAAAATACATTTAAAGTAATTTTGGGTAATGGTGAGTATAATTGCTTAGATAGTAAAATAGCAGGAACTTTTCAACATCTTTGACATGTACTAGCTTTTTCTTATATTAATCCATCTTCATTAATATATCATAAAGTAAAGATGTAAAACATGTATATAACATTTTTTAAATAAAAATGTAGGAAATTCCAAAGTTGTTTTTAGTAATAGTACACAAATATAAAGATATGTTAATAGACAGTTAAAATATATTTTAGAACATTATTTTAAGTACAGTAACATTTTAATACCAACTAGTAAATACCAACCTTTTATAAAATAATAATTGCTATAATGCCTCATCCATGACTTTTTTTGATACACTATAAACTAAAGATAAAGTTTCATTCACAATAGCTCTGATTTCATTATTACTTATTTCAGATATATAATATTTATATTCTAAATTGTCATAACTTAATATTGATAAGGTTACATTAACTTCCTCACAGATGCACAAAGTTAGGCCTCTAAAAGTAACTCTTACAAGTTTATATCTACTATTTGCCAGCTTTTCAGCCCTTTTCATTAATAACAAGAGTTGTTTTGCTGTATACATAGGAAAATTAGGTAATATTGATTCTCTGAATTTTGTAAACCCTAGAATTTGGTGTTTATATATTTCATATAATCTTGTTTTTATTTTTTTAAGGTTATTTGAACAAATTAAAAAGAAATTGTCTTTCAAACTTTTAAGTTTTGACAGTAAATCTATTACTTTTTCAGTACTAATTCCTTTTTTCCCCTGGCTAATTTTTAACAGAAATGTTATAAGTGAAAGAACTAAATACAAATTCACTTTCATTACATTATAACTTATTGTTAATGTGACAAAATCCAAAACTGTCACATGGCTTAATGTAAAAATAAGGAAGCCAAAACTTATATTCTTATATAATCACTTTAAGAACTTATATAATTGCTTCTTAAAGAACTTTATTAGTAATCACATGGATATTTGTTTTTATTGATATAATTTGTATAATATTGTAAATATGCAATTTTTATAGTAATAATTCACTATAAAACAAACTAAAGTTAAAGAATAAATATATTTTTCTTAAATACATAAAGAAATAAATTAATAATATATGAAAATATACCATAAAATGTTTTATTACAAACACAACACTGTTATATTACTATTTTGTATAAGAAAACCTATAAAATTTAATTCATTCATTTAGTAGTTTAATTAATGACTAGGCTAGTGTTATGATACCACTAAAGCAAAACTTGATACCCAGGCTTGCATTAATTCACTTGAAAGATAAAAGATAATCTACTATAGATCAGTAAAATTAATGACAAATAATTTCAACTAAAACAATTTTTTTAAAAAAAGCTAAATGTAATATTTATTTAAATTTCTTAAATAATAAATTAAACATTTACAAATAAACACTTATTTTTGTTGTTTATTTTTTCTGAGTTAAAACAGAATGTACAGTATCTCAAATAACGTTATGGTATCAGTTGTTAGAAATGTTGTATAACACTTCTCAAAGTCATAATTAGGCTGGATAGTACATTAAGTCTCCATAGATGCTAACTTCATAAAGATTAACCCTTAAGCAAGCTGAGCTTCATAACTATATACGAACAATTAAAAATTGCTAAATATTATAAAAATACTACATATTTTAATGTTGTATTTTACTTCAATTCCAGTTGAAAACACATGGAAAATTGGATTTTTACCTTAAATATTTTTTTCTCTGTCTTTGTTCCTTTTTATTGAAAAAACCAAATTTCATTTATAAGAATAATTTATTTTTATTATTTTATTAATATTTTGTAGTTTTACTTTAAATTTTTACAAGAAATTAGGATTTCATTATTATCATTATTACTTTTTTTATTCAGTACTTACCTTTGAAATGTGTGTGCTATTAAATGGAATTCAGATTTTTTGTTGTTGTTATTTTAAGGCGAAAAGCACATTAAGGCTATTATCCCTCCCTAAATGTAAGAGTGAGTGTAAAGTGTAATAGGTTGCAAGTGTAGTGTTGTAAGTGTAAGTGTGTGTTAGACTCGGGTACCGTCAGGGATGTCTAAATCCTCTCAATAGGTGCAGCTAGTCTGTACCTCCTGCAGGGATCAAATTCAGATGAAATAAAATCAAAATGAATAACAATATCGTATATTTTTATTTCATATTAAAAATAAACAAAATATTACAAGAGATAATTTACTGATATACAGGTGATAGGCCCTAATTTATAATATACAATATCCTCCCACTCTTTCTACGCATCCATATATCTTCCAGTATTCCACTTCTCTCCTCTCTGTTATTGTTTGTCTCTCCATGCAATCCAAAATCATTGTTCATGTCATAGTCACTCTTTATGTAAATATCACTCTAATTGTCATGTTTAGGCTCACTTACATTCATTTCATATTCACTTCCGTTCATACTACCCTTTGATATCGATTTATCAATCCATTCAGTTACATTACCTGCGAAATCATAGTCAAAACTTCACTTTGCCATGTGAACTGCCAACTAAACTCCAACCAATGTGTTACAGTATATACAGTGAGATTCACGCCTAAACAGCAAAAACAATATGAATGTAGGTCAAAAATCGTGCGACGAATATAGACATACATTAAATAATAGCTGTCAGCAAGAGACAAGCTGGGATGACATCATTTGCAGATGGAAGTCAGAAGTGGGTAGAGCTTACACATTGCTAAGTAACAACAGTAAGAGAATAATCTTACAGTAGCCTAAAGCGGTTCTATAATGATGCAGGTATATCCATCCCTGCATTTCAAATAAAGTGGAATAAAGTAAAATGGATATTTTTATATATATATATATATATATATATATATATATATATATATATATTGTTTCCACAGGGGGTGCACCTATTGAGAGGATGTATACATCCCTCGCGGTACCTGAGTCTAACACACACTTACACTTATGGCTTTAACACTTAAAACTCACTCTACATTTAGGGATGTGGTAATAGCCTCAATGTGCTTTTAGCCTTAAAACAACAAACAAACAAAAGTATTACTCATATAAGTAAAAAATACATACTTAAATAAAATGTTCTGTTATCATTGATCCTTCATCCTTATTAGTTTAACTGACTTGAAGTATGAAAAGAAAATTAAATTAAATAGGTACCAAATTGTTAAATAGTTTGATAAAAGTGTATTTAAATGAACTTTATTTTATTTCTTAAGGCAGTTTTTCATTTTTTCAAATTAATTAACTGCTGGTTCATGCTGGTTTATTAATTGCTAAGCATAGCTATCAAAGCATTTACTGCAAGAAACAATTTTAAATAATACAGGTAGCCCTTGTTGGAACTTGTACATAAAAGTATTTACATTTTTAAAAGTCTCAGATCAGGTAATTTTGAAATTGACCAAAGAAAAAATATTATATAAAAAAATATAAAAAATAATTCCACCAGTGCAGTGATTTAGGCTTTGGTATTCAAATGTATATGTAGAATCGCAATACTATGATTGCAGGAGTAAAAGCATAGTAATTTGGCCAGTGATTTTTAAAAGCAATAACTTAATGAGGAAATGCCATTTTTAAATAAATTAAGAGCTGCTAACATTTATTTACAATACTCATCAAACAAACAAATATTTACAATGGCCAATTGGGCCATACCAAAGTACTACACATGATTAATCTCACTTTTCCCACTAGCAGATTATGGAACAAATTTTCAATAAATATTATTTACTTCACAATACCCAGATATTTACTAATACTTGTGTATATTTGTTTTAATAAATTGAAATGTATTTAACTTTAACCTTAATTCTTTTTGGTTTATATGAATAGAAATAAATGGAAACATATTAGATCTGAACTTGTGTAAGTCTATTTAATTTATTTACAAAAAGTTCAAATGAAACTCATAAGCATAAATTAGTATTTATGTCAGTTTAACAAATTCAAAATAAAATAAATTTATTGTTCAAAACCAAACAAGAACAAAAAATAAATAATGGTCAGAGTTAACTTAATATTTTTCTTTTGTTTAATATTCTACTCTTTAAATGTAAAATTAATTTTTGTTTTATTACATTGAGTTAATTTGTCTGTGACCAAAATCTGATAAGCAATTTTTTTAAAAAATGTCTTTAAATTTATTGTCCCTAAATTGTAATTGTTTTATTTTTGTGTCATATTTGGTAAAATCTCAAAATGATAAGTGCCTCAGAGTCTTCATTAGTCATAATTTTTATTGCTATTTAAAAAGAAATTAATTTCAAAAATATAAAATTAAAAATTCCCAATTGCACACATTGTTGTCCTGACATTGGGATTTTGTCAGCAAAATGGCAATGGTTAGTTAATATGCCAAAAAATTATCTTCAATAGGCCAGTGAGCTATTCCTTCCCTAGCCTAAAACTGTTACATTTATGAAAACTTCTGCTGTTAGCATAATATTATTATAAGAAATATTTTGTCAAAAACAAATATCTCATAAATTAAATTGAATATAATTATTTCAAAAGTTTTAAAATATTGTCTTATTTGCTAAAATAATAGCATTTTATTAATGATGTAGTTTACTGCAAAGTGCAAGTGCAAATGATGACACACAGAATTGCCAACAGAACATTTTTTTTAGAATGGATGATTTTATAAACTATTTATTGTTTTAAATATTGCCAGTACTGTGGAAAAGTGAAAGAATGTCCATTACTCCATTCCTTGTAGTGATTTTAGTGTTATTTTTGTTTTGAAAAAAAACTATCACTAAATTTAATGTGCTTTAAAGTTAAATCAATTGACCTTTTGAAATTTACAATGCAATGTTGAAACTGTAACAAAATACCTGTGAATAAAAAAGGACATACTGTATTTTTAATGAATATAAATTAAATAGTAACTAGTAGTAGGCTATATACACACAGATAAATTATTTGGTAAATGATCTAGAACTTCTTAAATGCCATTAATATAATTTTCTACTTACTACCTCATAGAACATATATTGTTTTAACAAACACTGAAATACTCTATAACAGTTAAAGTAACACTGTGTAGTATTAACATAAAGGAGTATCTTTATATAAATACAGTTCCAATTTTTTAAATTGTGAATTAGCCACAGTGTAAATTTCGTGATACCTCACAACTTCAGCTTTTGTTAAATTAAATGTTCCTTGCAAAATATTAACATCATATTTTAGTGCTTTGAATTCAGGTTTTAATCTATTTATAATCATCTTGATCAAAGTTTCAACCTGTATTGAAATACCCTTTTTGTATTTTTTTGTTAATATGAACAAATCAGTAATTTTCTCTCTTATTTCATCAATTTCGTCCATTATAGTACCTTTTTTTATATTTTGGTTCCTTTTTTTCATTTGTTCCACAATTTTTGGATACCATTTTTCTAACCCTACTTTTTCCAAAAGAGGTTTAAATTCATCGTATCTTGAATCATTTTCCTCAGAATGTGTTACTGTAGATATGCAAACTAAGAGCATAACAATTTTCATGCTGAAAACGTCAGTCATAGTATCTGGAAACATTGTTATACAAGCTATTCATTTAAATGTGAATATTATAGTTCAGATAATAAGTACTTTATTATGCAACTTCTATCATAATTTTAATAGTAGAAAAAACAAACAAATGAATTATGTGTACTCGAATATTAAAATATTAAAAAAAAGATTATTGACAATAAATTTATTATTGTAAGTAAAATTATAATATTTATTATAAAAATTGTATTATACTTTTTCCAATTTTAATTATTAATTTAATTTTTAAATAAAAGGTTTTTAAATTTTAAAAAAATATTAGTTAAACTAAAAAATAAATATTTTATATTTAATAAAATAATATCTATCACTCAATGTTTACAGGAAAATGAAAGTTCACATAGCTTGAATAAAATGCACAATTCGAGATAAATAAATACAAGAAAATATTGTTAACCTTTTTACTAACATGATTAGTAACATTGTTAATACGATTAGTTTATAAGATGCTTAACACAGAGGTGTATCTTTATACAAGCAAAGTTCCAGTTTTTTTAAATTTTCCTTAGCAGCATTGTGGATTTCTTGGTATCTTATGATATCATTCTTAGTTAAATTAAAAACTCTTTTTAACACTTGATTGTTGTAATTTAATACTTTAAACTCAGGTTTGATTTTGCTTAAAATCAATTTAATTAGCACTTCTACCTGTTTGGACAAATGTTTCTTGCTTTTTCGTGTCAGTGATAACAAATCCATGATTTTTTTATCTACAAACATTATTTGATCCATTATACCAGCACATTTTAAGTTCATGTTTTTCTCCTTCTGTTTAATTTGTTGTACGAGTGTGGGAAACAATGATTCCAAACCTACCTGTTTTAACATTGGTATAAATTTTTCATATAATGAGTCATCTTCATCAGAAAAAATAACTATAAACATATAAAATAAAACTAATACAAATTTCATGATATATCTAATTAGCTGGTTTAGAATGATTAAATTGTAGTAAAATAACTTTTTGGAAGCCATTTTTCTTGATTATTTTATGAAATTAAATTGCAGTAATTTGAATTAGATAATAAATTACATAATTTGATTACAAACACGTTTCACGTTTGTTGATTGTATTTAAGTAAATTTATATGACTAAATTCTTGGGTTTGTGTGTGTATATATATATATATATATATATATATATATATATATATATGTGTGTGTGTGTGTGTGTGTGTGTGTGTGTGTGTATGTGTGTGTGTAAATTATATTGGAAACCAGTGTACATCCATTAGACAAATTGTTTCTAGAAGAAACGTTCTGGCATCTTACCAAACTTGTATCTTGCTTCTTCAACATTGTTATTGCTTCAAGACTAAAAAGGAAATGAAGTAAACATTCATCTCTACCAGTTCCTTTTATAAATTATGCATAATGCAAAGAGGAAGTCGGCTGGATTAGCTGACATAGGTCAACCTGTCATAACACACATTATCTCTGCTGATTAGGCCCAGTTAAATTGACAAAGGTGATAGCACAATTACACCTAGTTGCAACATGATTAGCCGCCTCGGTGGCCTAGTTGATAGCGTACTGGGCTTTCACCCCAAAGACCCGGGTTCAATCCATTTTCATATGCTATAAATCATCCCATCATCTGCATTAGCCCAAGTGTGCACAATAGTCGGACGTTAAACACCAAAAAAAAAAAAAAAAAAAAAAAAAAAAGCAACACGATTAAAGTCAGTCCTCCAAACACAAGGTAAATTATGAGCATGGTCCCACCTATTTATTTCACCCTATTTCTCTATTTCAATGGCCTCCGCAACAATCCTGTTCCTATAATAGTCCACACTGGCTGTCTGTCTGCATAACTCCAAATCTTTGTTGTGGTTAGTATCTCTCATATGCTGGTAGAGAACGGAAGTACCTTGTTGCTTTTTAACCCCTTGCCAATGGATTAGTGCTTTTCGTTAGAGGGGCCACTGAATTAAAGAAACAAGGTGGTCTAAATAAAAGGGACAACACCTGTATGTATAAAAGGGACAAAACATGTCATGTCATATATATATATATATATATATATATATATATATATATATATATATATATATGACGTGTGTTTTGTGTTTTTTTTTTACATAATGCTAAATTTAGTTGACATTATTAAACAATTAAGATGTAACATTTTATTATTATAAAAATTATACAGTTATTATATAATGTAATAAACTATATTTTAACCATTAAATTGAGATACTACAAAAATAAAATTGTATTAAAACTTTGTTGACTGTTGTATTAAAATGTGTATCCTTATTTTGACTTGAAATACTTAACAAAACTGCCATGTTTAATATATTCAAGCTTGTTAACTTACATTGTTAACAAACAATATGAGTGTTACTGATAGACAGGTTTATAAGCCTAAATCTATCAGAACATAAGTAAGACTGTTGATGAGTGAAAGAGTGTAAAATAAATAGCCTACCTTCTTATGAATTTACTTTCAAAGTTAATAAATTAATCTTTATTTTCTAGTTTGAGAAATCTAAATTTGTACAACTATTTACAAAACTGATTCATTGCATTACCTGCTTTGTTCAACATATAGATTATTTTTCAACATTTATAGGGCTTTAACCTGGCACACATAACCACTAATCGGAAGTATAATATACATTGTTTTCTGGCATTAATTTTTAACTTTTTACTTATCTTTTTATCAATTTACAGATCACCATAATTATTACACCTAGTGATTGTGTCAAACACAACTCAGGCTAATTGCTCACAGTATTACCATAAAGTAGAGACTATATTATTAATATTAGCCTAGTTATTATTAGAATTAATATTAGATTTATTTTGAATATGATTTAAAATGGGGAACAATTATTAGCTAAAACTACCTTGCACAATAGCTAGAATAAATAATGTTACCTCTAATAGAGTATTTTTTGAATAATTCCTGAAAACACATTTAGATACTTATTTTCAATATCAAATTCTAGATTTAAATATTTTATTATACCCATTATGAATACTGTGTCAACTAGTTAATGAAGTTAAAGTACTATATTACAAGGATTAATTTAAATTGATTGTCTTAAATCTTTAAACGAGAAAATTGAATATATAACTAACAGTGAGGTTCTACATCAACTATTTACCAGTAAAATACAGTATTTAATTTTATTTTAAAAAGGTTTTTATTCTTTCTAATGGATATCAAAATTAATTTTAAAAAATAAGTATACATGTCTCACTTAAACCAATTTAACATGTTTGCAAAGAGAATATTTAGTTCAACAAATAATAAAGGAATGTAAATTAACTTAATTGAGACATGCATATTTTTTTTAAAACATCAGTTCTGAGATACACACTTATTCCCATGTTGATAATCAAAGGAAGATGTTTGTCTTAGAATTGATGGTGTCTTAAATATTATGTCATTTCAAAAGGATACTAAAAAGTAATATTTTTCAAAAATGAAAAAAAAAAAAAAAAAAAAAAAAAATATATATATATATATATATATATATATATATATATATATATATATAGTTATTTCAAGGCGAAAGGCACATTAAGCCTATTATCGTCTCCCTAAATGTAAGTGTGAGTGTAAAGTGTTAATGTTGTTTTATATATATAATGAAAATACCACTCATTCAGTCATCATGTTTTCTCCAAATCTACCAAACAGAATTCAATGAAACTTGACACACAGTTTCCTCTAAGGTCTTTGATGCTTGTAACGAAATAGTTTTAAGAAATTTTACTCCTAAAAAGCTAAAGTTTGGCAAAAACAAACTTTATATTTTATCTCTATGTTTCCAGAACCAAGAGGTGTAGAGAGTTGAAATATCGCACATAGGTATATTTTAGACTTTGGACATGTACAAAGAAATGGGTTTTCTAAAATTCCACTCCTAAAGCATTACAATTTCATAAAAATGATTTGTATATTTCATCCCTGTATTTCCTGATCATAATATCGTAACAAGCTGAAATTTTGTATACAGGTTTATCTTAGGTTTTAGAGATATATAAATATATCAAAATTTCTTTATATAAATTCTTTATATAAAGTTATATAAAGTTTCTTCAAAATTTTACCTCTAAATGGTTAAAATGGGATGAAAGCAATTTTACATTTGGTCTTCACATCCAACAAACATAGGGGTTGTCAAGGTGCAAAACGAAAGGTTTACCAAAATTCAACTCCTAAAGAGTTGAAACTGGGGTAAAAATATTTACATTTTATTTCTATATCTCAGATTTAAAAGATTAAATAATTTCATATGCAGATTTTATCTTAAGCATTGAAAGTGCACAATGCTTTTAAAAATGAGTAGTTTTTAAAAATGCCACTCCTAAAAGTTTAAAATTTTATCCCAAAAGTAAAAACAAAATTTACATTTTCTCTATGTATCTTCAGATTAAAACAAATGTGAATAAAGTGTTTGATTGTGCAGATTAGGCTACTACTTGTCTATATCTTTATGAGGTGCGGCTATTAAGTAACTAGACTGGAGCTGTAGACTGTAGACTGGAGTAACTAGACAAGCAGCAAGAGCACCACGACAGGATTAAACTTGTCTGTGCCTGTATGTTCCTCCATCCTGAACTCAATGGGCACAGTTTTACATTGCTCAATCTTTCTGTAACAATAGCCCATTCAAGACCTTGCACTAGCATCTCATCAAAAAAATGAGTTCAGATGGAACAACGAGTTAACCCCAAGTTTCTCTTAAAACTTAGAAAAACTGCTACAAAGCTCATGCCACATTAATAAATGTGTACAAAAATGAATGGTTATTGTTCACACACAAGTTTTTGAGTGGTTTATAAAAATTAAGGCTGGATGTGAAACAACCGAAGATAATCCACACTCTGGATAACACTCAATATCAAAAATGAGCGACATCCAGAAAACTGGTAAATTTTCACTGGAAAATCATTGTCGCTGAGGTCTGAGCTTTTGCTGAAATCTCAGAAACTAACAAAGAAAGTTTCCATGAATCAGTGAGCATGTAGAAAGTTTGTGCAAAAATTGTGTCAAAATTTATTTTTGTTTAATAAAAAGAAATTTTGTTGAACTTTTAAACAACATTGATAATGATACAGAATTGTTAGTCAGAGTGATTATTTGTATTGGATCATAGTTTTTTTAATTATGATCCTGAAAAAATCCACCAATTGAAACACTCACTGAAAGATCCCTAACTCACCATGGCAAAAAAACAAAAATAAGCAAATCAAAATTCAAAGCCATGATTTTTTTACAAGCATGAAATTATCTATGTTTACTGGGTTCCTGAAGGTCAAATAGTTAATTGATATTACTACAGTAAGGATGTGACAGCCTTTTGTGAACAAGTGAGAAGTCTAAGACCCGATTTGAGAAAGAGCAATCCTGGATGCTTCACAAAATCAATGCATCTGGCCATTTCACCTTGTCTGTGAATGCATTCTTGCAAATATGGAATAACCATGTTAGACCACCCTGTGTACTTGCCTGAAATGACATATTGTCTGATTACATAACTTTTTTTTTTATTTCTTAAGGTTAAATTGGAGTTTAGGGGCAGAAATTTTACAGTATGGAAGCAGTGAAAGCAAAAGTGATTCGGACTTCCATCATTACTTTGAACAATGTAGAGAATTTTATAGAGCTTTAAAGGGATTGGTAAAGAGAGCATATTAAAGTGGATAAAGTAATGTACTTGGTGATAAATTAAATGTTTTATAGCTCAAGTGTTATTATTGTTTTGAGCAGTGGTTATTTAATTACCACACCTTATGGGCTATTGCAAGTAAAGAATTTGAGTAATTACAGTAACTTTGTGTGCGCTATCTGTACCGTTTTGCTTATAAGTAGGTGTTCACTTATCTTGTATGTGCATGTACTTTTATACAGTGCATCTTTTTGCATGGATAATAGAATAATGCAGCACTATAATGGAAAGAGAATTCTTATTCTATTTTAGTTTAAAATTGTAAGGTTATTATTAAAACCTAATTAATTGTCTTTTACTGTTTTCATTAAAAAATAACACTTTCTTTGGCATCATGTACGCCACAATCTGAATAATGGCCAAACAAAGCATCATTTTTAGAGTGTACTCAATTTTAATTAAATTAATGTTGCAAGACTTTATAATATTGCATAACCTTTTTCACATTCAATTAATTCCCAAAGTATTTTGTTCAATTATAAGTAAAAAAATGTTAAACATTATAAATAATTTTATTTATAAAATCTTGTTCTATTACTAGAAAATCATGCTTTATTACTATTAACATCATGTCCTACTTATATATTGCTATAAAAATCATGCAAAACTATTAGTTCTAGAAAATTGCTCACCCACACAGATTACAAACATCCAAGTAAAAACATTTTTTAAAAATTTAAAGTAAACTTGAAAATAATTACCCTTAAAGTCACAAAATCATTTTTTTTTTTTTAATCACCAGTGATCATATTGTACAATTTTTAGATTTTGTATTTTGACAGGAAAAATAGTTAAAAGTCAAGTATATTCCTTCAAATTTACTTTTTAATCAATTAAGTTATTAAAATATTTTATGTTATATTGGTATTTCTATGCGGCAAAAAAAAAAAAAAAAATAATAATAATTACAGTATTACAGAATCTTACAGTAAACAAATTTATATGAATAAAATATGGCCTGATAATAATTTAAAGATTACAAATACATACATTAATTCTTAATAATGATGATAGTTTGATTTTTGCACATTAAAAAAAAAAAAAATAAATGCTCTCAATTGTTGAACATATTATGTTCCTTGATTATTAGAAACAAAAATTATTATTGTCATTATCTTTATACCTCTCCCATTTTTTATCAAATTATGTTAGTTTATATACTATTATCATTCTAATAAACAGCAACTATTCTTAAATTTTATGAAAATCAGTTCATTCAGATATTTGTGAGTTCATACAAATGCTTAATAGAGCAAAGTTGAAAGAAAATGTTTCTTGAGCATATAAACTAAGTTAGAAAAAACAGATTTTTGAAATTAATGATTTAATAATACAATTAATAAAATAACATTTAAAACAAAACAGAACATTTATTTAGTTAAAGAACTTAAAATAACTAGACTATAATTAAATACTAAAACTTAAATTTAATAATAATGTGTTATAATGTATTGAAGTTTATAATTTATATAACATTTATTCTTTAATAATATAACTATTTTATTACCTTAATAAGAGTAAATCAATAATTTCAGTATTTAAAATGCACATAGTAAAATAATTATTTATTAATTCACTGCACAAATTCTCACAAAATTATATTTTTTTGAACTTATCAAAGACCTGTTACTGTAACAAAGTTAGTTTTATTTGGTCATGTCATGGTTATCAAAATTTATTTTTTAAGAATAGTTTACAAGTTTTTAAAACAATAAGGTAAAAAATGACTTTCATGAGATATAGAGCATTAACAGTAATTGCTCTAAGAATTAGATTATCCATTGTGCAATTGATATCTAGTTATTAACACAAATATGTATCTTTGTAAACATAACATTCCACCATTCCCAGTTTTGTTTCTGTATCTTTAAAAATATCTCTATATCTTCTGACATCAGATTCTGTCAAGTTGAAGACTTGGGTTAATATTGGAACTTTATAGTTTAAAATGTTAACTAAAGGTTTTAAATTACTGATAGTCATCTTAACAAGATTTATGATTTCAGGAGGCAGATTCATGTTTGTTTTTGAGGCTGTTAACAATAATGTTACTTGTTTATTAAGATGTTCCATTTGAGCCAATACACTTTGTTGTTTTAGTGATTCAAGTAAATGTTCTCCTTTTTTCAAACGTTCTTGAAAATCTGGTATTAATGATCCTAAACCTGCTTTTTCAAACAAAGGAATTATTTCATCCATATAATCTTCAGTTGTCTTTGAATATGTTAAAATGAATGCACAATTCAGCATAAAAATAAATTTCATCTTGATTTTACTTGTAACTGTATTAAGTAGCATATCAATCTCTATAAAAATTAATTTATCTTGAAGATAAACATTATACCAGTAATATATGTTACATAATGTGTTATACACAGTACATACATTATAGAAGAGCAACTCATTTGGTGTTTTAATATTTTAAAATAATACTATATTGCCTATGAATTATGATTAACAAAATTTGAAAAAAATATTTGCAATCTTAATAAGTTGATGAAAAGAGGTATGATTTTTTTCTCAGTTTACTTTCTTATATATATACAGAGTTAACGAAGTCCAAGAATGTGTAATTTCAATAAGTTAAGTAATTAAAATGACAAAATAATAATATGAAAGACAAGATTAAAAACAGATGGTATGGACTTGAACTTTACTAAAGTCTCACTGTTTGGTATTTAAATTAAACAACAGGTAGTCAAATGGTTTTATATTTGTACATAATTATTTTATACCTAATATTTACATTGATTAAAATAATTGTACTTTCTCTAAAGGTCATCATTTTGGTTTTGATCATACTGTATCTTACTATAAAAAGTATAACAAAAGCTTGAAGATTATAAAGTAAATTGATCATATGATATTAATGCATCTCTATGATATCTGGTTTCCTGAATCCGAAAAAGTTGTTTTTCTTTGGACTGCTATCCTGTGTTTATGATTGTATGTGTGTGTGTGTGTGTGTGTGTGTGTGTGTGTGTGTGTGTGTGTGTGTGTGTGTGTGTGTGTGTGTGTGTGTGTGTGTGTTGTGTGTGTGTGTGTGTGTGTGTGTGTGTGTGTGTGTGTGTGTGTGTGTGTGCGTGTGTGTGTGTGTTTGTGTGTGTGTTGCCAAAAAAGGTGGAAAAAATCTCTTATAGAATACCTGGAGTAGGGTACTCACTATCCCAGAGTGTGAGACTCAAATTAAATTCAACCTCAAGTTAAGGTATGAGGGCTATTTTTTTTTCAAGGTCTGATCAGTCGCGAAATAAAAACTCCTGTAAAAATCGGATGAACCTGTGCGCAGATGTGTTGCGCAGCGTCTCTAGTATGGCTGTCAATCGTGTCGTGTCACTTCCGTTTAGTTGTGTTCACGTAGGTAGGACATAAACATGTCTACAACAATAGCATCTCCCGCCAAGTGTGAAGTCGATTTCTTCAGGCTGAGGGGTGTAATGCAGCCGAAATTCATTGACGAATAAGTACTGTATATGGTGAAACTTTAATGAGTGACAACAAAATGCGACAATGGTGCAGAAACTTTA
This sequence comes from Callitettix versicolor, assembly GCA_022606455.1. Lineage (NCBI taxonomy): Eukaryota > Metazoa > Arthropoda > Insecta > Hemiptera > Cercopidae > Callitettix > Callitettix versicolor. The sequence continues at coordinate 55,925,401 of CM040183.1, forward strand.
AAGCAGGACGTACAGATGTTCATGATGCAGGCAGTCAGGGAAGGAAGTCAGTGTCAACCAATGATCTCGTTCAGCGAGTGGATGAGGCAATTCGAAAAAAATTGTCAGTTCACAATTTCTGAATTGAGCGATTCATTTCCTGAAATTTCAAGATCAGCTCTCTACACCATTGTGAGCGAGAAATTTCAGTACCACAAATTGTGAGCGAGATGGGTTCCCAAGATGCTGTCTGACCATCACAAAACACAGAGAATGGAAGCCTCCCTAACATTTCTCCAGCGTTACCACAATGAAGGAGAAACTTTCTTGAACAAAATTGTCACAGGGGACGAGACATGGGTCCATTACGAAACTGAATAAACAAAAGAACAATCCATACAATGGATGCATTCTCACTATCCCAGTAAACCAAAGAAGTTCAAGCGAACCTTCTCCAACAGAAAGTGCATGGCCACTGTGTTCTGGGACCGAAATGGAGTTCTCTTGGTGGAATTCATGGAACGTGGCACAACCATTACAGCAGCCTCATACAGCGTGACTCTTCAACGTCTACAAAGAGCAATTCAGAATAAACGGAGAGGAATATTGTCATCAGGCATTGTCCTTCTCCACGACAATGCTCGGCCGCACACTGCAGCTTCAACAAAGACGCTCCTACAGTCTTTTCAATGGGAAGTGTTTGGTCATCCACCATACAGCCCGGACTTGGCTCCATCCGATTTTCACCTGTATGCTCACATGAAACACTGGTTAGGAGGACAACATTTTAGCACAGACATTGAGCTGCATACCAGCATACAAACATGGCTGAAAACACAGGTGGCTACTTACAACGAGGGTATTGGGAAGTTATTATTATTATTATTATTATTATTATTGGGAAGAAAATTATCGTACCACGCTACGATAAATGTCTAAATCTGAATGGCGACTATGTTGAAAAATAGCGTAATTATGTAAGTACTTGTAACAAATAAATAATTTTTGATTTTTACTGTGGTTTTTATTTTGCGACCGATCGGACCTTGAAAAAAAAATAGCCCTCGTATATTGTTACCCACTAAAAAAAACCACCAAAAGCATTCCTCTTCTGCAAACTCCCCCCCCCCCATGGAACCGCCGCCAGACATTACTTCATGGGAAGGTCGACTGGCTGAACGCGTACTCTTCTACAGCGTTGGCTCTCCTTTCTCGATCCTCAGCCCTCAACCTCTTCATGACCACTGCAGCGAATCCAATGCACCAATGGCCCTACAGTTGTCCTCTGAAACCATCATTGTTGCAACCAGACTGTCTGGTGTAATGCTGCCTCTCAGATATGTTTGCAGCTTCATCCTTTCCTCGTCGAATCTCCGACACCGGAAAAACACATGCTCCTCATTTTCATTTACTACTGGAAGACAGAGGGGACAACCCGAGTCTGTTTCCAGCCTGAAAAAGAACAAGTAAGCTTGGAAGCAACCATGCCCAGTGAGAATCTCTGTGAGATAGAAATCCACCTCCCCATGATCCCTGTTGCACCAATCCTGGATGTTACCTATGAGTTGGTATGTCCATTGTCCATTTTTTGATTCATTCCACTGTCGCTGCCTTGTCTCCTGGGTATGACTTCGCTCCTCTGTAATTGCCATTGTATGACTATACCACAGCTCAGTACTTCTCTTGCACCAGTAGAGCCTCGCTCTTTAATCAGCCACCAGCTCAATTGGGGGTTTGCCCGCTACTACACATGCAGTGTCGTAGGAAACTGTTCGGTAACAACTCACGACATGCAGCAACGCATGCGGTACACCGCATTAACCTTGCTCGCATAGCTCACAATCATCATAGCCTGGCTCCAAATCGGCACTCCATAAAGGAGCATTGAGCTTACTACCCCAGCTAGGAGTCGGCGGTGTGCCTGTCTTGGACCTCCCAGATTCAAAAGCGCATTTGATGTCTACAATAATGTCCCAAGAGCTATTTCTTACATCTATTGAATCATTAGTTTTGCTTACAGGGAGGGCCTTAGAGAGCCATAGTTAGATTTGTGGCAGAAACTCTTTCAAGCTTTTGTAATCTTATGACCTGTAAAATTACATTATACATGTATGAATATATTGTCATTAATTTTTAACCTATATATATATATATATATATATATATATATATATATATATATATATATATATTTATATATGAACAAAACACCCCTTTATAGTTACAGAAACACAAGCAGAAAAGTCTCTTCACACTAACTTTGATAGTAATATTTTTTCCACTACAATTAATTTTCATCGTTTAAGAATTAGTGGTGGCTGAGGTTAGAAAAATGCATTACTAATTGCTAATTTCAAGGTTTTATAATTATTTATTTATTAAAAAGTAACATTCTTTAATAGGAGTATTTACAGAAAAATCTATAGAAAACCGTGATTAGTTATACATAAATTCTAAAAATTACAAAGCTTCTATTTGTTATTTATACCATTTTAATCAATCAACTGCACAAATAAAAAAAAAACAATATTCCATATAAAACCCCTGTCAGGAATATTGTTTGTTGATCTGTGGTTTTTAAAATCATAAAACATTTTAATCTTGTTATTTGTTTAAAAATCCGGTAGTAGGTGGTTAGGAATTGATAATGAATCACAAAATAGATGGTTGTTGCAAAGGAATAAAGATGTACTGCGGTATACAAGGTGTGGCTAGAAAAAAACCAAACTGATTTTCATATGCCTGTGATTTTTATTCTTTGTGGTTGACAATGGTTAAGGTGTTCACCTTGAATGCCCTCTCTATTTACTCCACCATTTTTGATGATTACACAATATCTAGTTTGCTTACAGCAGTTGTTTGAACATAACAGTGTATTTGCCCTACGTTGGAAAAATGCTTAGCGCTAGTGTGGAGCAACGTGTCAATCCTAGAACTGGTGAGATTCGTAATTTGTGACTCATTTGTCCCTTTCTCAACTGGCAGCATTGTAAATTATGGCTAATTATAAAACTCTTACAGGTCTCTTATTTACAGCACTCCTGATTGGTCCACTATAGTTGAATTTATACTAATCAATTTGTGACATTTCAAGCTTTCTTTTGATAGCAGAAACATTCAATAAGAATTTCTATTTTTAAATCTATATTGGTCTAATCCAACTGCCACAAGCTGTATTTTGAGTCAGCTGAGCTTACTCACTCCCTGAGAAGTCAATTAATTTTTGTTTTTTAGGTATAAATAACCTATAAAATGGATCATAATTTGAATTCTAGTAATATTCATAAATTAATAATTGAAAATAATGATTTTCTGATAATTATTTTGAAATGAAATTAAAGTTGGAAGAAAAGAGCTAATCCTTCAGATGACTCTGAATTAAATATTTTACCAGCTTTGTAAATAATGTACTTTTTCAATTTTTTCAGTGTTTTTAGTGAAAATAAATAACAATAAGTAAATACTTTTTAATTGAAAACTAAATACTCTGAGACCACAATGCCCCGTAATAAGCCCCATAATTTTCCTCAGTTGTGCTCTATCCAGGACGTCTGCTGCCTCTTTAAGCCCTCCATATTGTGTCATGCTTAAGAGGAGCTTACTATCGGAATGTCTATGAAGATTACCCCATCTTGTCTGGTGTTGCTTACTAATCCACCTATGAATAGCAAACCTGGCCAATGACAGAGAAATATCTTAGGTCTGATGAACTCTGATGCAGATCCCAGTTCAGCCAGCCAGTGTGCCTCCTCACAACAGTTAACTTCCTTATGCTCCGGAACCCAGTGAAGAGTTACTTGGTTATCCAGGGACAGAGCGTTGAGGTTCTCCCAACACTCCCAGACCAGCTTGGACTGAATTGTAGGACCTGCAGTTGCTTTTATTGCTGTCTGACTATCGGTATGAAAATTAATACAAGCCTTCTTGAAGGTTCGTTTCAAGTTCTCCCAAACACAGTCATTAATGGCCATCACTTCAGCCTGGAATACTGTTGTATGCTGTCCCAAGGGAATAACTTTTTTAAATCCTGGTCTCAGGCTATATACCCCATCACCATCATGGTCTTTGTCTTATAGTCCTCTTTATACCATACTATGTCGCCAGGTTTTTCCAACACATGATCTCCACCCTCAAACGTCAACTTGATATCAAAGGGTTTTGAGACTAAGTGTCATTTGACCATCTGATCAGTCCCTTAGAGAAGGTGCATGTGGTGAAACTGGGTTTTTCACAAACAACCCTGAAACCAAATGCCAATCCATGCACTGGAAAAGCTCTACCTCACCAAGGCAAAAAAACATGGATTGGCAAGTTGAAAACACAAATGGTTGTGTTTTTTGACATCCGAGGGATCGTTTACATTGAATGGGTGCCTGAAGGTCGAAATATTAACCAAATTTACTACAAAGTGGTTTTGACCACTCTTCTTAAATGCATGCAAAGAAATAGACCTAACATGTGGAAAAATTGTTCATGGCTACTTCATTCATGGATCCTGTGTTGGAATATTCATCCTGCTTGCCTGGTCTTACTCCATGTGACTTTTTTTTCCTAAGGTCAAGAACGTGTTGAAAGGAACATGTGTCAAAAAAAGCGACAAACATGTTATTGACCATATCAGATGATGATATGCAGCATTGCTTCCAACAATGGAAAATTCGTAAGGAGGATTGTACATTGAACGTGGTACAGTTTCCAATTTGAATGATGTTAAATACATTTTTTTAAAATTCATTCTGATTATGTTCTAGCTACATCTCCAATATCTCTAATAAAAAAAATCAGTTTAAATGGTACTGCTTCCTTCTTTTAGCTTTGTAGACAACAAGAGATAAAACAGGTTACTGTTGTTTGCTGTTTAACCAACAGTTGTACAATTCTTTTTTTTAATTATTCATTTGACAAATCTACTTAATTGTCTTATTTAAATAAAATGTATTTGTATTATTATGGAATACAAAGTGTTTTGATTTTCGTGGTTTTAATTTTTTTCACCTGTTTCTTTGGGTCCCCTTGGATTCATCTATGAATGCTAACCTCTCTCAAAAGGCCTACCTGACGATTAACTTGTGTAAAGCAGTTCCACAAGATTTATTGGATTTGATATGCACATAGTTTTGTAGGTAAAGATGTAAAGAGGTTTTTATCACAATCCTGTTTTGCACATGTATTTGAAATACTTTAAATTGTTTTTAACACAAATAATGTTAAACATATTGGTAAAAATTCTTTAGGGTCTGTATAGCTATCCTTTTTTGAGTTTCAGGATAAAAACTATTCAGCTATGCCTCCATGGCTTAAGCATGTAATCGAATGCCAGTCAGGCTTTAATGGTTTTACATAGTACTGAGAAAAGAGACCAAGAGCTCTTTCTAATAAGGCCAGAAATATCCTTTAATTTCAAGGATTATCTTTATCATTAACTTATCTTTACTTAACTTTATCTATCACTAACGTTTGAACCTGTTGTAGCCAATCTTCTGCTCTAAACAATCTAGTTGGACAGATCAGCTCTTTGAAGATAACTGTATGTAATTTAGAGACTGATTGAGTAGATTCTAAATCGTGGGAAAATGTCTTCATGAATTTGAATTGAATCTCCTAAGCAGTAGGTTGTATTCACTGTGATTTATATTTATTCCATTAACTTTTTTTTCTTTATAAACAGTTGTTTTTTCTGCTTTCTCTCCAGATCCTCATTCCACAATGCAGAAGTTCCCTTTTTCTGGATCTAGTTTCAATTAAACAGCTATTTAAGTAAGAAACAATTAAAGTTTCTTGTGTAGTGGAAGCAGTTACCTTGATGTCATTTAAATCCCTTACTCTAATTTTTCATAAGTCTAATCTGCAGGTTAACTTCTGGTGATAGGAATCCCAGTTTACTCTTTTGGGATTATAATATGCCTCTTTTTAGAAACCTAAAATTAATCTTAACGCTTTGTGCTTGGCGGAATCTCCTAATCAGATCTTTTGTGCTTAGAGGGCTTTTATATATGGCTATGATCATCTTCTAATCAGACGGGATAAATATTTACTGAAGTGTACCCAGAGCTCAGTTGCTCTACTATGTGTGACCTGCATTGTTTTGCTGATACATTTGTCATGTGTTGGACCTTGGTCATGCCTAGAACTTGAAATTAAAGCTCATATGTTTAGATTTACGACGACAACAACAACGACGGTGGCAAAGGCAGCGTTGTCAGGTTTGTCCACATATCTCAAGAAAATGGAGGACACTTTGAGTTGTAATACCCCAGGATGTAAGGCAAGTGAGTGTAAAAAAATTTGGAATATAGATATAAGCAAAATCTTGTTTTGAAAATATCTCACTTTATATAATTCCATGACATACTCAGTTAACATGACCTCCAAAACTTGTCTTATGCTGAGAATCTATTGATATTTGTAAATGTGTGTGTGTGAGAGAGAGAGAGAGAGAGAGAGAGAGAGAGAGAAACGGAGATTATTTGTATTTGTGCACATCACTGGACACTATACTAATTAATATGTTATGATAAAATTTTGCAATAGGTCTGTTTTATCTATTTCTCAAAACACTTTCTTTTTAATTAAAAAAAATTAAGCCCTTTTTTAATCAAAATCTGTTAAAAAATCAAATTATGTTAAATTCTGCTTTTGATTTTCATCAGATTTTGTTCAAATTTATTATTACCTTAACCAAGTTGTATGGGTAATTTATGCATGACACACGAGTGAAATATTGTGTAACAATAAATGGGAGTCCACTTGTCAATACTTCACACTCCTCTTTGTGGCCAGAAATGTGAAATAAAATTCATTTGGTTTCATTACTGTATGTGTACTTGTTTTAAATTAATTTTTAAAATTAAATCTCTACTTAGAGTAAAAAAATATTACTTTTTATTATATCAGAATAGTAAAAGTAATTGCCAGTAACAGATGAGTTTAATGAAAACCTTCAAGTCATATAGCATTTCTAATTATATAATACAGTACTGTTTGTATCACAGAAGGTAATCATCAATTTATTATATCAGAATAGTAAAAGTAATTGCCAGTAACAGATGAGTTTAATGAAAAACTTCGTCATATAGCATTTCTAATTATATAATACAGTACTGTTTGTATCACAGAAGGTAATCAACAATTTCATTGCACATTATAAACCCATTTTGCGATTACTTAACAGTTAATCTCTGTTGCTATGTATACATAATATTTGTAGGTGCTTTTAAACTTTTAATTTTGTACTACCCCATAATCGCTTTTAACGATAATGAATAAATACAGTTTACTAAATATTATATTATTTTTTTCTGTTGTATCATCTTTAATAGTTTTAATTCAATGTTTAGAAGGAAAAAGATCTAAATTTGAAACTCAGTTGAGAGAATTTATCAAAAAATATGCTTCAAACTCAAACGACATTTTAGACTATGACAATAATATGGATTTTCAAAAGCTAATGGCTGAATACACACTTCTTGACCGACTTAGTTTTTTAAAAGATAAGTTAAGAACTATACTGAATACAATAAATAATTATGACACTGAATTAAGAACAACAGCACTAATGATGTTGAAAAACATAGTAAAAGAGTTGCAGCCACAAATTCTTGGTGGAAATATAGATGATTTTAGTCTTCAGCAAGCTTTTAATATGTCAAATGAACAAATTGAACTATTTCATGACAGATATGCTGATACCAAGATTTTGTTATTTAAGTTAAATGCTGCTATTAATAAAAGAATAAAAATGAATTCATGAAGTTAAATTATTTGTATTTTGGATATTGTATGATTGTATTATAATATTGAACTCAAATAAAACTATGTTTTGTCACACCACTTAATACTTCAAAAATGAATAAGTTTAACCAAATTCTGATTTTGAGTAGTGATCTTGTAATTTTAGTTTAACAAATAATTAAAGAAACATTTTTAAGCAAAAAAGGCAAAAAGAGCATAATATTGAAAAAGAGTGATAAAAAACAGTGATAAAATTTAAATTACATAATTATTACCACTTGTAATGATTTTCAAAAAATATAAGTATTATGTATTAACCTAAAAGTTAAGATCATTTGTTCCCATTAACATTTTATTTAATGTAATAAAAAACTTATTTTGTAACACATTTGATATTTTAGTTATTTTTCTAAACATAATCATCATAAAATTATAAATATTTATTATATCATGTTACCATCTTGTCCTTCAAAAACATGATGCACATTTTTAACTGAATCTTCATTTACCATAATATCATATCTAGATTACTTATATGTAAATTTTATTGAGGCAGACTTTTCCTGATTTCAAAAATTGTATTAAAATATGATCCTCACTCTTTGCAAGATTAATAATTCTGTTACACATGATTAAATTTTTTACATCATCAAATTTCGTTTACTATCAGAAAATGTTTAAAACAGCCTACTGTACTAAGTGTAATTTATTTAATTTTATGATTATTAATTATTATGTTGTATCCCTTATTTTGTAACAACTGAAACATAATGGGGAAGAAGCACTGGGAAGTACCAATGTGTCAGGAAGATAAGAATTGGAGAGGATATTTTGAGATGAGGCAAAGTTCTCTTGCTTACAATGATTTAGGCTAAAAGTAAAAGTGAATTAATATATTTTTACAATAATACACTCTTTTATTTTGTAGATATCATAAATTAAAAAAGCACAAAATTGTATTTTTCAATTTAATTGACAATTTAATAAGGTAGGATACATTTTATTAGTTTTAAATTATATTTCATATAGGCTGATAACTGTTGTAATTATTACATATTTAAACTAGAAGTTCAGATAAGAAACCCAACATAAGCTTTGATAATTTTAATCTGAATGTAAAACCAATACAAAAAGTACTGTAACATTATAAGAATGAAATTTTCGTTTTCAGTATATATTCATTGCTTGTTACTTACATTTGTAATAAATGCAGTCAGCACAGATAACAAATATGAACAATTGCTGTCAATTGATAGAGCTATATCATCTAATCTTGAACTTAATTTCAAGTCTAATGCAAATAAATTGATTGACGATTTAAAGGTATTTACTTCTTTATTATGGGATTTAAGAAACGACATTTTGGAGGGCAATCTTAACTCCGCTCTAAGTGAATTTCTAACTAAAAAACCAAAATTTTTATTAATGTCTGTTGATGAAGGAAAGTTAAAAATTAAGTTCCGTTGGTGTGAACGAGACCTAATTTACTTTCATTATACATATGATGATGCTTTCTACATGTGGAAAAGTTGTAAACAACTATTCAGTGAGAGAAAGAATCACAAATAAAATGTTAGTGTAAAATTTTATTTTATTTTTATCTAATAGCTCTAAGGTATCTAATAAGAATAGTTTTGTTAAATATATAAAATTTAATCAGTAATTCATAATAATGGCTACTAATACCTACTTACTGTTTCTTATACTAATCTTAATTCAAATCATATTTTAATGACACAGGATCATACAGTCTCCATATTTTTCTACATTGATTTAGAATTCTTTTACTTTAATCTATCATTAGAACATTTTTGAAAAATATTTTGTGGAAAATGCTTTAGAAGTTTTATTAACATAGGTTATTATTTTGAAAATAAAGTATTAGAAGATATCTTCTATATCTGTTAAATACAGACCATATAAAAACCAGTGAAACTCTTATTAATGTAAAGAGAAATAAAACACGGAAGGCAGATATACGGTTTACAATTTAGAAAATAAGTATTGCTGAAAAAATAATAATAATTGTGTTGAGTCCGAAAAAGCTACAAAAAGAGTGACAAGAAATACAATAATGTTTAAACAAATTTTATTTTGGTGAAACCAACAAATATAGAATTGGAGCCTAACAAGAAATATATATATACACATCATTACATATATATATATATATATATATATATATATATATATATATATATATATTTGTGTGTGTGTGTGTGTGTAGAATGAAATTTCAATTCAAGAATACTAGTCTGATAAATTTAAATTAACCTCAAGGTAGCCCGAAATGCAATAGAACGTTATATGTACCATATATTTTAATTGTGAGTTTAAATGAGAAGAACATTTCAAAAGAACTTTTGTAAATTACAATATTAATACATTTCAAATTAATTGTAAAAGGACTACAAACATTAATTATAACTTAAATATAAGTGTGTGTAAGGGCTTCAAACCAATAACCTGGGATTTCAGAGTGATCACAGCGAATAGAGGCTAAATTAAATATAAACTACCAAATATTAAAATAATACATTGTGTTAATGAAATGTTGCAGGGAGGGTGTTCTTAAATAAAAATAAAAGAGAAATTATTTATTTTATTTCTAAACATTACTGCTATCTTGTGTGTGTGTGTGTGTGTGTATGTGTGTGTGTAAAACCATAATAAATAAAGAATAAAATAGAAGTTATAATGATAATTAAGAATTTTAAATATAATATGGTAATAAAAGCTTCTGCAGCATTTTAACAAAATATTATTTCCTATCACACAAACACACACACACACACACACACACACACACACACACACACACACACACACACACACACACACACACACACACACACACACACACACACACACACACACACACACACACACACACACACACACACACACACACACAAGCATGCAAGCAACAATTTTTCAATTTAACATGCAAGACCACAGTATTAAATTAACTCTAAAAAATATGTTTTTAATAGAAATAAATTTTTCCAACAGCTCTAGAATTACAATAATACTGTTTCTTTCTTTTAGGTAATTCAGTAGCAGTATCTCAGCACATTTATAGTATCACAAGACAGATTTCAATATTTGATGCACATTTGAAACAAATAAATGTGTGCATATTTGCAATACTTATGTGTATTTAAACATTATATTATATTAACATTACATTATTATAATGTGTAAAAGATATAAATGTTACATATTATTTTATTTAAATTTTTATATCAGGCCATATTTGGATGAGTTGAGAAAATTTTATTAAGTTAATGATATATCTTTGCAGGAAGTTAAATGAGCTTTAAAAATATCTGATTTTGAGTTGTACATAAAAAATCCAAAAACATCATCAGAATTTTCATTGAAGTGTGTGTGTGTGTAACTGAAAAAATATTTGACTAAAAGACAAAGCAAAAACAGTTTTAATTTTCTATTAAATAGTAAACCTGGGTTTATTTTAGCAGAACTGTACACAATAATCAATACAGTCCATACAAAATCTACATTTTCTTATCAAAATTGTCGTATATTACAATAATTATTGGTACAGCTTTATCTAAATGGTTATATGTTATATATATATATATATATATATATATATATATATATATATATATATATATATATATATATATTACTATATCTCATCTCATAATAAAGTAATTGTATAAACTGAGAAAGAAAGAAAAAATTTTGAGTTATAAGTAAGCTGATCAAACTGATAATGAAACTGAAAATATGTGTTATGTTAACAATATTTATTTTTGGTCGTTATGTTACACAAGAGATGAAAAACATTTATGATAGATTAGAATCAGTTAGTGAACAAATTTCAAAAATTATTGAATTCCCAATTAAAACAGATGGAGATAAGGTTATTGAGTTATTATTAAGTTTTACCTCAGACTTGAGTGCTATTTTAGAGGAATGCAGGAAAGGAAATCAATCTGTAATTAAGTTAACACAACTTTTCTTGAAGAAAGAAATTCCAGAATTTGTAAATTTAAAAGTAGAATATCAAAAATTAGGGAGCGTTTTTATGTGGGGTGAAACCGAATTGAATCTACTAAAATACATACTTGAAGATGCAAGTTATGAATGGAAAAAATTAGATAACTTTTTGTTTATGGAATCAAAGAAAGATAAAATATCAGTATAATGTTTTGTATTTTTGTATTTGCATGAACTATGCTGATTTTACAGTACATATTCTAAAAAATCGTTAATTATATCTTTTATTTTAAAAATAATATTAATTATCAAATTTTAATGTGTTAAACAATAATATAAATTATTAAATTGATAAGTAGGATAAATAATCCTTCACAGTTAATTATATTTAAAGAGGATTATGTGTTTTTTAATAATAAATTATTTTTTGTAATAATTACAAAGCTGTAGAATAATCACACACCTTACTCTAAAGTCCTGTTTCTTAGTAGACCTATTTAAATAGTTATTATCTTTTTTGTCTTTGAAGAGGGTTATAGCCTTTTCAACTTAATCTAGATTACAATCATCTTCTAATTAATAGCTGGTGTAATTTTTTTTACTTTTTTGCACCATACTTAAAATTTAAAGTTTTTTTAGAATAATTATTTTTTTTTATTTATAAAATTTCAAAAGCACACAATTTGTGATGTTTGAAATTATTTTTATTACTTTATTTTATGTATTTATTTATTTATTATTGTTCTTTTTTTTGAAAGGTGAAACAGAATAAACTAATGGGTAAAATAAGGATGAACTTATTTTCACTGATTTTCAATAAGTTTTCTATGAATTTTCTTCAAGTTTGAATGTGTCAAGTAGAATATCACATTTCTCAGAAGTTTTATTAAATAGTTTGTACATAAGTTTTAAAATAAGTAAAGTTTGAATGCTGTTTATTGTACTTTGAAACTCATTTAATTGTAGATAAATTCCTTGTGAAATAGGTTAGGAAGACACGAATTTTACAAATGTTTCCATTTATTACCAGTCAATAAAAATCAATTGTTTGATTTACTGGGTCTGTAGCAGATAGGTAGCTAATTATTTCTTAGAATAATATAGTTCCATTTTTCATATAATAACTATATTAAGAAAAACTTAAATTAGCAATAAATTGTTTATACAAGGGTGTATTTAGGATCTGAGCTTGGGGGCCCATGTCATGCCATTTGACAGATGGGGAACTGAGAAAAGGTAAAAATATAATTCATAATTCAATAAAAACTTAGACAATGGTTATAATAGATTTATTATAATAATAAACAAGGATTATATCCCTTGTTGTCATAAAGACATAGCAATAAATCTCTTTTAACATCAACCTTCTTGGATTTGCTTAAAATCTGTCTAAAACAATATTTTTTGTATGATTTTGCTTTTGTTTTATGAATTGTCTATGTACAATTATTAATCACAGCCCATTCAGCTTCTCTTCCCCACTGAGTTCCTCACCTGTCTTCACTCATCGAAGTTTGTTGAAGCTGTATTCTATCATGACTGGAAGAGCTAGCAGAACAGATAAGGCTTGCTTTCTTGCAGAGTAGAAGATGTTTATTTTGTTGAACAGGAATTAGCTAAGTCTTTAAATATTTCTTGATATTCATTATGTTCATTTTTAGCATGAATGGAGTTTAGTTATGGTGAAGGCTTGCATGTTTTTCTATTCATAATTGAAGCTTCAGAGATGTTTGAGTCTAAATGGGGTATAATGAAAGACTGCCTCCAGTATTAATTGAGAGAGTCTGCTGGAGGATTACTACTGTTTTCTTGTACTGGATTATATAATACAGAGATTTCTATCTCTAGAACTTTGGCAATATCTACAGATTTCTTAAATAGCTTTTTGTTTATTCATTCCATGTGTTTTTTTACTTTCTCAAAAGATTAAGACAGACAAATTGTTTTTTTAAGTTTACAGTAACATCCCATTCCACAATCTAAGACAGGCACCTCACATATTTTCAAACAAACAATAATTTTTATTATGTATTGTGGTTTAAAAAATATTAAGTATTTATTTCTAATAAATATTTAAGTATTTAGTAAATATTAGTAAATATAACTAGTAAATATTTTAAGTTTTATTTATCTCAAATAAATTCATTTATTTTCTTAAATTGCTTCTTTTTTCATTAAAAAAATATGTTGGTACTAGTTTACACTAAACATTATATGAACATTTTATGAACATTAAAGAACTAGTTATATTCATGTTTAAGTAATTTGAATATTTTAATTGGATGGTTACTATCTTTTATTTTCAGTAGCCATTTTTAACATTTAAAACATGTATTTACACTAAACCTTCAAGAATGAGGTAATTTGTTAAACATATTCTAGATGAATAAAATTATGTTTTTGTATAAAATGTACTATTTGGCTTTGGAATTTTGTGTTCATTGAAATTTCAAAGTTTTTATTTATAAATATCACTTTGCTGTGGATTTTTGCCACTTATAAAATAAAATTATTTCATAACCTTATAGTCTAAACAAAAATGTATTAAAAAGGATAATTTTCTGTGAAACAAAAACAGGAAGTGGTAGAGAGTTACTTTTATGTGACATTATCCTTAGTAGATGTTTTTGCTGTAAATATATTGAATATATATTTACATAAATTTTATATGAATTACCACAAAAGTCAATTCCATATTCTATTTGAATTAAAGATAGAATTAAAACACTTTCATTACTTTAAAAAAATAAAAATATCTTAGATTGTTTTTTAATTTACCTTCTAGTGTTCCAATTTGCATCTTCTACAAATATCCCATATTCTGGAATATGACAAAAAATTCGCTGAAACCAAATAAACTTTCATAAGAAGCACATCTCCTGAGACTACTTAATTAACTTGGTTAGATTGCCATATGATTTTAAATGTCTTTTCTAATAGTAATATTTTGCAATACAAAATGAAAAGACAGAAAATATCTCCAAATATTCCTGTAGATCTGAAACTACAGGAATAAATTCTTGTAAGTTTTAGATGCTTGCATACCCTTCACGAAATATGTTGCATCCTCTATTGTGTAGGCAACCTCATATCTGATAATTCCCTTACTGTCATGCTGATCACTGTGTAACAAATAAAATATTATTATGTTAAAAGAAAAATTACATTGTTAAATTTTATTTTATTAAATTTGTTAAGAATATATTGATATATGTAACATATTTATAAATTTTACAATACAAATAAATATATTTATGTATGTTGTGAAATTGGTAATCCAAAAGATTTTTGGTTAGAAAATAAAAATAATAAGAACTTTAACAGCATTAGGGTTTATTTTTTATTTAGTCCTAAACCATAAATTGCTTATATTTAAAATTTGATAAATGGCACTAATTATTTTAAGAAATACTTTCAGTAAATAAAAGGTTTTATTGGTCTCAGGACATAAATTTTTACTGTGTCAGGAAACTCCAAGCACTGTAGTACATTTGCTCCATCACCATATTTTTTTAATTGTTCTAATTACCAAATAAAACTGTGTTTTTTAAGTTGTGCAGTTTCCTACTTCTGTCATAATGGTGAAGCCCTTTCCTATAGAGAACTTCACTTTTTGATTTGACTATGAAATAATTTACTTTTTATATTCCTTAGTTTTGGCAAAAATTTACATTTAAAAATTAAAACATATTTCGTTTTAATCCCAGTCATTTTTTATGTTTTTTTGTTTTATGTAAGTGTCAAGTGCCATTCAAAATTTCAGACTTGTTTTGAAACTAGAAAGTGCTCTCTGAGTACAGCAAAGTAACTATCTCCACTTAAACAAAAACCTACAAGTATTGCACAACTCTTCAAAAGTGTCGAGCTTTGCTCTTAGATGTATTTACCACCAATTCTCATTATAGCTATGTTAAAGTCAATTGTTCATGTATTTGAGGCTTAAGTATATTAATGACATTTATATTATATTAGATTCTCTTAACAGAATGTCATTTTGTAATATTGTCTTATTTAAGGTGTGTTTAGTAATTGCATAGTTTCAAAGGTTTTCCTCTACTGTGAAAGTCTTTCTAGTGCTTTAGGACTTAAAAAGTGAATTATATCCACATTGTTACTATTGTTTATACTTCATTTTTTAAATTTTTAATATGATTTACAAGTAGAAACTGAAAATTTAAGTGAAGTAATATAACAACTAGAAGTCAACATTTATTTGTTGTTATGAGTTGATGAACTATCTGTCTTCAACAGACAATAAATTTAAATAGTAATTAATGCTTATATCATCATTACTAATTTTTAATCACTTTATCAATCATCCTATCATTTAACTTTAAGGAACACATTAAAATTATATAAATTATATGTTGCAAATACAATCCATTAAGAGTTAAAATGATTGTGTTCATCTCCAAAAGAATAGTATATTATTTTATATGTAAACAATTTTAATAATTACTTTTTACTTTAAAATAATTATCATGAAGTTAAATGTTTGTTTATCTTTTACCATCCTTCTAACATGTTGCTACGCAAGACCAAAGTTATACGAAGTGGACACTTACATTGTAAAATTACTTCTAGAACCTGCTTCTCATGAAGGTGATGAACTACTATCATCTATAAATTTATATAATAAAATTTTACGTGAAATTACTGATAAATATGTTCATAATGATGAAACAGTGTTTAAAATTGCTACAATTGTCTACAACAGAAATGGTCCTAGATTTTTAACAAAAAGATATAGTGATGCTTTATTAAGAGAAACTTTCAACTGGGACATGCAAGCATTTGATAAGCTACGTGCTTTACTTGCAGAAACAAAAGAAATTTATGCACATTTTAGAGAAACTTATGAGACAATTAATAACATTCAAAGGCCAAGAACTTTATAAATTTATAACATTTGATTTGCTTTGTTATTATTAAAAACTTTTTTCACTAACAGTTTTTTTAATACTTCAAGTATTGTAAATAGTTATTCATCACAAATAAGGCTTACCCAAAGTTGCATGCACAATTAATTTGCAAAATAGTATTCTAATTTATAATGTTAATTGAAGTTATTAGTAAAGTGTAAGTGAAATGACCTTTAAGCATTGACTTAAATTAAAACCTTAAAAGCTTAAATTAAAGTAAACCTGTTTATTTAAATTAAAGTATTAAACAATTTCCTTTAAAAGTATATTTTTTAAACTAAATAATAGACATTTTTATCATACAAAATAATGTATACAGGATATTATTATTTTAAAACAGTATTCACTTAAACCAGTTAAGGTATGTATATATATACACTTTTCAAATATCAGAAATATGTTCCAAAAATCAAGTATTTATATGGTTGTGAATTCATCCACAAGATATCTAAATGAAATTATAACATAAGAGTATGCATATTAGTACGCTATATTATAAATTTGTCTACATTAATCTGAGTCCAAATAAACCAAAAAAAATAGTCTTTATTTATTATGTAAATTTGAATACCAAAACTTTTCCAGTGATGATGACTAAATGTAATGTCAGTGTGGTAACTACAATTTCATCATGGAGTAAAGAAATACACACACACACACACACACACACACACACACACACACACACACACACACACACACACACACATATATATATATATATATATATATATATATATATATATATATATATATATATATATCAGATTGACATTTTAAAATTGTTATGAATAATATATTTATTTGCATCACTTTTATGTTTCAATAATACAATATAAATTTATTATTTACTTATTAAATAATAAAATGTGAATCAATAATATGTAAAAATATCATATAAATTAAATATTTTGAAAAATATTAAATTATGTAAATTTAATATTTAAAATTTCACTTACTACTTATACAGTTACCATTATTTATAAGTATAAAAAAGTTAAAACACACAGTATAATGCTTTTCTGATGACAGGCAATTTTAATCCTTATTTAAAGGCATATGCCTTTTAAACTTATTATTTAAAGGTAAAAGTAATATTATACACCTTTAAATCACAAAATTATAGAATATATTATCCTTTTAATTTGTGCCTAGCCTAACCAAATTTTGTGTCTATGCATTGGTATGTGTACATCTTGTAAATGCAGATCAAACACATATGGTATCCTTTCAATATCTAGGCCTACTTAAACATAAAAATCATTTTAAAAAAACATTTGTGTAACTACAAAAAAGATTCAAGTAATGAGCGTTACTATTCCACGAAAATAAAATTGGCTTTATCCTGGAAGTATTATTTTTATTTAAACTTCCATTTCATTTATAATTGTGTTTATTTTTTATAAATTAATGTTTTTATGTTTTCAAGAATGATTTTTAATTATGTTCAGAATACATAATGAGATTAAAAGTGGCATAAACTTTTGATAAGATATCTGCTTTACTTGCAAAACAAATGAAATTTATGCAAAATTTAGAGAAACTTATGAGATAATTAAACATTCAGTATCCAAGAAATATGTAATTTTATAACATTTGGTTAGTTTTGTCTCATGCCTACTTAAATGGTTATTAAAAAATATTTTTTTAAAGAAATTTTATTGTTAGTCATTACTTTACAGTTTTTACTAGCATTTTTTTTTTGTATAACTTGATATGTAAGTGTAAACTTGTCTTCAAAAGTACCTTTTGTGTTTTATTCCCCATTTAAGTATCATACAAAAAAATGTTTACAGGTTTAAATAACTAAAATAAAAGTAAATATAAAGATAGCTTTCAATTTTGAAACAGTTTAGGTAGACAATATCATATAAAGAAACTAATGGTCTGAGACAAGAATCTAACAAAAAATCTCTTTATAAAATACAACAGAGATAAGTAATTTGTTTAAATTAATCTGCTGACTTTGGAGTTTCTAATATGGAATGACCAATGCACAGATGACTAACCTCCACCTCTTCTCTATGACTTGTATATTGATGAACCCCAAGGACAAACAATATTTTTAATTGCCCTCCTTTCTTTAGTGTATACAGTGGCCCATTCTTTGTCCCGAATGTAAATGAATTAAATATTTTACTTGGTATAGGAAATTTAAAAAAATCATTTGTTGCTTGGTGGCAGCAGAATTGCAGCCTTTGCTACAATATCTGCTCTAGTGTTCTAAACTATAGCACAAAGAACAAATATTTATTAAAATATTAAAATAAAATATGAGGCTCAAATACCTCATAGTTCATGTCTGTAAACAGAGCACAGAATAAACTGAATAGAGCATTTACTGAATGTATGTACTGGGTAGCCTAGAGTGCACTTTTCAAATAAGATCACACAGTATCGGTAATGCACAGTATCGGATACAAAGATGTTCAGAGCCTTGAAGATGGCAAAGAGTTCAGCATTAAATAAACCGAAAATTGAGGGTATTCCATTTTTTGTTCATTTGTCCTGTTGAGCAAAAAGCACAGCCAGCACTATTATCTGAAAATAATTTGAGTAGATGGCTGTAAATTAAAATGACAAAACTCCTGTCCATATACAACTTCAAATGTGTTG
Source organism: Callitettix versicolor (assembly GCA_022606455.1). Classification (NCBI taxonomy): domain Eukaryota; kingdom Metazoa; phylum Arthropoda; class Insecta; order Hemiptera; family Cercopidae; genus Callitettix; species Callitettix versicolor. Next base: position 55,944,618 of record CM040183.1, read on the forward strand.
TTTTAAGTATACATACAATGAGAATTCTATGATTAACATGTTAACTGTCCATGAAGGAACAAAATAAAAGGGCAAAAAGATAACAGAACTAAAACAAAAAGCACCAGTCCAAAACAGATTGAAGAGTTATGCACAAGATCTAGCTTTCTTTGTGTGGATGGTTGTGCAGAGGAATATACAACACTTGAAATTGAAAGGTGATCATTTTAACAGAATTGAGGAGATCCAGGCAGAATCACAGGATGTGCTTTGAACACTTACACTTGCAGACTTCTAGGGATGCACGACTTCATGAAAAAAATGCTGCAATCGCTGTGTCTATTTCCAAGGGGACTATTTTGAAGGAGAAATGGAAACTGGGAGTGATGGTAAGGAATTTTATTTTTATGGGAAAATTCCCCAAACTTTTGAGTAGCACCTCATAACTCAGACGGTTTTAAAATAGAAACAGGATGGTACCAGCAGATCATCAAAGTTAACAGTTGAGGTACCTGCTCCAACAATGTTTTTACAGTTTTAGTAAGCTCTTCATAATTGTCACCTTACAATTATCCTTGAGGTCTTATTAGTAGACTCAACATTTACCCTCAATATTAATCTAGAAATTTCAAAATCATTTTTGGCTTCAGAATATGAAACCTTATTCTTTGCCATGTTGTTGAAAATTGGTTCCTTGTCTTGACACTTGGGATAGTTAAAGGAACAAACTTGGTGATCTCTACAATGGGACACTTTGAATCATCCTTACGCTTGATACTACTATAACCATTAGAACATTAGTACCACAATTAATACATATCAGGCTTTTGGCATGTGGAACTCAAACCCATTTAACAGAACCCCTCAAGTTTGGAACATAAACCCTTACTGAAAAATGCCGATACGCAGTAAATATGTGTTCTGGGAAGCTTGGTTTTCAAAAAGTTAGCACTAAGTATTAAGCAGTAAATATTTTTGTCCCATCTCATTGCACATAATTCAGCATGCTTCAGTAACTCAGTAACTGAATCACCTGCTAACTCTAATGTTATTTCTTCCAGAACAACATGGAGGAAATCTCTACAGGTTAACACTGTTTTTCTGTTCTACAGCTTCTTAATTTATTAAGAATTAAGAGCAATGGGAACTGCTCTTCCCATGGAAAAGCAACACTTTTGACAAGTCCTTAATACTCTTTAAAAAAACCTTTCGTGTTTTTATTTTAAGTTTCCATATTTTAGTTTGTCAAGCAACCCCATGAATGGTGGTGTCTTAAAAAATGGTATAGGGTGCATCCAATCAATACCAGTAGCTTAGGAGACTTAGGCTAAAACAACATTTCCAATATCATGGAGCTTAAGTATATATGTCCGATGTTTTACGATACTTAGGAAGAGTTTTTATAAGAAGTTATGGTTCATTAATTAGAAAGATTAGTTTTGAGAATATGATGTTTTGTGGTTCCTGGAATATGATCAACAAGCCCTGACTTATTGAGCAACAAAGCCTTTTGGATTCTAGTTCAGTCTACTGATGTCCTCAATAAGATCTAGCAGTAAACTGACTATCTCGTTCTGCAGAAAGTGCTGTGTCCTGAAAGTCAAACACCCTTTGCCTCCTGCATAACCTACACATGGTATATTCTGTTTATGTGTACCTTCACACCACAGTGCCCTGTAATGAGTCTTGTGGTTTTCCTGAGTTGTCTTTCTCCCATGATCTTAATGTTCTCCAGTCTTGGAGTACAGTTTCCATCAGCCCTGTCTTCACACCACCATAAGGGTTGTGTTTCTCACACATGGACTGATCTAAGGGAGGTTTTCTTGCTTCTAGGTTTAATTAGAAGTTCTTTTGCTAATGCCTCTTCCCTTCTTTGTGATTTTGCACTCCTGTTAAGAAGTTTGTATATCTATATATGTTTAATTTAAGATAACCCATTGGCTATTTAATCTAGGCTTGTATCTAAATATCTGTCTGATTTAAAATAAGCCATTGATTCGCTGATTTGAGACATTTAGCCACATTGCTCACTTCCTCCACTGCAGGTTGGAGGAATCCACTACTAGGAATCCATACCTCATACCCTTACAATCTCCTGCAATTCGATTCACTATTTTCAGGGATTAGACACAGTCTGTTTTATCCCCCCCCATACTATTTTCACTTTCCAAGCCCACTTTTGTCAATTCCCTAAGGTTTTCTGAACATTTAAGGTGTACTTACAACCATCAGAATCCCATGAGTAGCGAGAGGAATTAATGTCCATATACAGAGCCCTGCATGCATAGGTAAGAATAGATTAAAACTGTAGATCTCCTAGTACCTAGAGTCTGCATATTTAAGGTAAGCTTCCTCTCAGCCATGCAGCCTATGGTGTATGCTGTTCCACCTTAGTTTGGGATTAAGGAATTTAACCCAAGAGCAGACAGATCAAGAAAAGTTATATCCAGCTAGGGCACCACAAAATTTTCAAATCCATACTTACAGTGTTCGAGCTCCTCAGGGGGGGGAACATTCCTTGAACACAAGAACTAATACTAGTAACCATCTACTGAATTTATTAAATAAATTGTAATGAGTGTTTTAATAAATGCAATTATAGGATCCATTACCTCTCTAATTCATTATTCACACATACACACACACACACACACACACACACACACACACACACACACACACACACACACACACACACACACACACACACACACACACATATATATATATATATATATATATATATATATATATATATATATATATATATATATATATATATATATATGCCAGATCCTGTAGGCTGTAAGGTTCCAGAACCTGCCCTAACAGAAGTATTCTGCAGTGTAAAATGTTTTAATCATATGTATATCGTAGTAATTAATTGTATGTGTGTGTTGTTAGACTTGGGTACTGCATGACACAGTTAAAACCTCTAAATAGACAACTAATCTGCACTTTTCTGCATGGAATAATTTTTTATTATATATATATATATATATATATATATATATATATATATATATATATATATATATATATATATATATATATATATATATATATATATATATATATATATATATATATATATATATATATTTATCATAATAAAATTATTCCATGCAGAAAAGTGCAGATTAGCTAACTCTATTTAGAGGTTTTAATATATATATATATATATATATATATATATATATATATATATATATATATATATATATATATAAAGTCTTCTTTTTACAGCTTATAGAGATATTTTTATATTTATTTATGTTTTAATTATTACAAATTATTCTCAATTTTTATTTCAAATGCAGTTTCAAATTTACTAAATAATAGGAACATATTCTTAATCTTAAAAAAATATTCCATACTTCTGGGTCACCAGTTAGTTGTTTTATATTCTCATTTCAATTTATAATCAAATTTGTATTACAAATTTATTACATTATTAGTTTGTAATATTAATCAACACTTTAAATGTGAATAATGTAAAATATTTTATGTTACTTCTTTGTTTGTTTAAGGAACCAATAAAATATAGTAGCTTATATAGATATAAAAAGTAAATTATAATACAATACAATAATTATAGCCGCTGTATTTAATATGGATGTTTAATTATATAAAAACCATGGTGTGTTTCTTAAGTATGTTTTTATGAATTCATCCCATATTACTTTAGTTTCATCTAGTTTTTCAAGTAAATTATGATAATCAGATAATGTCCAATTAAATCTGAATTTAATACTCATTTGGTCATGTTTAATTGTTATAAAATGGGGTCCACCTTTTTTGTAAAGCTCTTTACCAGGTTTTTTAGCTTGTTCATCATGTTTCTTTGTTAATTGTATTATATAATTCAGTGTTCTATTGTATAAATCAATACCTTGAAATAATTTCTTTTCATTTAATTCTCCTTGAAGTTTTAATTGTTTTGAAATATTCAGGTCTAACACACGTAACAGTAAACCTAAATCAACATTTAGATCAGAAGCATTTGTTATAACACAGCACATGAGAAAAATTATCAACTTCATTTTATAACTATTGGCAGACTAAGAAAATAAATAATACTGTTGGTTATATTTTTTTTAAATTTACTAAAATATCTTAGAACATATTAATTATATAAAATCAACATAGGTATTGAATGTTTAGCATACCCAAAATGTAGTTTTAAAAACATTTTTTCAACAAATGATGCATTATGTTGATTTTATTCAATAACTGCAAAATTTCTATAACTAATTTACTAAATTCCCATTAATCAGAAAATGGTGATCAAAAAATACTACCATATATTAATGGTACAATGCCAGTAAATTCAAGTTAGTTTTTAATTTAGTACATAAATTATAATCAGAATCTGAACTAATAATGATTACATAAGCTACAATTTCAAATATCCAGTCTTTGTTTGAATATAGTGTGAATTACAATAGAGTATATATGTTAAAACATTACCAGAACAATATGAACATATCTTGTTAACTTGAATAGAAAGTTGCAGAGTACATTGTCTCAAAAATTTTATAACTTCATTTACTTTATTGTTTCTCAAGCTAAAAAAAACACAATTATTAAGAATTAAATGTGCTAAATTATAATCATGTAATTAATTAAGATTAAAATCGTTTAGTGTTGCTTATTTTAAATTTAAAATATTAATATTATTAGCTTTTTAATTTTTTTACATTAAAGATTTAAATTTTAGGTACTTTTTAATTAAATTCTATTACTATTTATTAATTGAATACATAGTTAAAACTTCATAAAACTCCATGAAGCAAGCATAAAAATATGTATGTTAACCTATAAAACTAGTGGTAGCTCACAAAAAATATTTTATTAGTTAGGGCCTACATTTTTAGCCATGAAACATTATCAAACTAAATATTATAATATGAAGATTTGATTATTTTTACATTCCATTGTTCAGCTTAACATTAGATCTGATAATACCTCACATTAAAACATTATAATATAACAAATAATACAATGTTTGTGAAACTATTAGTTTAAAAGAAACGAAATAATAGAAAGATAAAAATATACTTACATAAGATTTGTGTTTACTTACTCATGTGTAAAGTTTTTCAAAAAAACTTATAAAATAAAAATACTATGTTAAATTAACTAACTTTAACTTTAACTTATATGAATTGTAATTATTTTAAAAATTCTTATAATATAATGTTTGTTTAAAAATAAAACAGTTTTTTAAAACCAATTTATTCTGGAAATAAAGATGCTATTACCAAGACTTCTACAAAGCTATAAAACAAAATTTTGATTAGATTACAATGATAGTTTAAATAAATTGTTATAAAACATGAATTTAGTTAAAATAAATTTAGAGTAGTCTGTGTTGTCTCTCAAGGTAAAATTTTAAGACAAATTTAATGAACAAGCTTGTTTTCGTAAATTATGAATATCAACATTTTTCAAAGCATACTTTAACACAACTTAAGGATATTGGATTCAAATTCAAGCAGAGTTCAGGTTTTTTTAAAGTTTTTGCATGTATATAAATTACATAAATCAAAAACATATTCAAAACTTGATAAATAATTACTATTTTGTTTATGCTGAAACTAAATTTCTATAACTTTTGTGAATTAAAACTGTACATTTAACAATAAAATTTACATAACACAATGTCTGTGCTTATCTTGCATATCAGTAAAACAATAATGAAAAAAATAATAAATAGAAATACTGTAAATCTATTTCACCATATTATTTAAAATATTCAATAGTTGCATTCAGAAAAATTGAATTGTAATAATGTTTCAATTAATATTTTTTTGTTACAATACCGCTTTAAAATAAGTAATTAAGTATATGAAAATGAAAGTTGTTTTGGTGATATTTGTAATAATTATACATATTTCTGAAAGTCAACTTTTAGGTAGGCTGATAATGATGCTGGATAAAAATATTACGTCAACAATAAGATATCATATAACAAGCGATGGAAACCTGCTTTTAAAGAACATTGTGTTTTATACTAGAAGTCTTGTTGAACTTATGAATAAATTAAAAGAACGTGACGCAATTGTGAGGAGAGTTGCAAGATATTTATTTAATCAAGATGGACCATATTTTATTCAAATTACATATCCTAATGGAACTCACACACTAATGGACAAATTTAATTGGAGTATGATTGACTTAGAAAATTTTGAGTTTTTAATAGATAATACCAAAGATGTATACAGTAAATTTGAAGACTGTTACATTAAAGCATTATGAATCTATGTTTTAATCTTCGTAACTGTACTATGAAATCAGCTTTGTACATTTTTAGTTTTTTTGTATATAAAGAGAAAAACAATTTATTTTATTAATTGTCACAACAATGGATTTACTTAGTAATTGTCAATATTATATAAAACTTAATTATAGTGTGTTATAGAAATAGTCACTACAATAAAATAACTTTAGACATTGTATATATTCTTTTAACAAAAAGCATTACTTTAGCACATGGAAAAGCAACTCCAAGGTTACTATTTATATATAAAAACTTTATTTGTGTTACTTCTGTAAATAAATGTTGATGTTTTTCATTAATATTTATATTTTTAATAATATACATAAACTTTAAATGTTATGAAATATGGTATATATATATATATATATATATATATATATATATATATATATATATATATATATATATATATGTAAGTAAAACATCATGGTTATGTTTCAAGCAATTAACCAAGATGCATAGCCATAACTTTATAAAATTTTTCATTTTGTATTATTGGTTAAGCTTCAACATGACTATTAACCTTAGATTCATAGGCTTATTTTTTACAAGCGCTATTCATTGTTAGCATCTGTAAGACTACAAAAAGTAAACATTTTTTAAAATATATATTTTTAAAAAAAATTTGGTTGATACATTTTTAAGTTGTAAATTACTGGTATAATGTACCCCTAAGGTCTGTGCTGTTTTTAGTATAAAAATTAAAATTTTTAAGCACAATTTAGACCTTTACTTGATGTTCAATTTCTGTTACTTGCTCCCGACGCTTAAGTAGACGTTTTTCTATTCACTTATACTACATTAATGTTTTGTCAATAGATAAACAACAACCTGAAATGATGTTTTGTAGTTAAAGGTCTAACAACAATTAAAAGGTAAGCATTTAAAGCTATTCCAGAATGTGTTGTTATCTTATGTGTCCGTAGATAATGGGCGAAGCATCACTGCGCACAGTTGTTCTAACCTGTTGCTCACTTCTGTAACAGTGGTTAATTGAAAATGGATTTGCCTTCAAACATTTTCAAACTATACAAATTGTGTAAATCAAAAGAAAAATGTATTTCATTTTTGCAAAAATGCTAATAGTTTACTGGAAGAAAAAGTGTGATAATGGTCATGAAATGACTCTTAGTATTAATGATGACTGTGAAAGGTGGTGTTGTAGGAAGAGCTTGTGCTGATAAGATATTCAATTTCATTCAAACATTTGGTTGGAAAATTGATGATTGTGGTATGGTAAGGTTTTAAATTAGTAAACTAGACATTAACCATAACACTGTTGTAGATTAGAATAACTACTTACAAGAGGTATTTGCTACTAGGTTAATAGAAAATCCACTTGTAATAGGTAGTCCTGGCCTAAGAACAGAAACTGATGAGTCAGTAATTGCTAAGAAAAAGTACAATGTAGATATGGTATCTAACAGCAATGAGTATTTGGAAAAATTTGTTGAGAGACAAAAGAGTTTTTTTTTTGTAAGCTGTTCAAAACAGATCTGCTGCTTCTCTTAAACCTATTAATATTACCTATTATTATTGCTCCTGGAACATTAATCATTTCTGACAAGTGAAAATCTTTTAATGGAATCAGAAGTGCTAATAAAGAATAAGACCATCAGACTGTTAACCACAGTCAAAATTTCATTGATCTAGTAACTGTGGCACTCACAAAAATACAGTTGAGAGGATATGGAGCATGACAAAATCAAACTTCCAGCACCATTTGAAAATAATTCAAAATTGTTGGACAGCTATTTGTGCTTCACATTGAGACTTCATGTGGTGCAAACAACTTCAAGAGGAAGCAAATCTATCTGAACCGATACTGCAGAACATTGCTGCTTTTTGGCCAGCCCAGTGGTCATTAAGTTGTCATACCTATATTTGGGTGAATTTATATGTTGTTTTACTGCAAAGCTAATCTGAACTGCCTGTTTTTATTCATTTTTCACCTTCAGTTTTTATCCCTTCACTGTGTTGCACAATAGGTCAGTCGATCACAGTGCCTGGGGTTGTACTATCCCTTTCCTCTAGTATCTAATCCCTTCACTGTCCAAGTGAATAGAAAGAAGTTTAAGCATTGAAGATATATAACGGAAATTGACCATCCAAGACAAATGAAGTGTTAGAATATAAAAAAATTATATTGTGTCATCTTTCTCTTCTTTGAAGGGCAAAATGCATATCTTCTTTGTAGTGTCCCTTGGAGTACTTTTCCAATAACTAGAGGGTTTCACCATGGATGTTATGAATTTTCAACCTTAGGTGTTTTAATTTTGGCATTTGAAATTTTTAAGACAACCAATGTTTTATAAGGGCTTCACTTATCATCTTGACAAAATTTGAAATTTGTGTACTGTTCTACCATTTTATTAACATAAATAATATGAAGAGTTGACTGGGTTGCTATTAATAAATGTAATTTTTTTTTTTGTATTTTCAGGCAAACTAATACTAAATTCAAATACTTTATATTATGAAAAGTAACATGCGCGTGCGCACACACACACACACACACACACACACACACACACACACACACACACACACACACACACACACACACACACACACACACACACACACACACACACACACACACACACACACACACACACAAGAATGCCAATCGTTCCCAACACCTGTGGCACTTCCACCCTAGTTTTATAAAAAAAATCTATCTCTTTTTAGTGAAACATTTGTTTCTATTATTAGTGTACTAAAATGTAACAGAGAACAAAATAAATTAAAAACTTAAACTAGCAGCTTTTGAATTGACATATTTTAAGTTTATAGTTACAATATTTGTGGTATTAGAAGTAAAATCATAAAAAATGTATAAATTTATTTATCAATAACAAAAACATAAATGTACTATAAATTACTTAATAAAAGTATATAAATATACTTACATACATATTTGTATGTAAGTATATTTAGCTGCTCAGTAACAACTGATCTATAACAAAAGCTGCAGTCTGAAAACAATGCAATATCACATTTTGCATGTTATCTATAATGGCATATTGTGCAAGATGATTTTGTAATTCTTAGATGGTTTCAGTGTCCTTGTTGTGCTTTTAAAAATAAAGTGAATATGATAACAGATGAAATGAAAAGGAAAATATGTACTGTTACATGTGGTGTTATAGGAAAATATTTTGTCAAAAATAAAAGAAAAAACTCGTTTATGGCAGAAGAAACGATTAACTGAAAGAGGAAATTATTGTTGCATATCCCTTTTGAAGAAAACTGAAAGAAAAATTCCAAATATTTCAAGGTTTTCAATAAATTTCATCAAAAATTACTTGTTAGTAAGACACATATCAGCTGCATTCGTCAAATTATGAAACATAAACACTAAGTGAGTAAACAAAACAAAAAATAAAAGTTATCTTAGCTAAAAGACTTGTATTGTGTGACATAACATGCACAAACTGTTATCTCCTAATACTTAAAATGTTACTCTAAAGAGAAAACAGTATTAATCCTTCCATAACCTATTATGGTGCATGATAACTCCTCATTAACTCATATGATTTTTCACGTGATTTCAGAAGTTCCATCATTTCACAACATAAAGAAAGTGCATTTATGGCCAGTTATTGACTCAAATAGGACTGCTGTTACCAGTGCCTACTCATTACAGCTTGCTGCACACTACCATATTAGCATGAGAATAACGATGTTCAGTCTTTTGCAGCATGTTACACGAGTGGATATGCTGCTGTGGTTTTGGTTTTACTAGATTTTCCCCTTTGAACTGAGTTATATATTTAAATACAAGCTGTCTTTGAGAGTTCCAACTAATCCTCCAGCTACCTTTTATGTGCCTACAAAGTAATAACAAATTAATATTTGTGTGGAATAGCAGCTCATAAACAAATATAAATTCTCTTAGAAAACTTTACACATAACACCAACGATATTCCAGAATGACTTTTACCACATTGACTTTTACTAATGATAGGGTTATATTTGAAATGGTTGCCATTTTGAAATAGTTGAACAGATTTTGTTACAGATTGAAAAGAATTGAAAAATACAATTCAAGATGTTTCCATAAAGCAATTTTAGCACCAATTTTAAATAAAAAATAACTAAAATTAAAAATTGTTAAAAATCACTTTTAAAAAGTAGTCTAGAGTTCTGCATTGGAACTTGTTTTGAGATTCCAGGTCTTACTATTAAGAATGCTACCATAGCTGTTTTTCCAGTAGAAATTTTTGCTTAAAACCAAAGTGAAAGTATAAAATGTTTATTACATACATTTAAAATCTACACTTTAATAATACTTTTTACATAGTTTCCATTCAAGTTTAGTCATTTATTATGACAGTCAAAAGTCTACATTTCCAATTGTCTAGAAAATTTACCGCCTGTGACTGCAAGATTTCATTCATTCCTGCTTGCTTGAAATTTTTATTTACATCAAAGTACTAGCCTTGTCTACATGTGAGTACCATTAGGTAGTAATTTGGCACAAGATCTACGATGCATGGTTGATAGCAGAAAATCTCCCATCCAAAAAACAAGGTCCAGTGTCCAATTTGTTGAGTGAAGGACGTGTTTTTATGAAATAATAGAATTTTTTTCATAGAATGTTGCTTGATATTTGTTTTGAATTGGTCTATATAACTTTTGTAATGTTTCACAATATTTTTCCTAATTTATTGTTGAATCATATTCTAAAAGGTAACTTACCATACACTTTTCCTATTCCAAATGTAACAATCAATGATTTTGCAGCACTTCCCTCTGTTTTTTGGTTGCACTTTTTTTTAAATAAATTTATCATAAGTCTTGTATCCACTGATGATATAATCAAGAACTGAATCACAATAATTATTGTACACTTTAAGAAATGTCAATGAATCTGACATCCACGGAATTTTGTTTTCTTTTATCAGAATTTATGGAACCTGATTCATTATTTGGAAGCCTGCCTTACTTCTGAATCACAACTTTGTACTGTAAGCTCCATAAAACTTCAAGGAATTCAAACAAGAGTTCAGTTATCATGAAAAACATTTGTTATAATTTGTATTATAGATTTTCTCAACTAATTACTCACCCAATCTTGTTGTAGTACTTTGTCAGTCACTTTAGTCCCCATTGAGAACAATCATGCAACCAACTCTAATTATTATACAGCACTCTAATTTATTTTGCAATCATTACATCTTTACAATATACTTCACACATTACCTATGAATGTTAATCAGTACACTGTACACAGAAATACTGGTTTTTCCGTATGACAGATTGCACTTTACAACTCTGACAAGGTTTTGAATTGCAACACACATTTTAAAACCTTATTATGAACAGAGTAAAAGCAACAACCTCAAACTGTAACAGCTGTAAGTGTAATTAGCTGAAGAATTTTCACTGACTGGAATGGCTGTGCTCATCCCATCTTTAGCAATGCTCTCCTGAAACATAAAACCTAACTATCTTTTAATGTCAGACCTTACTTTACAGATAGACCTTTTATTATATTATATCAAAAAACCTGATTTTGAATAAGATTTGAAAAACAAATCTATGAATCAGTAAAGTCTCTCTTTATAAGTCTTTAAGTATTAATCTGATAAGGCATTGCAAACAAAAACATTTTATTTAAATACATTTTATCACAAAACTAAAATGTTGGAGGATAAACTAATCAAGTTTGAAGTTTCTGGCTTTTAATTAATTATATTAAAATTATAGCATATCTGGGAAACTGTAAACAATTGTTAACTAAATTAAGACAGTGATCTTTATTGTAAAAACATAACTCCTCTAACTTGAACTTATTTTAAGGAACAAGTGTACAGACTTTTCCTCAAGGTATATCAGAATTACCATAGCAATTAAGGGTTAGGTAATGCATTTTTATTTTAATTGAAGGTGTAATTATTACAAAATCATTTAAGCTAAGGAGAGCGTGGGGCAACGTGTGTCACTGCAGGAAGGGGTGACAAAATACCAAAAACCAATTTTTTTTTAATCGGAAAAGGTTTTTGGAAAAATAATGTATTTTTAAAAAGAGTAATATTTTTGTTTGGCAATTAATTAAGGATAATTCAATGTAAAGAACATAACATAAATACAGATTAAAATATGCAAAGAAATTTTAACTTAACCTTAACCAAAAAGACAAAATAACACAGACGGAGGAAGAAGGGGTAAAGTTAAAGGACAGACATTTTTTGAAAAGTTTTTAATTTGAACTCGGGTGAAACTTTGACATCATTTCTCAACCACACAGCATCCACAAACAATTCTTCCCTCTGCACTGTCATGCCAATCAGCCTCTCAGTTACCTAATGTCATTCATTTGAGTTAAATGTGAAATGAAGAACTGTCATAAAACAAAGAAAGCAATATAGTAAAAGCTCAAGATGAATCACTTTTGATGAATACACAGACCCACAGATCTATGAAGTAGCTTTTATGGGGAGGGGTTGTACAGAGAGACTTCCTCAGTAAAAATCTAATTTGAATATAAAAGTAGTTTTCAGTAATATGTTTATCTTAACAAAAAAGTGAAATTAATGAAATTTCAGGATAAAATATATTTCCTTAACTTATTAAAAAAATGTATTATCTGAATTAAAGAAAAACAATTTTTTTTGCTTTTAAATAACAAAGTTTAATCCTTTATGTAATTTCATAGAATAGAGACACACACTGAGATGGAATGAATTTTTGTGTCAAATAAAATAAGTGTTAGCTTTCACACCGAAGCAGCTGCAGTGGCTTTAGTGGTAGTGGTTGTGCTGATGATTACTTTGTAGACATAAACATTACCTCAGCTTGGTGTTTGCAGTTTTCGATCCCAAGAATCTACTCACACATTCTTGGAATCGAATGACACATTCTTGGAATAGCAAAGACACAAGATGAATGTCTATAATTAATTAAAAACTTAATCATTAACAAGATTCCTAAAAAAAAAACAGGGTCACAACTAAGAAAACATGAACTTGAAACGGAAAATAGTGTCTTCAAGATATTTCACAACTAATAAAATATCCACAAATAACAAAATTTCAAAAAAATCTCTGGATTGGTCATCTTTTAAATTTATTGTAGAATATGAACTTTGAGATTCCTTACCAGTTCTGAATTTAATCTGATGAATTTAAGAGCCATATTAACATATGAGTTTTAGAAGCATCATGTGAAAGCAGTTTTTAAAAATTCATATTTATCAAACTTCATCTTTGGCTACATAAGTCAAATTTTGCTCTTGGCTTAGTCATATTTTGTAATAAAAAATTTGCAATCAAAATAGCAAAATGAATAGATTTTGGTGATATAATTTCAAAACTTGCAGAGATCAGAGTTAGGTAAACGATGTTTTAATTGAATATATAATGATTATGTTCACAATATCATGTAAAAATAACTGTAAATAAAAAAATAACTAGTGCAACTAACTGTGAATATTTTATTTTCTGTCTTGTAATAATTTCCATTAGTGGCACTAAAAATGTTCTGTATTAGGTGCTACCTGACCTTGCTACACCATTGTTCAGAACTAAGTTACAAGAATTTTATTTACTATTATGTAATAAATACTGAGCAACAGCAAAAATCAAGATCTAATTTTAAACAAAATAATCACAAATAATTTTAATTCATTTACTTAGACTGAATTATTTCTGGAATTATGACTGAATACAAATTTTATTGATTGAATAGTGATTTGAAGAAATAATCTGATCACACTGTCATTTATCTAATAGAAATCATGTTACTTGGAATTGTAGTTTCAGTAGTAGTTTGTTATTTCCTGTCAGTAACAGAAAGTATAAGTATAGATGATTTATCTAAAGAAAGAAGTGATGAAGAGCTTAAATTAGAAATGACATCAATTTGTGGACAAATAATTAACTTAGACAAAAATATTACTCTTATGTTAAAAGATCCTCCAGAAAATCAAGCTGCTTTCTTTCTGAAACAAATGTATTTGTACAATGATGAGTTGATAAAATGTTTAAAATTAACAGTGGTTCACAAATCAAGAGCTATAAAATACTGCAAAGACGTATTTGATAAAGGAGGACCAGACTTTGTTGACGTTCTAATTGATGAAGATATACTGAAAGACAAGTTTAAATGGGATGATGCTAACGTTAAACATATGTATAATGTTCGACGAGAGACATACAGGTTTTGGAATAAATTAATAATGGTAGAAAATAGCAAATAAAGATTATATAAAAGAAATAAATAATTTTGTAAATAAATCAACAGGTATTTTTAAATTATTTCTCATTATCTAAATTTTAATTTCATAAATTACAATTATTGCTATTTCTTACAGTAGTAAACAAAGTCACTGTTTTTTGATAAAAACAGTGATAAACCTTGAATTTTGCTTGCTGTTTTTATTTTTTTTTTTTTAACTTCTCAATGACAAATAAGTTTTTGAGAATATTAATATTTTCAAGGTGTTGTTATAATAATTTATGTGTAATAAATAAATTTGTTAACAAAATGTTTAGAGTGTTCTTTCCTAGATATGTTCATAAATCTGATTAACATAAGCTCACACTCTAATTGACTGTAAATTTATATTGTTGAATTAGTACTTTTAAATACTCTACTGTAGAAACAAATTGTATGTGCAAATTTATGTGAAAAGTGTTAATTCTTAATGCAAGACAATTTCTATGAAAAACATTTAGTCTATAATAAAAATGGTATTTCATTATCCAGATTTTAATAGAATATTACTAAACACAGTGATAGTTTCCCATTTGAGCACAAGTGAAATTGAACCAACAGCTTAAATAAAAAATATAAAATTAAAATCATATTTTTACCATAAGTGAACATTGAAATTAGGCATTATTATTGCAGCTTTGTAGTGGATAGAAGCTGTACTGAATGGACTGAAACATTGGTAGTTTTTGTTACCAGATTTTGCACTCTTGTGACTGAATGCTGCATAGTTAAATGAGTTAAAATTATTTTTTATTACATTGAAGTTCTTGAATAATTGAACAAATTTAACTGGATATTTTCGATCATAATGTACCAGACAGTGATGCTTTGAAGGCAAATTATACTTTTAAAGTACTGAACACCAAAAGAAGCCAGAAAACTGAAAAAATAACATATTTTTAGCATAAATTTTTTTACATAAATTTAGTACATACAAAATCATACATTTTCCTGAAACCTTCTTGCTGGAAATTCTTACCCAACTAAATAATTAGTAAAGTCCTGGTATACTACATTTATTATGTACTGTCATACTCTTCAAAAATACGTTGTTACTAAAAGTATAGAAAATTAAAAACACACTACAAGTAACATTTGTTTAACCTTATACAGCTATAATAATCATGGTCTATGCTAAATCATGGTATGATTAAACATTGATTGATTGAATTTTTCCAGTGAATAGGGTAGCATTAAGTAAAAGGGTTACTTGCTGCATGAGTGCTATTTCAATGTGTAATCAGAGTTGATACCCCCATTTCGTTAACACGGCTTATTGGATTCCTCTACTACCAAATAAATGTGAAACATGCTACAGATAGTACATAAATCAGACAAAATACTTTAGTTCTATGCTAAATAACACTGCACTCTGTGACATAAAGATAGTGGAGTGGCAAATGGTCAGATGCATGTGGGAATTAATTCATTGTATTTTAGTTTTTTTTTGTATTGTTAAATTTTAAATTCAAAATACAGTAATTAATACAAATTAGTGATTCTGATAATAAAGTCACATTTTCTAAAAATGTAATAGATAGAAAAACTGTAATTTTTAAAGATTTTTGATAACAAATATTTGAAAGGAAAGGATTTTGCTAAATCATGAACTAACCAAAGCTGTTATCAAAATCAATTTTTGTTCCAATACTAAACCAAATCACATCAATGTTTAAACGCTAGGGTGGTAACAAATATTTATAGATATGACAAAATTTTTAACAACAGCTCAAAATATATCCTAATTTTCAGGATTAGTTCTCATTCCTTGGTCCCAGGTCTGGGTAAAATAATAATGCATTATGAAAGTTGCATTTATTGAAATTCGCTAAGAAGAACGGGAAGAAAAAAGTTTTTTAGTGATCATCACTAAAAAGGTTTTTTATATTTTTCACATTAAGTATTAATAATGTTTTTCTTGTTGTGTTAAAATTTGTAGTATGATACTACCTTTCTTTGTTAACAGTATTAGCTAAAGAGTTTTCTTGCATAGGTGCACCAACAATATTTTACAATTCGGTTCTGAGTTCATTGTTGGAAAACTAAATCATTTTAACTGCCAAGATAATTAAGTTGTTTTTGCATATATTAAAAAATTATTTTCAACAAAGATAATTTGGTTTTGCTTTGTTTTACTTTTTATTTTTGTTTAGTATAAGCAACATTCATTTATTCAGCAAAAATTTTAAAACATACATAGTAGGTGTGTCTTAGTTTTCCATGCACAATTTTTGTGCACACTTGATTTCACAAAGTGCAGAAATTTTTGTGCAAAATTTCTAACACACTTGATCTAAAGTATTCATAAGCACACCCAGTTTGATTAGGAATAAGTAATGTTCCCTTGTCCCCCAAAGGAAAAATATATCATGGTACACATAAATGACAAAAATATTACTAGGTTGAATACTATTTGGCCTATACAATATAGCAATATCATTTAAATACAAAACAATGTAGTGCCAACTTCACAAGTAAAAAATTTTAAATCTTAATTTGGACGAAAGTTTTTTTTTTCTTAAGTATTCTGATAACTAAAAAATTTATAATTATTATCTTTTAGATGATTTGTTAATGATAGATTCTTAAACTGATTTACAGTAACATAATATTTCTATTCGTATGTATTACATATATTCTCTGCAAAGTTTTTCATAAAATTATTCAACAACAGCTTTACATAACTTTAGAAGTTTATTATGTAAATAAATATGTTACTGCTTCCTACGTATATATAATGGGGTTATCACAGGTTGTATTTTTTTAATACCAAACTTTATTTATTTATTTATTAATACCAAACTTTATGGGATTTTGCAACACCCATAAAATAAACCAAAAACAAAAACAAAAACAATTCTTCATCCAAAGGCTGATCATGGAGTTATTATGTGTAGGATTGTACTTGCAAAACATCCGATAATTGATATTCGTTGTTTTTGTTTTTAGGCCAATCTACGTATTTACAGGTGGAAGGGTTCATTATAATTAAATTTAGACAATTATTATTGTGACTAAAAGAAACTGATGTCAAAAATGCATATTCTGACTCCAAACGTTTTCTTTTAAAACAATATTGTTTTAGCAAAAAAATTCCATTTACACCAATCAGGCTATACTGTAGACTATACTGTAGTAAAATATAGGTGTGTGTGTGTGTGTGTGTGTGTGTGTGTGTGTGTGTGTGTGTGTGTGTGTGTGTGTGTGTGTGTGTGTGTGTGTGTGTGTGTGTGTGTGTGTGTGTGTGTGTGTGTGTGTGTAAATGACCCTCACCCCTAGATCACTTTTTAAGAAGTCTTTAACAAATTTTTCTTAAGGATTAGGGCTGGCATGTCTATGGGTACTATAGTGTCAGACAGTCTGCAGCATCTCTTAAATTGCACAACTTACTGTCATAGGTTCTGGTTGCCATAAGCCTTCCTTACCATTTATCTCTCATCCTCATTAATTTAAGTAGAATAAAGTTTGGACATTAAGCATAAAAAACAGTCTCATAAAAAGTGATCTAGAAGTAAAAATCATTTCAAAATCTCGACTCAGGGTCTTATTATGATGATCTCTCTAATTGCTAATTTTTATGATTTTCATTTTAAAAAATATTCTTGAAGTGTTTTTTTAAATCCATTTAGTTGTGTTAGTGTTTTAATCCTCTGAGAATCATAATAATGCCATTGAAAAATGTATTGTAAATGTTTCATCAAGGTAATTTAGTAAATGATTATTCTAATCTAACATTTAGAGGAGAACTCAGTCTGCCTGTTATATTATCTTACATTAGTCATTAGTGTAATGGGCAGTTTGTTTCAACTTTGTCCTATGTGCACTTTCAATTCTAAGTAGTAATGTTGAGTTTTTGTTATTTTCTATTTCCCATCCGCATTAGTGATCTGATTTCTGTTATATTTACAATAAAACAATATCAATATAAAATATAACATATTTTTTATGAATATAATAGTACTTTTTCATGGAGATGATAACTAACGGGTGTTTTCCAAAAAGACACAACCGTATTTTTGATGACATCAATTTATTACAGTAAAATTAAAAAATTAATATAACATTATATAATTCATAAAATATACAGTATTCAAATTACCTTTAAACATTTGTAATAAATGTTCAAAATGACTTTCTCAATTTGCAATGAAGTTTCATACTTGTGTCATAACATTTTCAGCCACTTTCATAGTGTTTGCTCAGTAATGTTTGAAATCTCACTTTCAATGTTATCTTTCAATTTGTCAAATTTATGAGGATTGTTTTTAAAAATCTTACTTTTTAAATACCTCCAAAGGAAAACATCTGTAGGAGTAAGATCTGGGGATCTTGGAGGCCACAATCTTTCTGATGTAAAACAATGACAAAAAATTCCTGTAACATATTATGTAGTGTTTCATTAGAAGTATAACATGTTGTGTTATCCTGCTGGAACCACCAATATCATTCTTGTAAATCTAACTAGGTTATAAATTCTTCAATTAAGTTGTGATAAACCACACCACCTACAGATTTGTTAAAAATAAAGACCCTATAACATAACCACACCAAACACCAATTTGATGTGCATGTGGTTTTCATCCATCAAAAGATTTTCAGCGCTCCATATTTAGCAGTATTAGCTGTTAATGTAACCATCCAACTGAAACCATGCCTCATCCCAAAAATAAACAGATCCAACATTTCAATACCGTTGTCATTAACATGAGAACTCATCCAACAACAATACTGTAGACTTTTTCTGTCATCAACTTCTTTCAGTTTATGAATATTATCAATGCGGTAAAGCACACAGTTTTAATTTTTTAGTATCCCTAAAAGCGGTAGATATTGGAAGTCCAGCCTGTAAAGATAATTTTCTAAGTGAAATGCTCGGTTAGTGATTCAAACTTTGTTTCACATCGTCCAGAACTTCTCTGTTAACAATGATGTTCTTGCTGAGTTTTTCCGATCATGTACACTGCCAGTTTCACAAAATTTATTAATCAGATGCTATATTTTTGACTTATTAGGTACTAAAGAATTAGAATTTTGTAACTGGAACTTGTCTCTTACTTGTTTGTAAGATTTATACGTGCAATAATTCTCAAAAATAAAGACATGTTCATCCTTGGAAAAAGACAATTGAAAACATGCCCACACTACAGTGACAAATGGATACTGGAATAGCACTAGTGCATTACAATAACACATGGCATGTCAAGGAAGCAAACAGTGTTACCAAGTGTTATTTAGCGAAGAAAAAATTAATCTATGCGTAACTTATACCTTCTTAAACTTCAGGTTGTGTCCTTTTTGAAACACCTGTTAGTTAATAACATTAAATCTGTAACAGAACTGTGTTTGTTAAAATATTATATTAAATATTTATCTAATACAACACAATATATCACAATAATATAACACAATACCATTAACACAATTAAATTTTTTTAATGAAAAAAATTAATGGAATCTTATTCATAACAACCAAGCAAAATAAAAACAAAATACAAAAAAAAACAAAAATACTCTATTACTACCCTTCTATTATTTTAAAATGTATACTTTTTTAATTATATAATCATTTATTCAAAGGCTTGAGCAGGGATTCTTGTATAAGTGTTGAGGCCAAATCACGCCTTTTGACCAAATACACCTTGTTCTATTTATGATTCACTTTAAATCTTAAAATTAACCCACTTCGTATTACTGTACAATTTTTTTTTTTTTTTTTTTTTTTTTTTTTTTAACGTCTGACTATTGTGCACACTTGGGCTAATGCAGATGGTGGGATGATTTATAGCGTATGAAAATGCCAAGCCCTCGCCGGGAATCGAACCCGGATCCTCGGGGTGAAAGCCTAGTACGCTATCCACTAGACCACCAAGGCGGCTAACTGTAAAATAATTCTATTATATATATATATATATATATATATATATATATATATATATATACATATATATATATATTTATATATATACATATTTATGTATATATATATATATATATATATATATATATATATAAAGAAAATATTTGGGCTTAAAGTATTAATATAGAGAAAAAACATAACAAAATTAAAGTAAATAAAACAAATAAAAAAGTCAAATAATTTTACTATAATACCATTCACCACTCTGAAGGTACCATATTATTGAACTCTAATTATATTATCAAGATCACCATTACAGTGAGCTCTTGTTCTCTAAATGGAACCAGGAGATGTTATAAATGGTCTTGTATTGTTGACTAGAGTTTTTATTTTACAATATTAAACTTCTCTTGCAAGTGCAGCTTGCAACTGTAATTTCATAATGAATGTTTAAAATTATAAAAGTTGACCCTCTGTATTGTTGACAAGCCATTTTAACAAATCAGGATTGATTAATTGTGAAATTTTTTACTTTTATCAAATTTTTATTTCTCTCTCTGGTTCTGAATAAATACATTTTAAATGTCATTTGGATATTCTTTCAAATCAGCCATAAGAATCATTTACTATGATGCTAACATTAATATAGATTAATTAAACTTATTAACCAGAAGAACCAACCACCATAACAGCATTATCTTTGTGACTTTTCTTTTACAACTTTTTCAAATTTTTAATAGTTTAATATATACCCAATTGCAGCACCTATCTGAAAATGCATTGCATCCACTATGCCCATGTTATGTACACATTTGTACAAGTAACTGCAATTTTACAGGAATCACATAATTTCTACACTAGTATTTCATTTTTGTATCCAGCTATTTCGCTCCAAATCTTTTATTATCTATTAAAACTGGCATTATACAAGGAACTCAGTGAACATTAGTATAAATTATTTATTAATGCAGTGAATAAAAACAAACGCAAAGCTCTAAACTTATTTTCAAATGTTAGGTGTTCCAATTAAAGTTTAATAATTACAAACTATGTTAAATCATGCTTGAATATAATAAAACAAAATTTAATTCTGGATTTTTTATAATTATAAAATAATGAATATCTTTAATAATTGATTACCTTATAAGTTATTATAGAATTTTAAAAATACATTTGCTTCACTCTAACCTATATTGTTACATATATAAAATAAACCACTCCATACTTTAGTTGTAACTTCTTGAAGAGAATAAATGTTTTTTATGTCATTATCTGTGCAATTCATTTTTGATTTTAACATTTCTTCATCGAGATCGAGATCCAAAAAATTTGGTCCATCTCTATCTAATATATCTTCTGCAATACACAATGTTGCAAGTTTGTGAGATCGGAGATAATCTAGTAACTTTTGAGCTTCTTTGTTGTAAGTATCTAAAGTATATAATATCTGTTCTCTATTTCCCATAGTATAGTTAGTGAAAATTTCAGTTAACTCATGATCTAATCTCCTGATATGCATGGAAATATTAGAAATATTTTTTTTTAACTCTCGATTAGGATCTGGTAAGACACAACCTGGAAATTCGTCCTCAAAACTGTCTGACATATTAATTAAAACTTGATTTAAAATCACTACAGTTATTAGGAAAAAAAGTTTATTATACATTAATTTATTTTTTTATTACTCAAAAATAATGTCATGAATTTCTACAAGTTATTTTCAAATGAACTAAATACACTTAAAATGTATGTCATTATATAGTGCTTATTAGTTTAAAATGTCATTAGAATAATCTAAATATTTTGTTGGAATGTACAACCAAATATTAAAAATGTAATAAAAAATAATTTTGTGCAAGCAATTAATTATATTGTTATGCACAAAGAATATAAAAATTATAATAACAATACATGAAATTATAATCTTGGATTATTGTATATAGTATAAATACTGTACTATATACATAATATATATATTATGTATATAATATATATACATTACTGTACAATAATATATATATATAGGTAAATTATATATTAATAATTTAATAAAATTATTAAATATATAGTTGTATATAGATGATTTTATTATAAATTAAAAATAGATAAAACATAGTTATAAGCTAAATAAAAACAAAACCTTATTTATATAAAAAACAAATAAAACATGACTTTTAAATTGTAGATTATTATCATATTTTTTTTATTAATTACAGTAATGAAACAAATAAATTATACTTGAAAAATGGACAGCTTCTTTTACTGCATATGCAAATACTTACCGTCAATAACTACTGTCAAAATAATGGTCACAATTTTATGTTTAAAATTAGTAATTAATTTCACTATTAAGAATATTTTGTTAATTAGGCATGTGTATTTTGTTAATTACATTGATAGTGATTAAGCTGGATTTTGTTTTTTATGAAATATAGAGTTTAAAGTTACAATATAATCATTTTTTTTATATTACTAAACAAACAACAAAAGTTCCATTGAAAAAATTAAAGAAAAAGAAAATGAGCTATCCCACAATAAATAAATAAACAATTATTAAAAAAAACATTTTTTATAGTTTTATATTTTTTATGATTAAAATCAATATATTTTTTATAATTAATTATTTACCAAATTCAAAATATAAAACCATGTTAATTTATTTCAGAAACCATTTAACTCTTGTATGTACATTTAAAACCCTAACATAAAAGTGTTATAAATGTTCTGTAATACATATCTCGTGCTCAATACCTAAAAATAAATAAATCTATATATATATATATATATATATATATATATATATATATATATATATATATATATTATTTATATCAATCATATTTTCAATAATATTATCATATAAATATTATTAATTATATATATTTATATTAACAAATATTTTGAAGATAAAATTTTAATTATTCTTTTAACTGGAAAATTATATTTTTGACCCAAAATTTAGTAAATTTTTATGCTTATTTTGGAGGAAAATTTGAATGTTTATAGAGATTTTTAATATTAATTAAGAAAAATATTCTTGGAAAGTAATATTTTAAAAATAAACCCAAAATGGCAAAATTATGTATTAATTTTCAGTGTAATTAGATATTCATTAAATTTAATGTCTAATTAAGATTCATACCTTTACATCTAAAGAAATGTAATAAATAACATATAAAATGTCCTCCATGGAAATTAAAATACCTATTTAATATATTATATATTTAGGTTTTGAGACTTTTTTTAACTACCTTGCTTCTATCTCATAAATGTTTTGATACAGCCATACTTATTAAAAAGTATGTTATTACAAATAATATTTAAACATCATTGCAAACACACTAAGATTATTTTGTTTAAATTTATAGTGTCATTCAGTCTTTATTTTACTTTTTAAAAAATCACTATAAAAATACTGTTGTTCTGCTACTAACAGCATGGTTCATGTATAGATAAATGCCCACAAATATCAAATTAACCTAATTAGTAATGGATTGAGTTAATAATCTTAGTTAAGGGAAATTATTATTAATTCCAAATAAAATACCCCAGACTTTAAATGTTACTTTTTGTAGGTCAACCAACTTTTTGTAATCACTGTCATTCCAGTCTAAATTTTGTTGAAGTATTTGTTTGTCAATTTCAAGATCCATAAATTCTGGTCCACCTTTCTCTAGAATATCCTCTGCTGCACATAATGTTGGCAATTTGTGTTTTTTTGCACTATCCAGCAGCTGCTGTAATACTTCATTATATCTGAGATAACCATTCAACAATTTTTCACCGTCTCCTTTAGTACCATTCACCATTAAGTGAGATATATTTTTATCAAGCTCTTTAATATTTAAACACATGCTTTCCAGTTTATTTTGTACATTTTTATCTATTTCAGGTTCTGGATAACCTGGAAAATCCATGCTTGCCTTGTAATATACCGTGTCATTCATGTCTACGAGATTGCTAGACATGGATACATGAAAAACCATACACATTAAAAGTGCATACATTATTGCTAATGAAATTAATTTCAACGCAAATAAATATAGGAGGTTGCGGTTGACAAAATTAAAATAAATGTCATATTTTCAAAACAAATCATTCTAATAATCTTAATGCACTTCCTGGAATGTGTTATAAAATTGTGTTAATTGAATTATTGTTGTTTAAATTCTTAAGATCTAGTAAAAGTCAAAAAGTATTTATTCTCAGTAAATAAATATAAGTTACACCATTTGTAGTAATTAATTTAGAGTAATAATAATAACAAACATCAGTAAATTAAATAATGTAATGATATGGTAATCATAATAAGTAATGTAATGAAATGTATAAACTTTTCATTATAAACAGATTCAGCAATCATAAAAGGATTGGTAAGTGACTTCTTCCTTTTTTTAAAAATAAGAATACCTATTATGCAATAATAAACAATTAATTTTAAGAATAAGTAACCATCAAGAACATGGGTACTTGAATTAAAATTTAAGAAAATGATTTGAAATTAGTCAAATATTTAAACTTATATTTACATTTTTAGGCAGTAAATATTATTCAATGGTAGACAAAAGTATTAGATGAGTGATCTAATCAATACTGATATAATAAATCATGTTTATTAATAAACAATTAGACTACTGATAATATTTCAAAAGTAAATCTTAAAAGTAAATATAAAAAAATAAAATTATTCCATACCATAACACACAACATTGAATTCTAAAAAAAATATTGTTGGTTTGTTAAACATTGTTAGTTAGGTAATTAATTAATTCAGCTCCGACATGTTAAAATAAATTGGCCTATATGCCACTTGTTATAAATTTTCTGTTTTCCAGTTTAGTATTAACATAATATTTTATACAAAAAATTTTAAATCATACTTTTATTTAAATGAACAGAATAGTATAAAGTAAGTCTAAAAATAAGACTATAAAAAGAAAATAATTTTTTTCTTACTAAGATCTGAAGACCTAGATATAATATAAAGTTATTAGAAATATAATTAAAAGCATTTGGTGCTTACTAAAATAAGTTTCTTAGATATATCTGTTTTATGGAAGAGTTAAAATACATAGTGACCACTACGAGCAAGATTTAGACCAATGAGCAAGGTTGGCCAATAGCATTGCCTGAAGTCTTAGTTCAGCCTTACCCTACTAGAGAATAGCTTTAAGTACTCCTACAACTGGAAAATGGAATCTTAACTTATATTGCTTCTCTAACTTACTTAAGGTATCACATTTTCGCGGTACAGCTACAGTGAACAGTCTACGAGCCAACAAATCCATGTATACAGATATCAAGTTTATCAGGTCTGTTCTCTCCTAAATGTTTTCCAACAGTGAGACTTAGGAGACCACAACATCTTGCCACTCTTACAAATTTAGCACTGTGCATGAACTCATGTATCTGCTGGACTAAACTTGAGCCAAGTGTCACTTGACTATGTTTTGGATATTCTGGTACTAAAGCCAAATCACTGGTAAATTTTGATTGTCTTTTGCTTTGCAAGACTTAAAAATATTGACAAATCCTACCTCACCTTCAGTGGGACAATAATAGGCACTGCTTAACTGTCTTAGAAAAGACCACAGCTAAACATGAACCCATCACTCACCAGATTTTATCCAAAAACACCATTAAATCATAAACTTGGAATACCACCATTTATTGATTTATTTGTACAATATTCTATGAAGCAATCAAAGTCTATTGAAGTGAACATAAATGACTATAAACATTGTGTGTTAATACTTTTGTGTTAATTACATGTAATAAGAAACTACACCACCTAATCAGATACAACTCTTCTACATCCACAAGGTCTACATCTCAAAGGTAGGTTCACCAATATCTAAGATTTTTAATGTAAACATAACTTTTGTGATAAAATCTGACTTATAGTCCTCCAGTTTACTTTAAAGAGCTTTAATTATTTAACCAATTACAAGGTTATATTTATTCTAAACATTTGGTCCACCAAGGCTTATTTTTTCACTCAAATAGTTTAACACCATAACAAATGGTTCTATAGATTGGATTTTTATATCATTTAACTAGTGTATAATATATAATAGAAACATTTCTTATGGTGTGCCCATAATTTTATTTTCATCTTAATAATTTATATGAAAGAAGTCCTCAGATCCCAATTAGGAAAAAAATTCTTCCTTTTTAAAACATCTTAAAGTGTCAGTCTATTTTATATTTGTTTTTGTCTGTTTAAATAAAAATAAAAAATGTTAAAGAGTTGAGTTCTACCCAAATTGGTTTGAATTCTGTTTTCAGTGCCCAACATTTTATTATAAATAATATAATTTTGTAGCTTTTATGATTGCAAATTGCATTGTCTTCGAGAATGCATCTGTATGTAGTTTCAGCTTAATTCAATAAGAGGAAATGGTCAAAAAAATTAATTATAATATTTGATCCATACATAAATTACACAGAGTAAGTTAAATAAAAGCTATAAAAATATTAAATCCAGGGATAACAAAATAAATTATAGATAGTTGTCTGTAACAAGAAAACTAATTATAACACAACAATGGAATGCCAGGTGTCATTTGTAAAGAATAGGTCATTGCTTTTCTTACTTTTTCTATTGTTATATTGCAGATAAACTTGTTTTTAAACTAAGTTTGCTTTACAAATTGTCTTTTAATAGTTTGCATAGTTTTGTATAGTTTTGAAGAATATACAGGAGTTGTAGAGTTTTGAGGAGCTGTATGGAGGAATGGTACTGAGGCAAGTAGAATTTACATGGAAAAGTTCTCTAGGAGGAGATATGCCTGGTCAAAAAACTTTTGAGGCAGTTCACTAATGTATAAGGTAGATCGGAAAATTATCAAATACCACCAAAGACAAAGGTTGCTCAACAAAATGTGAGCATTGTTTAATATAAATTTGTAGATTAATTTCAATCAATTGTTGAATACTAAGATCCGTCTCTGAAGGACCAAAATGTTTAATATAAATGTGTTGTATAATAATCCAGTTCACATGGACTACAATGTTTAGTAAAGCGGAAATGATATTTTGAATGAAATTTAAATTGAATGTTAATATGTTTTCAGTAAAATAACCGAAGACCATTAACAAAAGTTTATTATTATAAAATTTATTTAGAAGAACACTCAACATGTTATATATAAGTAAATATACATTTAAACCTGTTAATTCAAAAGTCCATGGAAATGTGATGGATAGTTGGCAACATCTGCTTTCTAGCACCTAGATGTACAGATAATATAACACCTCTAGTTACACAAAGATTATATACACAAAGGTTACAGTCACAATGTTCAGTTATCTAGATTTTGATTATCACTGATTCATTGGTGAAACACAGTATGTTCAAAATTTGAAATTTAGTTGATTTTCAGACATAATGCTACAGTTCATGTGTATAGATTTAGACCCTAAGAAAGACCTATTATTGTCTTGCTGTCAGAGATACAACACAGAATTTTAGTGGTTCTTTTGCCTGATTATTTAAGAAAATCAGAAATGAAAAGATATTCAGTTTGTGTAAAAAAATATCAAACATAGTTCACTGAGGGAAGCACATGATTCTTGAACTAGAAGAAGGGGTTAAGATTTATTATGCACAAACCTGAGAAACAAAGATTTTTTATATTGTGGTTTCCTAATGTCTCCTGGAAAGAGAACCAGGAGATGTAAATGATCTGATATTTTCAGAGTTGAAACATGGCTGTTTTAGCTTGTGGACTATATTATAATATTACTGAATAGAGATGTATTGCCTCGAGTACAGTTACAGACCAAATTAAAATTTGTCTGGCTTGGTGAAAACATTTATTCTCTGTCATTTGAGAAACCACCAATGTAAGCATAGGTTTTTATAAATTCTGTTTAAAATGGTTTTGCATATTTCACTCTTTGGTTGCTCGTGACCTTTACAGCAGCAATTCTACTGGTTCGTGCAATTGGTTATTTAAATGTTAACTTTGATTATTTAAAGGTTATTAAAGTAAGATGAGATACTTTACTGAACAGACACTGAAGAACATATTTTATAAATTGTAGATCTTGTTAAAAGTTCTAGAGAAACTAGACATTATTTAAGTTTAACTCACAGAATTCTTACCATTGTGTATAATTTTGGTGGAGAGGATTTTGAACTGCAATAAGTAAAATGAAAACAAATTATTTTGGTATAGTCTACGGGTGTTGAACACAATTCACAAAAATAATTTGTACCCGTTTTACTTATTACAGTTCAAAATCTTCTCCAGCAATATCGTACACAATGGCAAGAGTTCTGTGAGTGATTAGTGATGACAAATATTGAAACTGCTCACTTTCCCAGTAAAATTATGTTCACTTATAAAACAATATTTACAAGAGATAGCACTACAAACTTGCATTATATGCATATTTGGGCAGAACAGAACTGACAGACGTTTTGGTTAACTCTCACAAACAACAGTTTGGCATTATTGTTTGGTGTGGGATAATTGGTGATCACTTAATTGTACACATCTTATCACTTAGTCTCAATAGTGGTAATGATAGGCATTTTTTAGAACAGGAATCACCAGATTTAATAGAAGAGGTACTCCTTGTAACAAGAATGGATTTATGTTTTTTGCATGATGGCTTTCCTGTTCACTAGAAAACATTGGAGAAAAAAGTGAAAAAAGAAAAAATATCAGCTACATAATAATATTCTGTGTTATTTCCGAACCAAGAAAAAATACAACAGTGTTTATATAAATGGGATGGGTACATGCAACTGATTTATTTTAATGACAATGTGTAAGTAGTAAAATAACGTTAATCAGTATAGATAAATGTGACTGCCAGATGTATGGGTAGAAGAAACACACAGTTTCCAAGGTTTAGCATAATAATTGCATTATGCTGGTTGGTATTGCTGTAAACATTGGTTAGCATGAGTTTGTTGATGAATATGTAAACATTAAATTATTTTAATTTATATAATAACCAATAATTTTTTTACACAAAAATTTGCTACTAGAGCCATTTACCCAGAGTCAGTCAAATCAAAGGGTGAGTGTTGCACTCACTTTTGTTATTAAAAATCCACCATTTTGTACACAGTCTGTTGGTTTACAAATGCTTCCATCTAGTTCCTAATTAGAGTAATGAGGAGGTGTGTCATAATGAGAAGCATTAGACTCAGCCTTCAGTATCAGTTATACCAGTACACAGTGAGTAGTGTCGCAAAAGAGAATGTTCTGTTCACCCCTCGACCTATGTAGTCATAGAGCATTTTAAGTCTCTAAATAAAGCCATTGTTAAACCAGAAAGAGACCTATTTGGTATTTTTATTATTTGTAATATTTTGTGAAATTGTTATTACTGAAAGTTAAATTTTAAATGTATATTTAAAAATACACTGTAGGATGTTATGCTAAATGTTTACATTCAATTTGTGTTGAATAAAAAAAGACAACTTTTGTGAATGTATCAGACTAAATGAAGGTTATGAATATGTTGTAGAAAGAGATTCAATGAATTATTATTAAATTGTATAACCCAATAGTTAATTGTATAACTATACAATTATACTACTCTTTTATTATAGTTTTTATTGATCTTTACTTAATTTTTTAAATAGATTTTATGTTTATAATATGTTATTTTCATTGTTTTTTGTATGTTATAATTATGTAACTATTTGTTTTTTATAATTATAACAATGTAAGTAGAATCAAAATTCTAAAAAAAGAGAAACAAGAAAAAAACAGCAAAAAATATCAACAAAAATAAAATCAAAAAACTAACGTTTGTTTAGAGTGAGCATGATGCTGGTTACCTCAAAACTATGAGTTTTTGAATTATCTATTTCAATATTAAAACACAATATATTTTATTTATAACACAATAATAAACAACACATTTTTTTTGTGTTTAACGTCCGACTATTGTGCACACTTGGGCTAATGTAGAATATGGGATGATTTATAGCGTATGAAAATGCCAAGCCCTCAGCGGGAATCGAACCCGGGTCCTCGGGGTGAAAGCCTAGTACGCTATCCACTAAGCCACCGAGGCGGCAACAACACATTTAGAAAAAAATTATAGATAGATTAAAAATAAAATTAATAGAAGTTCTTGAAGCAGTAGGTCTAAAACATTCTTCCGAACAACCTTTTAAAAACATTTAAACATTTCATGCTAGACAGTTGCAAGACTAATTTTATTAGGCTTATATTATGAAAATGGTAATAACTTTATCTTAATCTAAACATAGACTACTAGGTATAAAAAGTACAACTTCAGTTACACACCCAATGGATCAGGATGTAATTTATACACTGAAATCTTTTTATAAGAAGTTCATATTACAATCACTTGTTGCTAAAACATTTTACAACATAAAAAGTGTTTTTATGGCTACTTCACCTGCTCACGTATCACTGGCTAGCTCTCAAATTAAAGTGGATAATTTATGGGATATTTCTTCCTCTGTGTACAACAAAGGCTACTTACTTGTTCAACCTGAAATCATTGTAAATTTTGTCGATGAACCTTCCACATTTGAAGACATTAAAAGTGCAACCAATATTGCTCTTGAAAGTAGCACAAAGGAAGTTACTATGGAAAAAAAACAATAAAATCAAGGAATATGAGTGGGAATTGAAAATTTGAACAGAGAAGCCTAACTTGCATGAAAGACCTTTAGTAATTTATAGCTCTTAAAAATGTCTCTCTTAAAAAATGTCTTAAGAATGTCTCTTAAAATGCTTACTGGAACTTACGGAACTAATCTAAGATGCAAAAGAAATCATTCAGTGGTCTCTTATTAAAACATCATGACAGTACACTTTAAAAGTAAAGTTTGGAAAAAAAGAAAGAAAAAAGAATATATTGCATGTAAGTTGATTTAAAAAAAAAAAATAATCTAGTTTTCATATATTGTATTAAGTTCATTTTAACTATGTACTTATTTTCATCTTGTTGGTCTTGTGACAAGACAAATAGATACAGTAGGCTAGGCTATATAGAATTTTTTTTAAAACCTTAATAAAAACAGGAAAACTACTGGAATAATCATGTTCCGTTTTAGACAGGTTTTCTGTACATCGTCTATTTACAACTTATCATAAATTGTTTTCCAAGTGTCAGTTACATTTAAAATTGAATTCCAGATAGTATATGTTATTATACGTGTGTTATACATTTCATTCAAATCTTCTTCCGTCCATTTAAAGCTGCTTTTTAATTTTTCATCATCAAGGTCTACATCTAAAAAATCTGGCCCTCCTTTGTCAAGAATATACTTACTTAGCTCAATAGTTTCATTTTTGTACTGATTTAAATAGTCAAGAAGATATTTAATGTTCACATTATACATTTTTGTTTGATTTAATAGATTATTGCCTTCTTCATCTGGCAACTTCTTCAGCAACCTTGAAAGTGTAGAATCTATTTTCCTCAATTTCTTGCACAGTTCTTTGACTTGATTTCTTAATGTTAAGCCAATATCACTTTTGATTACATTTTGTCTTTTGCTTTGATCACAGTATTCATTTTTAGTAGGCAGGCATTGAAAAAACATTAAAACAATTGCAGTGAAAGTTATTAGCATACCTAAATAGAATTTTCTAGAATATTATACTCAATAAATAAAAAGTTACTTTAATTAATTATATCATGTTATAATAGTCAATCCTTTACATTCCTAAAAAAATAAATTAACAAAGTTAGTTGCAATCAAGTAAAAAACAAATAATAATTTTATTGTTTGACTACATATTTATATTAATTAAGATTAAATATTATTATTTTAAATACTGATATATTTGATATTATTCAGAGGTTAATTTCAACCAGAGTGGTCTGGAGCAATGTTTGAGTATTTCTAGTAATACCAGAACGACGTTCTGGTCCCTATTTGCATAAGCCAACAATAAAAATTGACCAGTAAATAAGCTGAAATCTGTTATAAACATTGCTGTTGTATTAAGCACTAAAAGTAAAAGAACATTACTGTTCCTGGCAATGATTTATTAATGACCTTTTCACGATATTCTTTGAACCTTAAAACTGTGTGCAACTTAATGTTTCTAAGACATGTTGGACCACCTGTTTATGAATGCCTATGAAGAGAATCCAGAAAAATATAATACGGGAAGCAGTGTTAAAACACGATGTTGGATGTTGAATGGTTCCAAGAAATAAAGTAGGCATATTTACTGAGAAAAAAGTAAATGGTTAAACATTTTTCTTGATCAGGAAACTGTATTTTTGAACATATGTAAAATTGGCATTCCAATATTTGCTCAATGGGGTCAATAAATTATTGACAATCTTTGATGAGGCATTGTCATAGATTTATTTATAGGCATTTCTGTTTATTTAGTCAATGAGATTATAGCCCTTCCAAAGCATTCAGTCATGAGAGGACATCTAGAGAACTTTCCTAAATCCTGGGAGTTTTGAACGCAAATAAATGGAAAAGGGAGAAACAGAAAATAGAAAACTGGATCAGCATTGTGTTGATTACATACAAATATATTACTCACTTATATTGTGTTCATTACATATAAATATATCACCCATTTATATAACAGCTGATAAACAATAGCCCCTTTTTTTCTGTGATGGTATAATAACTAAGCAAGAAGTGGTTGCTGCTCAATTTCATAAGTGGAGCACTAAACTATATTTTAAATTACAACTACAATAACCAAATAATGAAATATTAAAAAAACAAAATTAAAGCAATAAATTTACATCTATTACTTAACAGAGAGCACCTTTCAGCAAATGTACTCAAATATAATACACTTCTTCAAATTCTCTTGAATATGCAAAGTTATTTTACTTCTGAATGTGTAAACACCCTAGTTCTCTTGAGTGTTGATGTTTAATGTGCCGCCACAGCAAAAATTGTCCAGTGAAAATGTACATGTACTACCAGAGTATAGACTTTATTTTCCTCATTCATTTCAAGCAACGTAAATAAAAAGCAGTGATCATTGTTGTCATGGGACAATATTAGGCTATAGTTTATAAGAAATAAATTCATCGAGATAAGTTAAGTTTTTTTCAGTACTGATGCAAAAAAAACATGTTTAACACTTTGATAATGCAATAAAACTGTTTTTCTCCATTTTCATTTCATAATCTGTAGTATACAAATGAAGTCATAGAAATAGTTAAGTCAATATTTAGATATTATAATGCTTGTAGTCCTTATATGTTCTTTGTACTTTCTTAATATCATATCTAAGCAGAGTCTTTGATCTGCAAATTTTATAATATCAAAAGAATTAACCTCCTCCTTTCTATAAAAAAAGGTTCTGGTCTCTATGATACTTTTAAATTTTAAATGAAACCATGTCACTGTTGTTCATAAAATATTGAAATAAAATCGCCTTAAAATAAGTTGTTGTGTTAATGGTATTAAAAAATTATTACTGAATACAATTTTGGTTCAGAGCAAAATAAAAACAGGTACTCTGTGTTCTGAGTGTTGGCTCCAATTGTGTTATCAATGTGTTCATGTGTTCACACATCCATGCATTTTTCTTTATATATTTTTTTGTGTTCCCAATTCTGTTGGCGGCATGCCATTATATTTGTGTGTGAGAGTTACTATTTTCTTCAAAAGTCACTTTTCTTTTGCTTTTTTTTAGAGGAT
Source organism: Callitettix versicolor (assembly GCA_022606455.1). NCBI lineage: Eukaryota > Metazoa > Arthropoda > Insecta > Hemiptera > Cercopidae > Callitettix > Callitettix versicolor. The sequence continues at coordinate 55,978,599 of CM040183.1, forward strand.
TATAATAGCAGGCTGCATTTCTAATAATATCAATTCTTCGTGTGAAAGCATGTTCACCATATGTAGTATAAATAAATAGCTGCAAAAATCATACACACACTTTTCAAACTAAATTATTTCTCAAAAAATATGATTATGATGCAACCAACAAAAAAACCAAATGATTGACCAGATTTCCCAAAACTGATTCATCAGTTTGCTTACATTTTGAGCACATATAGAAAATCGTAACTTAAGTAAGTCACTGTACCAAATTTTAAAATAAAACATTTTTAGAAAAGAAAGTAAATAAAACAAGTCTTACAGCTGTCAGGTATTATTATTTTTTTATTTTATTCAGTTTACTCCTGTACTACTAGGAAAAATGAATTTTAATTTAACCATATTTTTTACTGTAGGTGAGATCTTGCTCAATCACTTGAGAACTTGTCTGAACTATCATCATGCCAATTTTAAATAAAATCAGTATTAATTAGCATAGTAAAATAGTTTGTAGAGTAGAGATTCACTAATCCTACACATATGGGATCAGACACCTGTCAGATTATCAAGTATCCAGACTATAATGGGTTAATAGAAAAACACACATTATACAGTACTATGTTGAACTGAAAATGAAGGCAAAACACACAATATATTATATTACAGTACTGTATACACTAATCTCTCATCAACTCAACACAACCAGTTCTATGAGTTCACATATGTTATGGATTCAACATTAGTTGGCAGTGATTAACATATTTTTGCTAATTCTAATACTAAACTACAGTAATTAAAAAAAATAATTTAAAATAACATGATTTCAGACAATGAAGGGATGACAGGTTCCATAAACATAAACAAGGAACCTTGTTTGTATATGTATCACAAGAATGCTTGTTATATGTTGTATCACAAGAATGCTCTTGTGATTATACCTGATTAGAGAAATTTGTGTGTTGATATTCTATTTACCCATAAACATTAAACAATATGACACTTACTTCTATGTAAACACAACTATTCTCTCCACTTTTTTTAACTGTAGGACTTTAATGTACAAGGTCAATGCACTACAAGTTCTCCAAATTTATTGTATATATTATATGTGTGTTATATATTTCATTCAAATCTTCCTCAGTCCATTTAAAGCTGCTTTTTAATTTTTCATCATCATGGTCAAAATCTGGCCCCCTAATATTTATTTACTTATTGTCTTAAAAAAATGGAGAAAATTTAAAAGAAAAACATGCAAGTTAAACTTCATTTGGTAAGCTATTACAGCCCTATTTATGTATTGTATCATGTACAGGAATAAAATAACTTAAAACATGTACATTAAAGAAAAATCAAAACATGATATTATACAGAGTACTGTACAGCATAATTCAAGAATTAAAGTAATCAAAATTTTTCGTAATATCATTCATTGTTTTATTTTGAAAGTCTTTTTTACTTTAGAACTTTGTGCCCTACAATGACTCATTATGAATTTCATTTGATAATTTGTGCATCAGACTTTTGGAGGTATCAAAGCAGCAAGTGTCCGAACGAACTCCGAACTAATTAGACTGTAATATATATATATATATATATATATATATATATATATATATATATATATATATATATATAATATGTCCCACCTTTATTGTGATTCCAAGGGTTAGGACGATCCCACATATAATTGTGGGGATTATAACATACACAGGCCTATTTAAATAACATTACTAGGCCTATTTATATAACATTACTAGGCCTATTTAAATAATATTTATTAAACAATGAAAAGCTACACCAAATTTTTAAACAAATATTCTACATCTAAATTCTTGCAAAACTCTATAACTACTGTTTTCCTTCATTAAAATCTTAACATTTAAAAAAAGAAAAATTTAAGAAAAATTCAAAATTATTAGAAATTATATAAAACTTGAAGTCATAATAAAATATTAAAAATTTGCTTGCAGAGAAATTTTGATTTTTTTTTCAAAAAATTTGTATTTGTTTTTTTAATTATTTGTATATTAATTTCAAATATTTTCCAAATTTTAGCAAAATTGTCTATTTTTTTTTTAACGTCCGACTGTTGTGCACACTTGGGCTAAATGCGCTATTTTAAGATTTTAGAGGAGATAAGCAACAACAACAGTTATGAAGTTTTATAACAATGTAGTATTATGATAAAATATTTTCTTAAATTTTATGTAGCTCTTTATTGTTTAATAAATATTATTTAAATAGTAGTTCGTGTTGTATGACATTATTCTGAATTGTGAACAGGATTCCCTGAACCTTGGGGTGAAAATGAAAGTGAGGAGAAATAGATTTAGTACTCTCACACAAAATTGGTCTTGTTTCTAACATGTACAGATTTTAGGCCAACAAATTAAATATAAATGGTGTATTTAAAATGCTTGCTTAAGCATAGGGTATTGCATCAATCTCTTCTATAAAATAATACGGAAGAGATTGTTTTACACATCAATAAAACAAAATTGTATAAAACAATTTTTTTGTTCTAATACGTTTCTGTTTAGATTTAGGGATGCCATTTCTAAATTTTTATATCACATTATTCATTTAAAGTAATAATTTAATTATGTTTTATACTGCAATATTATCATTAAAAAAAATATGTATTGAATTTTTTTATGAAACATTATTCACTGTTATTATTATGAGTAGTAAACAAAATGCACAACAACAAATGTTTATAGTATAGTTTCACTATAATTCAAAAACACTAAATTTTAGTTAATCAAATATTTTGCATATTGTACAAAATTATAAATAATTTAATTTAAAAATATTTGGAAGATCTTTTATTTATGTCTTTCCTAAATCTAAGGTTCTGGCATTAATTCGTCTTTTTTTGTCAATAAAGCTGTCCAACTTCTAAAAGTATCTATCCGAATGTCATATGTATTGTTAAAATCTATCTCTTTCCACTTGAAATTTTTTTTCATTTTCTCCTCATCAAAATCTACTTCTATAAAATCTGGTCCTTCTTTGTAAAGCAAGTCTTCAGCTACCCCTAGCACTCTGTACTCATACTCTTGGGTTAAATTATAAAGTTTCCAAACCTCTTTATTATATATTTTCATTTTATTTTGCAATTCTTCTCCTTTTCCTTTTGTACAGTTTCTCATAATCCATGTAATATCATTATCTAGTTTCATTATTTCATCACATAATTTTGAAACAACTGATCTCATTCCTTTTAAATCAAATTCTTCTGATTTTTTACGTCTATTACCCACTTCATCTATTGAAGTGACTAAAAGAGACTGAATAATTATAAAAAATATCACTATAAAAAATTGCCTTATCATAATAATTTAAAGGAAAACTGAACTCTGACAACTTCACTTGTAAAAAATATATTTATGATCGAATGGCACATTAAAACATAATTGACTGATAATAACATTATATTGACCTGCTCTGTGTAATAAGCAAACTATGTACATCTACAATCTGATTGTTAAATAAAATTAATGATACATTTAAAGAATTTAAATAAATAAACATTGTGGTATAGCTTAATTAAGGTTATTATTTTGGAAATTACTTGATCCAAATAATTTGCAAAACACAATCTTTTTGGTAATAAAACTAAATACAGTATTACTCTCACAATTTTAAAAGTCATAAGTGTGTGTAAGTAACATAATGCTCTTCTCAGTTCTCCTTGTGTCTTGTCAATTTTAAAAGAAAACTAAATTAAAACACACAGAGCCAGAAAAAAAATTATTAAATCCATAAACTTTAATAAGTGTAGAAGTGCATATATAAAGAGCACAGTTTTTTTTGTCACACCCTGGCCTGCTAAAATAATGAAGATAACAATTTGTTCAAATGATAAAAATATTTATCTCTTATTATTTTTTTAATAACAACCTTTATGAAATAATAACTTCATCAAAGTTACAATAATAAACTTAAAATTATTATAATAATTTTTTATAAAGGCCAGTCAAGAAATGGATGAAAAACAGTGTTTTTTAAGCTTATGTTTAAATGATCATATGCATTATTTTTTCTTTCTTTTTAATGAAAGGTGTAAAGAAACCATGTTTTGGAATTTGGAAAATCTATATGAGCAACACTCTGTGTAAGCATAATATTTAGTTCAAATTTAATGCTAAATATAACTTCACTGTTATTTTAACTATAAATAGTTCATTATATAATCGTAATCAATCTAAACCAAACCAGTATTTTTAATTATCTATTATGAAAATGAGATTTGCATTTAGTTTTAGCTTTGTTGAAATATGATTTTAAAATGAAGATTGTTGTTTGGTTATTGTGTTTATTCATTATTTACTCTGATTCTTTGAAAGGTACAAATTATCTTATAAATCTGTGCCATGATGTAAAAGAGTTAAACAAGGAAATTTTTGATTTAATGACCAAAATGCCAAGACTAAAAGGTCGTAGATTAATTAAAAGGATAAAATCATATAATGAGAAATTAGTAGAATTTGCTAATATTGTCAGAGAAAATAAAGACGTAATGCAGCCAATAATTTCTGCAGTCCTGAATGATGGATATCCTAAATATTTAGATGAAAATGTGATTGTAAATGATATAAAAAGAAGATTTAACTGGACTGATGAAAATATTGAAGCTTTAAATGTATTAAGAACTGAAACTTATCATGCATGGTCAGACTTAATCATATTGCATAATGAACCACATACATATATTTAAAATTAAAAAAATATATTGTTATTACAGTGTTGCAAGTTTTTTTTGTGGTATTGCTTTCTTCAGAAAATTTTAATTTTTATTTTATTACATAAATTTAAAATATTAAATTGACATAAAAACAGTATGGTAAATATTATTATTTTTAAATTATAAAAATAAAAAGTGTTATAGCCCATTTACTTCTTTTAAATTAATTCTATAAAATAACGATGTCTTGTTTATGTTTAAGGACAAAATTAAAAAATAAATAATAATAATAGTATAGTAATAATAATAGTAGTAATAATAATAACAACCACAGCAATAGCAACAACAGCATCAGCAACAACAACAACAACAACAACAACAACAACAACAACAACTACAACAGCAACAAACAACAGCAACAACAACAATAACAACAAACAACAACAATAAAAACAACAACTACTACAACAACAGCAACAACAACAAGAAAAACAAAAACAAGAACAAGAACAAGAACAAGAACAAGAAGAAGAAGAACAACATCAACTACTACTACCATTACAACAACAACAGCAACAACAACAACATCAACAACATCAACAACTACTATACTACTACTACTACTACTACTACTACTACTACTACTACTACTACTACTACAGCAGCAGCAACAACAACAAACATCTGCAATAATAATAATAACAACAACAACAATAATAATAATATCAATAACAATAATTAGGTACACATTACTTATATACATTGCAATTTTAATTGAAAATAAGGTAAACAAAAACTTTTATAACAAGTAACAAGAAGTATAGTATGATAACTGCAATTTAAAGGAATCCTCACTTTTTTATACTTCAGCATTAAACTTTGCTTTGGTCAAAATATAATGTTGTTTAGCTTACTAAATTAAATACATTTTTTAAACTTCTTGTGTAAATAAATAAATTTTACTATATATAGTTTTAGATGGGTGTATTGTTAATGTTTTATTAAGATAATCACACACTATTTTCACACTAGTATAAAATTGCACTCAAATATAAATTTTTGTTTTTGAAGGCACTATGATCTGATGCAAAAATGGGAATAAATAGAGTCACATATAACAATGTAATTTCACAAGCACTCACTCAACCACTCTGGATGGTATTGTTATGAGTGAGCAAGAGATTTATCTGTTTGTTGCATAGCAGGTTATTATTGTTTTTTTCTAAGAAAGTCTCATGAAGAGCACTATCGCTGGTAGAAACCTGGTGTCACTAGGAGAACTTAAGGATTAACCCTAAGGAAAAAACATTAGTTCAAATTACAAGGAAGAATCAACCAAATTTAGGTAGGCTTAAGCTCTTTTGGGAGATAATCCCACATGTGCGTGAGGTGAAATATCTAGACTTGGTATTTGACATCAATTTAACTTAGAATGCATATCATTGCACTTTATGGAAAAAGTCGTCATTTATGGCAGTAAGAAAAACAATGGGAAAGACATGGGGACTGACACTGGGTATGATGATGTACATCTATACAGGCAACATAAGACCCAATGTGTGCTACAGATCTGTAGTATCATTTGAGATACTTAGCTGCATAATAGATCTTTGATAGAAGTGCCAGGAACCACAAAATCCCTTAAACTCTCATACTGAATCTATCTACATACTCAGAAAGGTTTAAACCCAGCTGAAATTTTGCATAGTTTTAAAGAACATTTTCCACAAACTAACTACTTTTAAAATCCTGTTTGTTTTAAGTGACAAAAACAGTTTCAAACTAACTTCACAATCAACACTCTCAAATCAATTTGTCTGACCATAACATTGCTGTGTTACATGGTCTTATCAAGTGTGAACATAGTTTTAGTCAGTATGAAGTGGAGAAGAAACGAAGGCAGCACAAGTGAAACCAAAACCCTATTCTTCTACTGACAAGGTCCTTGCAAAAATTATTTGGGACTTTAAGAGCAGTTTTGTACGTCTACTTCTCTCAAAATCATTATACAGTGAAAGATGTCTAAGCCTGTCAGCTTTTGTATGAGGTGAAATTTGCTTATTAGCGAAAGAAACAGGATTATTATTATTATTTCCTCCATCATAAGTGTGCTTCGATAATGCTCAACCAGCTCTAACTTAATAAAAACTGAAGGTAATGAGGTGAACTGCACTGAAATAACTTCCCCATAATCCAGATCTTTTACCCTGTAACTACCACTTTCATGGATCCCTATAAGAAGCACTTGGAGGACATTTTGATGATTACTCCTGTAATATTTTCTGTTGGCCCATTGTTGGTATTATATTTTCATCCATGGTTGGGCATTGATTAAAATTGGCACAAAAGCCTACTAATATATAACGAACCAAATCCCAACATAGAGCCAACAATTAAACATCACAAAAAACCAATAAAGAAATTGTTGTCCCAACTTACTCCAAAGAGTTATTCAACTAATTTTCAATTTTAACCCTACTAATTACCAATATTTAAAAATTAATATTCAATTCAGTAGTGGATGTAATAGTAATGATAACTTTTCTACATTCGTGAACCAATTTGAATACCTTTCTTTATCAAATCCAATGTGTATTGTAATACATAATTAAAATACTAGATTAGGCTACATATTAAATTTAATAATAGAGTTAATCTAACATTTTTCTAAAAAATTTAGAGAAAATATTATGATTAACAGAAGATTATACTCAACATAGCCAATTTTGTTATTGAAACATGGTTGTTTTATAAAAAAACGACACAATTCACACAAAAAAATTTATTTAAATGACAATTGTGAAAAGCCAAGCCACAAAAAGCACCGATTATGACTATAACTGTACTGTACATATAAAACTGTGCGACTATGACTAAAACTTTGTGAGATGACCGAGTAACGGACATATTTTCACTTTTCTGCAGGGCTATATATTTCACTTTATATTTCAAATAATAAATACATCATAAAACCATACATAATAAATGATTACAGTTAAGTAGAAATAAAATAAGAAATTTTTTATGAATCATTGTAACACTATTGTTAGTATAGTAATTAAAAATATAATATTAATCTGTTCACATTCAAGCTAAAAAATGTGTTCTGTTGTTAGCAATTCTGTAAGTCATCATTTGCACTTGCACTTAGCAGAAAATGTTACTATATAAATTTCAACAATAGTAATAATACTGTTGCTATATATTAACAAATAAGACACAATTTTAAAATTTTAGAAGTAATTATACCCGATTTAATTTATGAAATATTTAATTTAACAAAATATTTTTTATACTTTCTGCCAAGTAAGAGTTAATGTTATGCCAACAGTAGAGGTTTTCATAAATATAACAGTTGGGTTAGTGAACAAACAGCTTTTTGGCCCATTGAAGTTAATTCATTGAAGTTAACTAATCATTGTCCAAATTTCCTAACAAAATCCCAACATTGGGGTAACAATGTGTGATACTGGGGTAACATACTGTCAAGCTGTTGTATACAAATGGCTCATCATGTTCATTTTTCTTTCTATGTAACAAGACTAACATCTCATAGACAGTGTGGAGAAAATGTAGTTGTAATTTACAAGACTAAGTAGAAAAATAATTTTATATTAGGCCTATCATTTTTGTAATTTTATTCAATAATTTTAAAATCTCTCTCTCTCTCTCTCTCTCTCTCTCTCTCTCTCTCTCTCTCTCTCTCTCTATATATATATATATATATATATATATATATATATATAATTATTATTATTATTATTTAAGTATAGACCCTGTTGGATCATGCAAAGCACTCCGACTCATGTCTTGTTCCTTTCAATCCTCCACACCTCCCTAATCCTGTCCCCATGGATCCTCCTCTGCTCCTCCGTCCATTTTATAGATCTTTACAGCATTTTTCTCCTGTATGCATTTCTGTCTTCAATGTCTGTTGAGTCTATTTCTGCGTCTTGTAGGTCTATTCTGACTTGTGTGATATACGATGTTGTTGATTTGACTCTTTGTATATACTTAAGGATTCTGTTGGCAAGTCTCGTTGTTGAGAGTCTACTGATGTGTTCATAGAATTGAAACCTCCTTCTTCTGATATCTGCTGCCAGGTTTGATATTGTCTCTGTGATCTTTCGGGAGTGCAACCTCTATCCATCTTCTGTTAATCTTGAACGAAGGATCTTCCTCAAAATTTTGCGTTCTTCCTTCAAAATGTCTTCCATGGTACCTTTTGTGTGGAGTGCAAGCTTCTCATTTGCATATAATGCCTCCGGTTTTATGACTGTGTTGTAGTGTCTGATTTTTGTATGCGTCAACATACATTTATTTTTGTAGATATCACACATTATACCAAGAGCCCTCTTCATTCTGAGTAGCCGAACCCTTTGCGCAGCCTTCTCACCACCGGTGGGTTCAAGAATTTCTCCCAGATATTTGAAGTGCTTGACTCTGTTTATCTTACCATATTTTGTGTTTAGTTCTTGAATATTTAATTTTGAACAGAAGAATTCGTTTTTTTGAAATGAGATCTGTATACCGACTCATCTGTACATTCCTTTAGAACTTCTATCTGTTTAATTGCTGTTGTTTCATTATCTGTGAGTTCTAGGTCATCTGCAAAAGCTAGGCTCATGATTTCTGTGTTTTCCTTAGGTTTTCCAAGTCGAACTGGTTTCCAGTGCCCTTCAATTTTTAATTCGTTCTCCTATTGCCTGATAACTTAGTTTAACACCAAATTGAAAAGGAGAGGTGAGAGTCCATCTCCTTGGAGAACTCCAGTTGTGATCGGGAAGGGTTTGGAAATTTCCCCCATAAATTTCACCTTAGCGATTGTGTCTGTCAGTGTTTGATCAGTTGCAGTGTTTTAGGATTAAGTAGCTGCCTCGGTGGCCTAGTTGATAGCATACTGGGCTTTCACCCCAAAGACCCGGGTTCGATTCCCGGCGGGGGCTTGGCATTTTCATACGCCATAAGCTATCATTCCATCGTCTGCATTAGCCCAAGTGTGCACAATAGTCGGGCGTAAAAAAAAAAATTAGGATTAAGTCCATGTTCTTTCAGGATATTAAACAAAGATTTTCAATCAATGGAATCGTACACTTTTTTGAAATCTATGAATGTACAGATCACTGGGACATTCCTTTTCGCTTTTACTTGCAATATTGTTTTCAGGTTGAAAATTTGTTCTGTGCACGAGCGACCCGGACAGAAGCCTGCCTGGTACTCACCAATTCTGTGTTCTATCTGTTTTTGTGTTCTTTTGTTGAGAAGACATGTTCTTTTGACAAGAAGACATGTTGAGAGTATTTTATAGGTAACTTGCAGTAAAGAAATTCCTCTGTAGTTGTTCACGTCTGTTCTGTCTCCTTTCTTGTGTATGGGGCGAATAAGAGCACACTTCCAGTTGTCCGGTAATTTTTCCGTTCGATATCCATGATGATGTTTGTTAATTCCTGTAATGAGTTTGGTCCGAGATTCTTCAGAAGTTCTGCAATGATTCCATTTTCTCCAGATGCCTTGTTGTTTTTCAGTCTATGAATGTCACCCTCGATCTCTTCTTGTGTTGGTGGTAACGATTCAGGGTAAGTGTCGTATTTCAGTGCTTAATGTCAGTACATTGCATATTAATATGATAAAACCTTTTATAATTAATTTTAATTTCATATTTTATTTCTAAATTACATAATATTATTATGGAATTATTAACTGTGAAGCATTGAATAGTGAACACAGATTGAGTTCTAAGATAAATTTAAAATTAATCAATATAAAATCAAACCAATATAGAGTTGTCAGTCAATAGTTATAATTTTTTTTAACACTTTTACCAAAACTCTATCTTTATAACACTAATGGAAACCCTGGGCCTGAGGGACCACCACATTCTAAAAAGGTTAATATATAATCGTATGAAAATGCCAAGCCCTGGCCGGGAATCGAACCCGGGTCCTCGGGGTGAAAGCCCAGTATGCTATCAACTAGGCCACCGACGCGGCACACAAAATTGATAAATTATTATACAAAAACATAGGGTAGTTAAGAGAAAATTAAAGTATTTATGAATATTAAAATTTTTAAGTTTACTTATTTTCTATTTATACGCTTGAGTATGTTTGTCGCAGGGTTTATACCTACTCTTTGTTATAAGAATGAGAATGGTTCTCTTGCTAAACAGAACCATTAAAAAAACCTTTTACCCAAAATTAATTTCCTTGCAATGCCTACAATATATGTTATTAGTTATTAAACAGAGTATATTTTTAAATTACAATTTTGATGTTCTTGAATTAGCCTACTTAATTGAATTAATTTTGGATAAAATATGGTTTTTTAAATTATGCCATTAACTATAAAAATGAGCAGTGAAGTATAAGTATGTTATTAGTTATTAAACAGAGTATATTTTTAAATTACAATTTTGATGTTCTTGAATTAGCCTACTTAATTGAATTAATTTTGGATAAAATATGGTTTTTTAAATTATGCCATTAACTATAAAAATGAGCAGTGAAGTTTTTACCTCTACTTTTGCAAATATTATTAAAACATTTATATTAAAACAAACTTACAGAAAATTCACTGCTTGACCAAACTGCTAAGATAAGTACCAAGGACGAAAGAATAAGATTCCAAGATAAAACCAAAATAAGACCTAAACCTATCATTTCGGAAGAGGAGAGGAAAAGAAGATCGGAAAGAATGAAGAGCTACTGGGAACAAAGAAAAGTACAGCGCGCAAGAAATGATTGATTCAGCATACCCCAAAGAGGGTGAAACGAAAAAAAAAACTTTATTCAAATAACGTTATTTATTTACTAATTTTTAATTATAAATATTTAAATAAAAAATAATCTGATTAGTTTTTTATTTTGAGAAACTTTTCAACAATGTTTGGAAAACTTTAATTTATTATAGGGTAAAGCTTCAGAGATGTTATTCCATAAATCCACAATCATTCAAGGTTTGTTCTAATGTCTTATCTATTCTTCACATAACCAATAATTAACAATTTTGGTATATATAAATAGGTATATATATATATATATATATATATATATATATATATATATATATATATATATATTTGTTTTGTATTCATTTTAAAAGATTGCTTTACTAATATCCCTACATCCCTTCTCCTTCTCATGAAGCTAAACAAGCAACCTTGGTTGCCACATCAGGTTTTGACAGGCACCAAGCAACCTCTACAAGAGATGGATTGTGTTGTATTTGTTTCACAATTTTATATCTTGTAATGTTTATATATTCAATTGTAACCAAAAAATATAGCTTGTTATTTACCTTTACTATTGTGTGATTCAAATCTGGTTATTTAGTAACCTGTCAAATTGCTGAGACATTGGAAGTTGTATGAACATCAGCCTTATAGTGACTATCCGTGGATGAAGGTTGTTAACTCACTATTACAAGAATAACTCATCTAAGGTATGGCATCGTATCTATTACCTTTACTGCTGCTGCATCCTATCTTTCATTTAATTATTACTCTCACTTTGAGTAATGCATTGCCTATTTTTTTTCAGGGTTTACAAATTATCTTGTAAACATCGGTCCCAGCTGCACTAGATTATAATTTATTTATTGGATTTATTTATAACCAACACTAATACAGTCCATTTAACAATAATCATAATTAATAAGTGCCAACTTTTTAATTTACATATAAAACAAATTCTTGTAACTTCAGTTTATGTATAGCTATTAATTACATGGTTATTACACTGGTAGCTTACCAATGAAAGCTATTAATTACATTGGTTTTAGTTATATTGTTTTTTGAAGATTATTTATTTGCATAATATATAACTGATTTTTATTTATGTATAAATTGATAGTTCATAAGTAATTTTTCATTTAAAAAAATATCCAAGTGAAAATTGTACATTTTTTAAAACTTTGTTATATAAAGAAAAAAACCTTAGTTTTTCCAAGATAACAAAAATGTAATTATAATGTTGAAGTGGTTTATTTTAATTTTGTTCATGTAATACTATTTACATTAATAATATTTACCAGATATAATCATTATGGATTTGTAGTTGTAAGTTTAAATGTTTAAGTCACAATTATAATATTGTTATTTTGTATATAATGCAGTAGCAGATTTGTATTAGGGCCACATTTACTTGCGACTTCCACTTGTTTACTTAGTGGCTAGCTAACTTATATTAAAACTTAACCTTATCCCACTCAAGTTTTTTTTGCAAACAAGAGGATTCTTAATTCTTGTTTGATGAATTAATGATAAATTACCATTATCAGTATTCACTTCTATAGTACACAGCTAGTCTTCTCTAATGAATAAAATAAAAGCTTAAAAAAAATCAACCTGTTTCTGCTAAAAAAAATATTATTCAAATTGTTAGCCCCAAAGGTTGCAGGTTAATTAGTTACCCTAAGTAGAAATCAGTCATGCTGACATGCATATGTGAAAAAGTAATAAAACATTTTATTGAAACTGAGACATTAGATAAACTGATAAAGAAGATTAATCGTAAAGATAAGATACTGACCATCATACTATCACTTATAATTGTTATAATTACTATACTTTTACATTTGTAACCAATATGTTAAATAACATACAATATATATATATATATATATATATATATATATATATATATATATATATATTACAGTTTTGTAGTATATTAGTGTAATAAAATAGTACATAATTAGCTAATCACAATTATCCTCAAAATAACATCAATGTAAGAGAAATAACTTGATAAAAAAGGTAATGTACACTTAAATTGAACATCTTCAAAATTTTATTATTTGCTGTATTATTCTTATAAAGTACAAATAATAATAATAATAATAACAATAATTACATTTTTACGGACATGTAGTTTTCCAGACAAATTATAGAATAGCATATCTGTATAGTCATAAATGAACATTCACTACTGTAGCAAATAATTATCAATTTTTTTACTATGGACATGTTATATAAAAAAACTAATACATTAAAAAAATATTTAATTTAAAATAACAATATTACTATACTGATTTTTATCAGTTGAACAAACAAACAGAAAACAAATTTGTGTCCAACACAAAATAATCTGTTGTTCAACAAATAATAGATTCTAAAATATGGTACTGTTTTACTATTTTATAACAATTTTTTTTAAAAGATTGTTTAATGTAGTTTTTATAAGAAAATTATTTGTTTGGTTACAGAACTAAAACTTGAAATAATTGCTTCTTTATGATTACATCTTAATTTTCTTAATGAAAAACTTCCCAATTATTACATATTTCATTAAATGTGAATATAAGTGAATTAAAAAGCATTTTAACATAGATTTGTAGTAGGTATTAAAGAACAAAATTTGATATATTTTTAATTTGGTAAATTTACAATATCATTATGAAGTTTAGGATACTATTAATTTTATGTACATTATTAAGTAGGCAGTATTCTTGTGTAAATGTAAAATATATTAAAAATCTATGTAATGAAATAAACGTACTGAACAAAAACCTTTCAAACCTCATCTTGTTATTACCTAAGTTAAAAGGTGATACATTCATTCATAATATAAAATTGTATAATAAAAAGATGAATGAGCTGGTTAGATTAGTTAAAAATAACAAAAGTGAAATGCAGTCAGAATTAACATTAGTCTTAGCAGATGGATATCCCAAATACTTAATAGATAATGTAAAAAATAAGGAATTAATGCAACAGTTTAATTGGACTAAAACTATGGTGAAAAAATGGAAGGTGTTGAAGACAAAAAGTTACAATGCCTGGGCAGACTTAGTAGCTCTCCATTATGATGGTCATACTTTTGTGTAAGTTAAGATTTGTAAATTATTATGTTATGTAATTATTATTATTTTATAAGTAGATCTATATATTAATTACATTATTTTTTTCACATAGTTAAAAATTAAATTAAAACTTTTCAATTTAACCCTTCATTGATCCCCATATTAAATGACATCTAACAAAAAAAATTAACTATTTATCTTAATTGGGCTGTAGCTCAGTTTTTCAAGATTATACTAGATAATATAAGTTTTTGTATAGTTGCAGCATAAATTACTTATAAGCTATAACAGAAGGTATTAAGCATATTAATTTCACTATGTTAATTGGCAACTCAACTTAGCGCCAATTGTATAAATCTGATTGTAAGCATTGAAACTGATCTCAATAACAGGGAGAGGAGTTATGCACATTATGTTCACCATGTTAGCTGGCAACTTAATCTGGGACCAATTATATAAATTTTATTTTTAACATTGGGACTGATCTTAATACTGTTTCTTGTACTCTGATTTTCATATTAATCATTTTTACAAAGATTTATTTTACTAGCTATTACAAAAAAATAAACTAATATTAAATATTGTTCATTAAATTAAAAGAATACAAATACCTTGAAAAAAAATTAAAATAAATGAGAAAATATGATTGTGTTAAACATAAAGTAAAACAGTTTGTAAGATGCCAGCTATATACAGACTATTGTGTAGATCTTAGAAAGCAGGCCAATCCCTGCCAAAGAATACATACACTGCATCTATTATCTATAATTATCTTTTGTAAGAAGATTTGTAATGGTAAACTAGATCAAATTTAATGTAGCAAATCTGAATAGATCAGAAGTAAAAATGTATGAAAATATAATATTAAAGAAATTAAATGTAAAATGCTACAAGTAACTAAAATTTATGTTTATACTAGGGCAATTAAATATAAACTAAAATTATTTTTCTAAATTTTCCTTAATACAATGTTTTTGTAGAAAGAAGAAGACTATTCATGATGGTCAGCATCAAATCATCTTCAAGTACCTATTTCTAGTCTCCAAAATACTGATAATCACAGGTGGAAGGTGAAAAAAGTGTGTGTGTGTGTGTGTTTTTTTTTTAGTTAGGGCTGACATACGTATAGGTTGAGCATTGTACACAGATGAGGAAACCAAATTTCTGTCCAAATTTAAGTTTCATCTCATCCAAAAGCTGACAGTAATAGGCAGCATTCTCAGTATGAAGTTCATGAAAGAAATCAATGTACAAAAAGACCATTTCAAAAAAGACTGTTGCAAGGACCCTGACACAAGAAAGATCAGTACTGTATTCGCTTTTACTTGTCCTGCACTTCACTTCTTCTTTAAATCCATACTTGCTTGTTTTAACCTGGCCATATAATAGTGAGCCAAAGTTTCATCACACATGATAATATGATACGAAAAATTTATTGCCTCCATCTAAAAATGCTAACATAACTGTCAAACAGGATTCACCTTGATAAATATGCATTAGGGTAGATTTACTAGAGGTAAAGAAGTTTAAGGGGTTGTTCTTAGTGCCCATCAATAACTTGTTGGCTTTTTCCATGATGCATTCAAGATGTGCATTTGAGGTTAGTTTGATGTCCAACACTAATGCTAGATATATTTCCCCTCATTCACTTTTGGGATTGTCTCCCCAAGAGAGATTAAGGTGAATTAAAAGTCCACCTACATTAATTTGTAGTAGTTCTCTTTTTTGTAAAAGGAAGTAATGTTGTTTTCCTAGGTTAAGCAGGATTATCCTGATGCTTCTTACATTCTTAGGACATCCTTTATGAGATCCACTATTGTGTTAACGTAATGTCCCCAAATAAGCACCACCACATCATGTGCATATAAGGGCATGCACATGATATAAAGATCATAACATGACATATAAAGGCATATGTCTTCGAAGGGACAAGACATGAGCCTATCACTAGGTTCTACAGAAGAGGGGACAAACTCCTTAACAGACAACCCTGATAATTTCCACCTGCACTTTTATCCCCAAGGCCTTAGCTACAACCGTTCTCCATTTCAGCATGTCAGATTAGGTATTGTTTTTTTTTTTTTTGTGTTGCAAAAGAGCACGAAACATTTTACAATGTGAGATGTCAAAGATTCCTTTAATGTCTAAAAAAACCCTAAAGGTGTATTCTTTGCTCATTAGATTCTATTATAATCTGTATACTAATATATGATATGCACTTTCACAAACTTTTAATGATTAATAGGCATACTGACTGACACACAGGTGGATCTATCTCCTCTTACATTTCTCTACCAATTTCTCTTAACCCTTCGTTGGGTGTGCCTAGATGTATCACCCAACTAGGCACACCAAGGCAATTTGATCACAATGCCTAATTCAGCTTTTATACCCATGTAAACTAATTTTAAGTGAATACGTTGGATATTTTTGTTATACTTGTTTCTAACTGTTTTATTTTAATTTTCAATTTTTTAATAGTTATATTTATTTAAAAAAGATTTAATATTTGAAAACAATAGTTAATAAATACAAACATTAGTTTGAAAAAGGATTTAATTTTATAAAAGGAACATGACAAATATTACGGAATTCATAGTGGTCACACTTATGAAAAAATAAATTTATTAAAAAAAATTTTTTAATTAATATTTACAAATTTAATCTGAGTCAACATCCATTGCTTCAGCTTCATGCAAACATTTTGTGCAAACAGTGGCCATCTGGTTGTGATTCTTACAAATATTCTTATTATATTCTTTGTAGAAAATTTTCGTTCTGTTAGTTTTGTGTGGTGCACAAAAATGACAAATTGGTCTACTTGTTTTTACTTAATCCTGTTAATTTTCCAATAACTTATATTTGTCTAAAAAAAATTGAAGATCTTTTGGAAATTAGGATTGTCGCTTTAGCTTTCAAGTGTCCACTCATCAAACTGAGTGCCAATTTTTTTAAAAAGTTGTGTCTTCGCTCAGTGTAATCCAGATGGTTGAATTTGTAAATAACATTAGCATTTATTCTGGCAATGTCTAAACACCAACAAAAAAGGGCCATTGTTCAATGTCTTGTGCTTCGGGATGTCGAGTAACTGACACACATTTGATTGACAGTATCAACGCCAGATTTTGTAGCGTTATAATCCAAATAACGCGTTTACAATAGCCTTTTTGGAATTTTCGTCAATAGAATAGAAACATGATAAACAACACTAAATTAAATGCTAAACTACCTGAAGGATAAAAGTGACCATGTATGCAAAAGTATACTGAGAATAACACTAGGAGAGAAGTTGCATGGCTGGGCCACAGACACAACTACCTCACATTCCAGGTAGGTACCGCTTTCCAGATGGACTGAAGATAAGGCGGTATTCTTTTCATACACTTCGTGTCCCTCATGGTGTTCTTGACAAATACTCAAAGCCTTGAAAACATTTCACCATCAATATTTACAGTAAGATGTGAAAATAAAAGATTGCGGCCAATTTGCTGCTGGTGCACCCACTTAAGGGTTAAGTATTCAGAACAAAAGAAATGAAACTGTTAGGTCTATAAGCTTCTATAAGTGTCATATGTTTAGTTCAACATATGACACTCATGTTAATTTTGAAATAAATACAATACTCGTTGCCTTCCATACCAGCGTTACACATCTGGTGGCTATACTAGCCTGGTACAATCTACACAAAATAAGAGCAATACACTCTTGTCCTTGTTACAAGAGCCAAAAAAATTCCAGTGAAACTGGTGATTTAAATAGGTTAAAGTGTTATTAGCTATTGCATCTTATTTTTTACATTAACTATCTGGTTTACAATACACCAGTCTTCCTCTTTTCGATGCCTGTAGGGTATATCTATAGGGGATACACCTGTAAGGATATTCCCTTCCTGCAGTCCTGACTTTTAAGTCTGGAAAATGTTTCCTGATTGATATTTCAACAGTGTCTTCCCCAGTCTTTGTGTACCTTCCAATAAATCCATGAGAATCTCAATTGGGTTTAAGGAATCTGAAGCCTTATGAAGTCCAAAGTCACAATGAGTCTTACTTAATGAGAAATATGATTGACCTCCTCACAGACTTTCTCCACAATTAAAATGAGTTGGAGTAAAATTAAAAAGGAATAATTTTACTGTTCATGCAAAAATTGTGTGTGTGTGTGTGTGTGTGTGTGTGTGTGTGTGTGTGTGTGTGTGTGTGTGTGTGTGTGTGTGTGTGTGTGTGTGTGTGAGAGAGAGAGAGAGAGAGAGAGAGAGAGAGAGAGATTTTGTTAATATTATATTGAATAACTGAATATACTGAAATTGTTATTGAAACAATCCATTAAGAAACCAAAAACATAATATAAATGTTAATAAAACATTTCTAAACACTGCTGTTTTTCAACCACAATGGGCTCTATTAACAGTAATTAATAATTTTGTTTTTTATAAACCAATACTTAATTTTTATATTCATGAATTTGTCAAAATTTAATGAAGTATTATTTACTTAATCCTTGTAAAGTTTGGTTATCTTTAAAACTTTAAATTGAGCAATAAGTAATTTTTACATTATAAATTAGTTATTTAATCATTAATGCTAAAGTGAAATTAAGATTAGTAGTGTTCAAAACTTTTATTGAGTGTGTTAACAAAAAAAATGTACTTAGGCCTATAACCATTATATAACATGGAGAACTGTGTATGGCCTATATTTGTATTATTGTTTCTACAGACCTGGAATCATATTAAAGGTAATTTGTATAATGTAAATTTATATGATGATATTAAATACCTCAACTCTGAACTATGTAATATTATGAATAAACTACCAGCAATGAAAGGTAGTGATTTTCTTAAAAAGATAAGAACGTATAATGACAGAATGTCAGAGTTTGGTCTAATAATTAAAGCAAATAAAGAGGAAATGCAGCCAAACCTTACTTCAGTTTTAGATTTAGGATATCCAAGTTACCTAGAAGAAGATATTCTTGTAGATAAAATGAAAAACAGGTTTAACTGGACCGATGCTAATTTAAAAACATTTTTTGAACTAAGAACTGAATCATACAATGTATGGGCTGATTTAATTATGCTTCATAAATGTCCTCGCAATTATCTTTAGGTAAAAAAAATATTTATTTACTTTTCACAAAATTCTCATTTTGCTTAATTTCTGAGTAAATATTATTAGTATTTATTATGTCAATATTTAAACATTCGTTTCTTTCTAAACTCTAATATTCCAAACATGCACATTAAAGTTTTTCATAGTGTTTCAACATTTATGTACAGTATATAATTTTGTAACATATGTAACTTTGAAAAATTATCCAAATAAGCTAAACTGTATAATGTGATTGAATTTATAAAATTGTAAAGGAAATCAATATATTATACTTACCTTGGAAAAGGCCTGAATAGAGATCTGAACTCTGCAAGGATCCATAATCAGACCAACTTTGTTTCATTATTGCACAATGAGAAATTTTAAGCTGTTTGCCAATGTTTTCAATACAAAACACAATATCATCTAAGCAGATGTTATGACAATATAGATGACGATACAACCCATGTGTGAGTGATGCAAGTAAGTAAAAGAAGCTCTGCATTATTATGGTATGGGAAATGGATACTCCATTGGACAACCGTGGTGGAGAAAATGGAATGCACATTTTTATACAACACCTGTATCAACTTGGTAATAGAATTATTATACCATTGGACTTCTTCATAAGGAAGATGAGCTGAAATAAATTCTTAAAAAATTTATTTCATCTCATTGAAAAACCAGGCCCAGTTCAATTTAGCAAGTGTTTTTTTTTCAGAATAATGAACTTCTATGTGATGTATCAGGCATCAGGAATATGGATATCTGAACTGGTTTTACTTTTAAGATCAATATAGAGATTATTTAAAAATATTAACAGAGAAAGAATTACCTACAAAAGCCACAAAGAAAGAATATATAGAAAGGTTAAAAACTTCATGAACATTAAAAATGACCAACAGAAAATATGAAGGACACTGAGTACCTTGTCTCTACTGTGTCTCTAAACTTACTTCAACAGTTTTTGCTTTTGCAATACAGAAAGCTGCTGTGACAATTTTGATGGAGTTGTAGATAACAAGATGGAGGCAGCAGATTATACGACAATCTTAATATTAAATCTTTTATAATATTGTACATGTATAAAGAGCACTCTTTTATAATATATGTATAAAGAGCATTATTCAAACAAGAGCAAGATTAGGACATGTAACTAACTACTAAACAATATACCACCTCCATCACACTTACACATGTGCGATTCACCACTGTACACTTCCTATAGAGAGTCAGAGGAGATGTTATAAAACACCTTGCACCTAATCAGAAGACTGAGACATTAAAAACAATAATCAGTGATAGTTGACTCTTTTACAGGAGATTCTAGTAAACTTAAATGTTTGTTTTTAATGACATTTTGCAAAATTCAGTGTCAGCAGCTGATAGGAAGAAGTAAAAATAAGTAAGAAAAGTACTATGTTTAATAGCCTGTCAAAAGTTATATAAAATAAAATTATTTGATCATATTAGTCAAGTACATATTTTAATAATACATCAGTGTTATCTTATGTAATTTAATTGTGTCTGAATTTGTTTAACATATAAGTACAAACTTATATATGTATTGAAACATATTATTTTAAATCAATTATAATCTATAATGAATGGTTTGGTTTTTACAATATACATATTATCAATTTATCGTTCTATGTATGCAGATAATAACAGTACTTTCCAGTTATGTAACACAATAATAAATATGGGAAACAAATTACCTTCAGTGTATAGTGAACTGCCGATTTTTCAAGGCGAAAAATTTATTGAAGACATAAGAGAATATAATGCAAAAATGAGGCAATTCGCAAATATCGTAAGAAATGATAGAAAAAACCTACAAGATGCCTTAGCTTACCTATTAAGTGATGGATATCCAAAGTATTTAGGTTTAAATATTCCAGATGAGAAGGTGAAAGAAAGATTTAATTGGACTGATAAAGATATTAGTAGACTTGAATCTTTAATGATTGGTACTTATAATGAATATGCAGAGTTAATTCTGTTGCATGATACACCAAACAAATTTATTTAGTTGCAACAGACAAATTACATAAATCTTGTTAATAATTCTGGTTAATTTTTTTTTTTTTTTTTTTTTTTTTTTTTGGTGTTTAACGTCCGACTATTGTGCACACTTGGGCTAATGCAGACGATGGGATGATTTATAGCATATGAAAATGCCAAGCCCTGGCCGGGGATCGAACCCGGGTCCTCGGGGTGAAAGCCCAGTATGCTATCAACTAGGTGACCGAGGCGGCCTCAAAATTCTGGTTAAAATAAATTAAATGAAAGTTTTGCATTAATTGAAATTAATGTAAAATTTAATTGATACTTTATAGCATTTATATAAATCAACAACAAAGTTAGTTGGGGTTTATTCAGTAAAATTTACAACTAATATTAATATTAAAAATTCTATTTTCATTTTGAAGCAACATTCATATAAATCAAGAGGCAAAAACTTATTGCATATCAACAGTATGGCCTGGTCTCACAAATAATATTCTGCAACCAACAAACTTAATATTCAATATTAACTTAATATTAACTCTTAAAATTCATTGCCTAAACTTACATTTTTTTTTGCAACAAAAAAATTTTTAATATAGGGAAATCTATAACCAATGCATAAAAGATCTTCTAGGTCTTTATTTATTGCTCTATTTAGTTTAAAAGTCTTAGTTAACTTTGTAATTTGCTTTACAACTAGAGAGATAAACCTTCTTTAATAAACCCTTCTTATTTAAACTTGTATTATTGATGATAAGTGTTTAATTTTAAGAAAAAACTTGATTGTTATAAAATGAATGTTCATTTGAAAAAGTTTTACTTTGTTAATTTCTTAACAATTACTTGCAAGGCACCGCCTCGGTGGCCTAGTTGATAGCGTACTAGGCTTTCACCCCGAAAACCCGGGTTCGATTACTGGCCAGGGTTTGGCATTTTTATACGCTATAAATCCATCCCATCATCTGCATTAGCACAAGTGTGCACAATAGTCAGTCGTCAAACACCAAAAAAAAAACTTGCAAGGCTAGTAGCAGGCACAGAATCAAGAGTTCCTTTCAACTGCTATTACAAATTCCTCACAAAATTGAAGTGGGTTAAAATTAAAATATGCTAGTTATTTAATTTTATCCATTGGCTGTTTTATTGAAATTAACATAAATAGAAACTAAATTAGTCTTTATAATAAGCCAAACTGTTCTCCACAATGAGATACAAATATTTATTTTTTCACTGCTCAGTAAAAGTAAAATTGTCACTTTCCTCAAAAATAGGTAGGTCTAGTTAAGAAAAGAAAATTTCAAGTTAAATATAGTAATTGTAACAATAAAGAAAAATTAAGTTATAATAATGTAAAAATTAACTTATTATTAAAATACTGTTTTATTTCTATTAATAGCATAACCATTTTATTATTTACTTGTATTTTTAATATATAATGATATTTTAATTTACTTTTTTAGCATAAAATTTATTGGGGTATTATTTCTATGTACAAAATTATGTAAATAATTATTCTCAAATTTATAATAGGCCCATATATAATTTCCAAAAATAAAGATTAAAAATGTTCAAAGATTTAAATTAATTATAATTAAATGATGTAAAACATTACACAGTCTGTGTCACATTCAATTATTTTTCTAAAACGTCTGGCTAAACAATGATAGAAATCTTACTAATTTCTCAAATTTGTTCGAATTTTTATTGAAATTTTAGTCTCATATCAAGATGTATAATGTAAATCAGTACACCAAATTTAAAATATGAGGGTGAATCGAATTTAATAAATTAAATTACGTACTAATTAATATATTATATATTAATTAATACAAACTAGAGTGTTGCTAGTATACTTCGCTGGCAGTCCTAAGAGTTAGCAGATTGCAGGATTAAGATTGGTGTGCTGGAGGAAGGTAACCTACTCTATGAGCTGTATTCCCTTATATTCTAACCTCAGTACAGCTTTGAATGACCAAGAGGTTATACTTACACAATGAATTCCAATAAAGTTGTACAACAAATGAAGGTGCAGTCCACCTGTCAAAGATTACCATTGACTGGCAGTTATGAGTTTGGGTATATTTGAAAGGTGGGGGATAACATTGCATGAGTGTCTACTACTGAGTGTCATCAACATTGCCAGAAACAAAAGTACTGTTGTCATGACTTACATCAAGATACAAACCACAAGACCACAATAAATAACAGATACCTTACCATAAGACTTGAGCAGTTTTTACAATCAAAAATCATAAGCAAAAACTTAGAGAAATGTAATAAAAACAATTATATTCTTATGGCAGTAATTTTACTATTTGATAAGTAAAAAACATCATTTTGTAAAGATATTGTATAACACCCATTAGCTCATTGTAGCTGTATGTAACTACATTAGTGTAAATGTATAAGTTGAAATCTGGCCTGTTATTTTATTGTTTTAAGCTACTCTTAATAAAGTTTCAAAGTTTCCTTTACTTTTAACCTTCGAGCGCTCATGCATATGCTGTAGCAAGGACGCTTTCGTGGCAGCACTTACACCATCATTGAAACTGCTTGAGTTTTCTGTGATATTATGCACTTTACCTTTATGAATCGCTTGTATTTCAACAAATAACATAAAGTACACATATTTGTTAACACATATTTTTATTAACTTTAAAAAAGAACATAATTTTAAAATCAGAGGATCAGTAATGGTTTACTTGAAAACTTTGTTTTGGTACAATACAACATTACTACAAAACACCAAACTTAAATCTAACACATTAACATAGTATTTTATAAATTTTCTTAATTATTTATTTTGCAAATATTTATAAAAAACTTACATGAAACAAGTTTAACTAAAAATATCAAAATTCATAAATGAATGAATATATATGTACGTGTTCACAGCAAATCACCTATTGTTTTTCTCAATACGATTTATAATTATTACAATTAAAAGTTTTTCATAAATTTGCTCAATAAAAAAATGAATGTAATCTATATCCGAATATCTAGAATCTAAAAAATCGAATGCCTACATATCCTCACATTCCTCAAGAATTTTCCCTATGTCTTCAGGTCTGCTAAGTCCCTCCCTATAAAACACAAACATATATATATTATTGTACATAATATATTGGTTGTGTGTTTATTGATATACAAAAACAGTATTCATATATGTTATGAAAACATTAAAAATATAATTACAATGTTTTTACTGCAAAATACTGTTCATGAAACCACTGGCGAAAACTAAAACAAGATGACTTGCAAGGCGGCAATCTTACCGCACAAAGCATTGCCTGTGAACAACTGAACTATATAAACACCATGAGACAGTTAGAATCATGCTGCAGGCGTCATCACTTCTACAAATAGCTGATTAGAGAATAATATGAGGTCACATAGAGCAAACTCAAAGCATATTGATTAGTCACATAAATTCCACCCATGCGATCACTCAAAGGTTAAACAGTGTTATTGGTTTGGATGTCATTATTATTTTTATGAATATTATTATGTTTTACTTATATCGCATCAATAGTTCAATTCGTAAGAATTAGAGATAATTAAAAAGTATAAAAGCAGAAATTGTAACAAGTGACTTTTTAACAGATAACAATATGTAAATTTAGAGTGTGCCGGTTGACAACAGTTAAACAATTAGACTGCTTACTTTAGCGCTACGTAGAGGCTAACTAACGCTTTAAGAAAAAAATATGAAGAATTTTGTTTCAAATTTAGTTCTTTTTCAAAAACCTTTTCTCAGATAAAACCACCTAAAACAAATACACCTTTTTCTCACAGAACCACTTTTTCATGTCTAATGTCTAAACATAAACTAGTTTTTCTTGGTTTACTTTTCTTCATGATAATAAATAAGCTTTTCCAATTTTCTTTTGTACCACTACCATGCTTAGTGCTTTATTCAATATCACAAAAAAAAATCAAAATTCTAGTTGTCTAGCTGTATGTTATAATAGTGTTAATGAAACATGGCCAATTAAAATTTGTGGCAACCTTGGGAGCTTTGAGTGGTGAGGAATCAACATCAGCTCTTGTAATGTGTTGTCTGAAGGAGTGCCAGTGTTTGTAGACACTACACTGTCTCACACCCAAGTGTATATGATTGGACAAGAAAATTTAACAGTGGGTGAGAAAATGAAAATGAAACTAATAATCTATGAATATCAATCTCACAGATAACAACATCTGTGCCTTATCAAGATATCAGCTAAGAATATCTTTGTCAATTCACTGTTGATGGATAGCTTCAAAGGCTGGAATCAGCATTGATAGTACCCACGCTATGGTAACTGATTATTTTGTTTACTACAGTGCTCTATAGGTTCTTAAGTTTTAACCAAAAATCAAATACAGGTTAGTATGCAGACTCCTGAATCAATTCCAGCTGGGAGGAGAAATTTTTTAAGGTATATAACAATATGTGACATAAATAAAACTACAGGAAAGTTTTATTCATTAATTTTCACAACTATCAAATTATAGTAAATGCCTACTATAGCCATCTGTTGAAGTCGTTAAAGCTGTCTATAGAAACAAATGATATATGTGGTAACCTTTTCAGAAATGTCAACCTCCAACATGATAATGCCAGACCTTAAACAGCAATTTCGACTAGAGAACAAAATTGAACATCCTCTTTATAGACTAGATTTGTCCAACTGTGATAATTGTTTAATATTATCGAAGAAGCACTTGAAGGGAAACAATTTGAGAGTAATGAAGAAGTCATGGATTATGACGCATGGCTATTAAATAACCAGACAGATGGTAAAAACATTTTATTGTTCACCGATTATATAAGAAAGTTTATTCAATTTTTTCACTGTAGTATACTCTACTTGCTGATCCCTACAATGCTGTATACCATTCAGAGCAGTTCTAGAAGTCTGATTTTGTCAGCTTGTTGAGAACCTCTATTGCTTTTGCTTTCACCAATTTCATACTGTGAAATCTTGTTCTCTTAAGCTCTGCTATGTCCTTAGAAAACAAAATAAAATCAAAGGAGGCAAGTTCGGGTATGGTCGGTGGTCCAACACAATGATGGCAACACAATGATGGCACAAGAACATCTTCACAGACAAGGTGGAATGAGCTGGCATATTTTCTTAGTAAAATATCCAGGAATTATACAAATCAGGCCTTCGTTTTCTCACTCTTTCATGAAAGGTTTTCAGAACCTCGATGTAGTAGTGTTGGTTGACTATCTCACCTTCAGGAACCCAGTGAATATAGAAAATTCCATGCTTGTCAAAAAAAATTCATCATGGCCTTGAATTTTGGTTTGCTCATTTCTTTTTTTTTTTTTTTTTTTTTTTTTTTTTTTTTTTTTTTTGTCATGTTGATGTGAGCTCTTCCAATGCATCAATTGGTGCTTTGTTTCTGAATCATAGATAAAAAAACTATGATTTTTAACAAGTAGTCATTCTTACTAGTTAAATAGTTTAGTCTCTATGCTAATGTACACACACACACACACACACACACACACACACACACACACACACACACACACACACACACACACACACACACACACACACACACACACACACACACACACACACACACACCAGTTATGTTGATCATTCAGTTACAATCATAACTTAAAATAATAATAATAAAATAAGGAATTAGATTTACATATTTGATGTACAAAACTTTATTGTTTTTATACATTTGGAAATTTATTTATATAATCTTACTAAATTTACTTCATTGTTTGTTTAAATGAAAAGTATTGAGTGTTTGAAAAGTTTATTACATAAATTGAAAGAGGTTTAGATTTATGTCTAAACACGTATCTGATATGAGTAAGTTATTTTATAAAAGTAACTCACTTAAAAAAATGATTAATTTTATTAAGTAATTAAAATTTTAATTGCAACACTTTGTTGATTTAACATAAAACTGAATTAATACTTTGTTAGAAATCTAGCTTACTAGTAAAGTTAAATGAAATGATTGTCTTACTGTTAATTCTGGGCACAATAACTTTTACACATTGTATATCAGTAGCTAATGAAACATACAAGTTATGTAATGAAATAATCGAACTTGGAAAACATTTACCAATTGTCTTTCAAGAATTATCTCCTTCTCAAAGTGTCAAAGTTGTTGATGATATAAGACAGTACAATGCTAAGATGAGACAATTTGCAAAGCTAGTAGAAAAAGACAAGGAAAATATGCAAGAAGCACTTACATATCTCTTAAACGATGGATATCCTAAGTATTTAGGTTTTGAAGTAACTTCTGATAAACTGAAGCAATGTTTTAACTGGACTGACAAAGATGTTGAAAGATTAAAGGCTTTAAGAAGAGCTACTTACCTTCTATATGGTGAATTGGTATCACTGCACAATACACCAATGAAATTTATAGATTAAAAAACATTTTAGTAATAATAAAATGTACTTACAGTAATAAAAAATAAGGTAACAATATAATTTCAAAAAAATAATTGTAATTTAGTTATTTATAAATGTAGCAGCATAGCATATTTGGTATTGTAGCATAGAGTTTGCTACAACTTGAACTAATAGTGCAAGGAAATGGGTTAAATTTGATTTTATAATAATTGGTTTCTCCAGTGTATTTAACTAATCTCCAGTTTTCATAAATCAAATTAGCTTTAATGTGTTTAAAAAAATATATTCTTAGAGACTTTTTGCAATAAGGCTATAACAGCCTATTAATTAAAGTTGAACCATGAAAAATAATGATACAGATGAAGAACAGCAGCCAAAAAATATCACAGAGTGGCAATTCATCACACAACACAGTACAGGAGTTGAAGCCAAGACCCTACCCCTAATAGGTCCCAATGCGACACCACTGTCTGACAGACACGACTTTCACTTTGCCGCATTCCATCAACACTGTTTGAACACATATTTTAATTAATCATAAAATTTAAATTTTTGTGCTTTTGAATAAATTACTAAGACCCTGGTGATGGTATCAAACAAAATTAAAACGTTTACCTAATGTCTTGGAGAAAAGTAGACCAAAGAAAATTAGTTTATGTTTAGATGTTAGACAATAAAAGTTTGACTATTTTTAAATTTATTTTTAAGTGATGTTTGTCAGTACAAATTACCTGGAAAAGACCAATATTAAAAAAACATTCATCATATTTTTTTTCTTAAAATGCTTAGTTTACCCTGTATGTATTTCCAAAGTAAGGAGTCTGAAACTTTTGTCAACAGGCTAACTTTGACTATACTGCACCGCCACTGTAGCCTACAATAAGTTTGGCAAGAAAAGCACATATTCACTCAGCTTGTGATAAGTTTAAATAATTCAACTTTCCCTTTACTACAATATTAAAATAATAAATACTAGTTTTTCTAAAATTCAAACAAAAATTGAACAACTTTATTTAAATATAACTAAGTATAATAAAATTATATTGATAACTTAGTACAATATCTTGCCAAACTAAGACATATATCAGCTTTTAAGCAATATTAAAACTTGACTCAAACATTAGTAGTAATAATTTAAATTGACAATATTATTAAAATATAAATTTATTGATATGTAAGTCTCAAAACCAAATTAAATAAAATTAGAATTCTCATATACTTAAAATGTCTTTTGTCTGAAAAATGCTTGGACTTGCAGACATATTCCTTGAATTACATGGTTTTACACTAAGCTTTTTTTACAAATAAAAAAAAGTAGGGCATCCCTCTTAAACACCTATGAAAAATTTCCTTAATAACCTCCTCTCAAAAAACCATTCTCATGTTTTAAAACTTCCTCAAAACTCCATAAATAAATATTGTAAGTTCAATGCCATCTCCATGACCTTAAGACCAGATCATCCAAAAGGATTACAGAGCATCTATGAAAAATATTTTGTGGGCTTCTACCCTTCCCAAAATATTACCAACTGTAATTTCCCTACTTAATCTTCATATTACTAAACATTTACTATTTAATGTTGTAAAACAAAGAGAAACAGAATAACAAAGTAATATATTGCATTTCCTTGAATAAGAAAGCATGAATTAAAAATGAAGACATCTCAACAGTAACACATTTTAAAATTTTTTACATGTGAAGCTTATTGATAATTGGTTAACATTAAGATTGTATCACATATTCAGAAACACTGAGTAAAATAAAATGAATAAAATTCATTTAATTATATTTATAGAGGGCCCCTAAGTATTTGCCACTCCACTTCTTCTCTTAGGCCCTACTCAAAGCTTAAAAAGCCTTTGTAATAAATCTTATTACAAACATGTTCATTCAATTTTCTTTAAACAACAAGTTTCTAAAGTTAAGTTTATTTAACCATGAATCAATATTTACCAAAAATTTTCATCTATTTAAATTTGTCTTAGAATTTAAAGCAAACCACGTGTAACTAACTACGTGTAATTTGATTTTATACTAAAATTGAAATGTAAGGTTGAGTAAAAGCCTATATGCAGATTTTCTAGCCATAAATTGCATGGAAATTCATTTTGACAAATAGTTTGTTGTTGCAATCAACACCTTGCATGCATCCCTCGCCAGATTACTTGCTTACATGACTGATTATAGCAACCCATTGCAGGACTGTAAATTGTAACTATTTTCTAATTGATGATTGTTGGTCTCTTTTCTAACAACATGCAAAATGTTTGATTTAGAGAAACAGGTTCAAATTTCTTTTCAAAGATCTTTTTTTTCAAATCTTTAATTACTACAATATAAGTAATTTAAAGTGTTAAATCTTTTTTTGTGTTTCGTAATGTATTCATGATGCTTTAAAATTATATTTCTTTCAAATAAATGGGGATTAGAAAGGGGCTTAAAGTCATTACTCTTGAGACCATGTACAACTTAGAGCTTTAGTAAACAGTCTACTATCTGTGTTAACTAGCTACAGCACTCACCTCAATTTAATTGAGATGGAATTGATAAACATTGCCAAAATAAGTAGCTACCTATACATTAAATAGTTAATGTAATTGGAATTATAAGTAAGTAAAATTGGGTATTTTGATCTAGGAATGTAGAATTTTAGCATTGTCATCTGTCTTAAGATTTGCAAAGGACTCTGCCTACTTGCATGATATTTTGATAAAAGTTGTGTTTAATTTAACTGATTAAAGATTTAATAAATTTTACTTTTAAATCTGATAAACATAAATATTAAACATTAAAATAGTTCAACAGATAAATACAACAATAAACAACTATTGCAATTTGATAAAACAAGAACAATAAAGTTCTCCTTTTTTTAATAGCACATATTAAAAATTGTTTATTTTATCACTTTAGTGAATGAAAACTACTAGTTGATGTACCTGTACCAGTTTCAAATCAAGAAATGAATAAATTATGGTTTTTACTCAGTATGATTTCATTTATTGTATTTAATTCTGAGGAAAATGAAATTGATAAACATAAACTGTGCGCAGAGATTAAAACATTATCTGACATATTATCTATGACTATGAGCACTTTACCAGCTGATGGTGGTGGCCAGTTGTTACATGCTATTGACTCATATAATGACAAATTAAGAGAGGTTCTTATTTTAGCACAACAAGATTTGAAAGGTATGAATTCTACTATAAGAAGAATTGTAAAAGAATGTGAGCCAGCATATTTACGTGCTCAATTTACTGAAGATGGGTTGAAATCTGCATTTAATTGGACAGAGTCTGATATCAACATGATGTATGAATTGCGAATAACATCTTTCAACTACTGGGACCACATACTGCAGCTGAAGACTAATCTTACATAATTTTCTAACTTTAATCCTTTTAATATATATTTGATTTTAAATTATGATTAATTTTTATTTATTACATAGAATTTTAAAGTTAAATTCATTTCACTAAGTGTCTGATGACAAATTAAAAATATACACAATGTTAAATATAGAGAGAAATATGGCCTCAATATTAAAGGACTTGGTTTACATTTTTTTTTGTTAGCTTTGATTATTTGTTATTTTGTAACAATTTAAGATATATTGTAACAATTTTAATTCAGTTGAAAATGAAACCTTATAAATCTTCATCTTTTCTATGTAATATACGACATGAATATCTTATGAAATATGTTCAGTCATATAAAATATTTGTTTATGATTATACAGGCCCATTCATTAAAAAAAATGTTTTTAATACTGATATAGAAACAATTTGTTAATGTAAAATATGTCTTAAATATATTTGTGTTTCTGTATAAAAAATTATTATTATAGTGTAAGCTAAATTTAAAATGTGACTGTACGGCATATCATACTGTGTATCTATTTATTTCTTTAAAGATGCATCAATTGTATTTTTACAATACTATGTCTTCTTCATATATTCGAGGTTTTATTTAATAAAAAGTAATAATCTGTTTAAATTGTTAGTTCCTAAAACAATAGTTATTTATAAACAAATAGAAAGGTAACTGATTCATAATTAATGCACAGCCAAAATAAAAATAATAGGGAATTAAAATTTTGAGAATACATTCATTTTTTAGTAAAGTAGAAGCACAGAGAGAAAGGTTTTATTGAAAAACCAATTCTAAAGATAGCACCTTTCAAAATCCCATTTCTCATTTAAAAGATATTTATTTTCATAACAGTTGTTGAATAAAAACAAAATTATAAAATTATTTATTTAGGTTTTAACAAAAACATAGAATATTAAGACATTATTATATTTTTTTAATGTAAATTTAAATATAAAGTAGAATTATTATGTTTCAAGTAACTTAAGTTTAAATACTAATTAGAAATTTTGTATTGAAATTTTTTTTACAAGTAAATGAATTCATTTTAGGATTTAATGTTGTGAGAAATAAAAAAATAATTTATTAGTTGGTAACAAGGAAATAAGATATCTGAAATCAGAAGTAGGAAATATAAAAATGAATAGCAGTGTAACTAAGTACTTTGATATAGTTAACCTTAAGGAAATTAATTAATTATAGCTTAGGAATTGATATAGAGATCTTATCACACCTAATGTATTCAATGGTTCTAATGTATACAATGGCATTGTTCTTTATTAAGTTATTCTAATAAAATATAAATATGTATAAATACATCTTGTTAGTAATTGTGTTAACATTTATAATAAAATTGTCATTAACTGAGTACAACCATACTTTATTGTTTGATGAAATGAAATCACTATCAATATCACTCAACATGACTATGCAAACACTACCTTTGGCCAGTGGGAAACAGCTACTGGAAGATATGGAAACCTACATTGATAAGTTGAGATATCTTCTTATTTTAGGGCAAAGAAATATAACGAAATTGAAACCTACTATTATTAAAGTTCAAAGAGAAGCAAAACCATCATACTTACAGGTCAACTATACTGAGGATGCCTTGAAGATAAGATTTGGCTGGTCACAAACTGAATTAGATTTAATGAATGAATATAGAGTAACTACTAAGAATTATTGGAAATATCTGCTAAACTTGGAAAAAAACATTAAAAGGTGGCTGTGATTTAGAAAACAAATTAATATGTGTATTAGCTAGTAGTATGTTTAGAGAAAATAATTTAGTTAAAGTGTACAATTTACTTAACTACAATGATTATTATTTGATTTGGTCAAACTAACATTCAGTAATATTTACTGTACTAATGTTCAACTCTACAAACATCTTCTTTAAGTTATAATAATTTGAAGTAATTAGATTTTTAATCAAATTATGGTAATTTCAACTAAATTTAATAAAATTAAACTAATATATTCTAAAATACTATGAAAATAAAACATATTTATGAATGTTTAAAATAGTATACAAATTATATAAAATCTAAATCAGTTGATATTATAATTATTAATATTACATTTTGCTGATATATTATTTTATACAAAATGAAATATTGGAAGTAGGCCTAGAGTATTAAAATGGATAGATTATTTTGAATACAAATGTTTAACATATTTAAAAATTCTGTATATATGAAATTAATTGTCTCGCCTTAAATACCTTATTTGATTTGTTTAAATAAGGATATTAATTCAATGTTTGCTTAGAGTAAAGTACATGCAACTTAGTACAACACAAAATAAAAATAATGTTTTATTTTTACTTGAGTTAAAATACAGTAAAATTAAATATTAAAAATAATTTTGAAAAATCTGTTTCTGCAGTTTTGCTTTTCAAATGAAATAAGGTGTTTTCTAGAATGGTGTTTTCACAAATTCATTCAAAAGAGGAATGAGGAGCAGATGAGTATTAAAGGTAGCTATGTAGTCTTCCTTGTTTCATTCTCGACTTGAGATGTCAAGATATATGAATGGTGGTTGTCACTGAAATGGTGTAAGGTTCCAATTTCATATTTGTAAGTACTTGTAGAATTTTCTACACTCGACAAAATGCTTTACAATAACTATTATACACAGCACTCAAGTTGTTATTCGATGTTCTCAGAACTATCTACAAACCATAACTTTCTTATTGCACGTGGATCATGCACGTGGACAACCTTAAAAAGACAACCAAATATAAATACAGGATGTTTGAAAAAAACGCCCTAGTTTTAATATGCCCTAGAATCTGTACAAGTGACATACACTGTTCTAGGTTAGGTATTTAATTCATCAACTACCCAAGTTTTGCTCACGTAAATGTGGGAATCCAGTTCCTGCGGTTGGCAGGCCTACATGACCTTGAGAATAATTATAACAGTACTCAGGTCAGGCATTCAATGCAGTGCAGTAGCTACTCCACAACAAAAGGCACAGTGTGTTATTTGGCTTATGCAAACTGGATGTTATAACAATAAAACGTAATTTTAGACATGAGTATAGTGGTGAACCACCCACAGCAAAAACTATCTGTTATTGACTTTCAAGGAAACTGGCTAGATCGAGAATTTCTGAAGCTACTGTTGAACAGATCCATGTTTCATGTATTCGGAGCTGAAATAAGTCATTGGCCAGACATAGTCTACAATTAGGAGTGCCTAAAGGAACTTTGTACAATGTGGTACATAAAAGACTTCATTTGTGCACCTAAAAATTACAACTGTTACTTGAAATTAAACCTGCTAATAAAAACAAAAGCTTATAGTTTGCTGTTAACTTTCTACATAGAATTAATGAAAATAACAATTTTTTGAAAAATATTCTGTTTTATGATGATTCAACATTTCACGTGAGTGGATTTAATTGTCATAACTGCAGAGTTTTTGAGGCAGAGTCACTACATGTTGTTATTCAGCATCAACATGACTTTCCAAAAGTTATGGTTTGATGGAAGATCGAGTGATTGGTCCTTTCATTTTTGTAGAAAGAAAGAACAATAAATGGGAACGTATACTCTGTGATATGTTGACAGAGTATGTTTTACCTCAAGTGGAAGATATTGAGGTGGAAAAAGGGGGGGATAAAAGGTGGATATACATTGTTTTTCCAACAAGATGATGCCCAACTCATTACAGTAACTGTGTATGTGTCGCTCTTGACACTCGCTTTCCGGGAAGGTCGATAGGCAGGGCTGGACTAATTGCTTGGCCTCCATGAAGCCCCAACTTAACCTCGCACTTGACTTTTTCTTTTGGGAACACATAAAAAATGTTGTGTTCACTGTAAAGATCTGTGACATCAACCATTACGGGAAAGAATCATCATGGCAGTTGTGACAATTACACCTGCTATGTTGGTGAATACCTGGCGAGAATTAAAATATCATCTAGACATGTGTAGGACAACAAATGGATCCCATGTTAAAGTACTAACATTAAAAAAAAACTTGAAGATATATTCTTTCATTGTATGTACTTGTTGATGTAGTTTTTCATTTATTTCACCATTACATTTACACATAACACTACCGAGTTCTTTTTCAAACACCCTGTAGAATATTTCTTTTATTATTTGATTCAATGAATAGCTTACAGTACTGTAAGATTTCTTGTTTCATCCAAATGTGGTTTTGTACTTTGTTGATTTTGATGTTATCTTAAACAGTTAGACAAAAGTAGAAGTAACTTCTAATTTCTAAATTACCACCTTTATTTAACAATAAATAAAACTATATATATATATATATATATATATATATATATATATATATATATATATATATATATATGTTATAGTGAACCACTTCAATTTATTTTATTTGTAGTGAATAGACCTATTTATTATTGAGTTTACATGTTTTATTTGGATTTTGTTGTCTTGTTTCAATCTTTTTAGAATAAATTATTCTATCAACAAAAACTTCAAATCTTCTTCAAAAACTAAAATTAAAATTAACATTATCCACGATAAAATTATAAAATAAAAATATATCTTTAAAATGTTAAAATATGCACATTAAAGTTATTATAATTAGTTGATTTTTTTTTCCTTCAAAAATTAAAACATAACAAAAAAATTTTAATTTTTGTTGACTGCCAATGTCCTAATACATTTAAGATTCTTGTGTTAGATATTGTTGTTTCAATAAGTAGTTTTCTTTAAGTATAATGTATGCATATGTCAAAAATATAAAATATGAAGCCATTAAAAAAAGCATTTGTTTCAGATAAAACTGAAAAAAACTATTTAAATTGCAATCTGTATATTGTTATCTATAAGCTATAATCAACTATTAATTTAACAAAACAACTAATGTACAACATGTCTTTTAATTACAAGTTTTGAAATGTGCAACAATGTAGTTTTTTATAGATTGAATGTAAGCTTTTGGATATTCTTGTCATGCTAATCTATTACAATCTTTATATACTGCTAAGAAAATTGTACAAACTTGGAAAAATATTTCAATTTTATTTCTTATGGCATTTACAATGAATATTATTATATTATTTATTACTGTTCTTCAGTTTTCTATGTTAAATACTTCAAACAACAGAGAATGTACAATAAATAAAATTAAAAACATTACAAAAAATACAAAATGCAATCATGGATTTGAGAAGAGTAAAAAAAATAACTATGAAAATAATATTACTAACGTACATTGGGAGCCCATACAAAATAGATACAATACATCAAAAAAAAATTATACAAATTTTAATATGAAAAATAAAACTTTAAACAAACAGGAAAAAAATAACAAAGTAGAACCTATTGAAAAGAAATCAAAATCTGAAATAAGCAACATTGAAGACTCTGAAAGTCCTGTTAGTTTAATAAATTTTGAAAACTTCACACTTCCAGATTCAAGAGAAGAGAGTTCTTACCCTGATTCTGAAGAATATACAGAAGAAACCAGCTCTGAAATTAAGAGAGCAGTAGAGGATGAAATGGAAGCCAATAAATTAAAGAAACTATTGTTTGCTCAGGAAGCATCACTGTATAAAATTTTTGACAAAGTACCTGTTGGAAAAGGTGACACATTGATAACAGAGTTGATTGAATATAACCAAGTACTAAATGAATTTTTAAATTTGGCAGTAAGAAACAAAGCAGACACTTATGATGTTGTAAAGGATTTTTTGGATTCAATGAATCCATTACCTCATACTGCAAAAATGGAATATTCTGAGGATCGATTTGTAAGAAATTTTAAATGGACGAAAAAAGACTGTAAACATTTCAGAAAAATTTTTAAAAATACAACTGAAATATTTTTAGATCTGCAACTGAATCACCATGAATTTCCTTACAGATGACATATTACAATAAGAAACAAAATTTCAATAACCAACTAGTTAAAATAACGGTGAGTAGGAGCCTATTATTAAAAGCAAATGAACCTTACATAAATAAAAGTTTTGTCCATTTGTCTGTGTCATCCTTACAATGCATTAAAGTCCTAAAGTGTATTACCAATTTTAAGCTAATTATCAGTCATATAATAAAATAACATAAACTGATAAAAAATCATGCTTAGACAATTTATAAAAGAAAATTTCTTAAACATTTTTAATCATGGTATATATTCTTAAAAAAGCACAGAACTTAGAATAAATCTAAGACTAATATATTTTTATAAAAAAACATGTTTGTTTAAATAACAGTTTTACTTAATCACCATTAGTTTAGATAAAAATGGTAATTTCCATTATTTTTTAACTTTTAACAAAGTGCAAGATTTAATATTTTGATAAGATAAATATATTTGTTTGTTTGTTTTTGTGTAACATATCTTTTATTCAAACCAAAACCATTAAACCTACATTTTTTTTAACAAATATGTTTCTCAACTTAAAATAAAATTAATTTATAAAAATATAATTTCCTTAGACAATTTAATTATCATTATGTTAACTATCTAATAGTATTTTTTAATAAAAATTGACATTTTTTTGTTTTAATGAATTAATAATATATTTATTTAGTTACTTTTAATATAATGTACGTGATACTATGTTGCAATAAAAAAAATGATTGTGAGATTATAATATTATTTAAATGAACGTTATATAATTCCTAAAAGGATACTTTGTAGAAAGATTTGAATATTCCAAAGAAAAATTTATGCAAATTCTGAAAAGCAGAACTGACTATTTATGTATAAAAGAAATAGTTTTGTTTTAAGTATTGTTAATTAATTCTTCTTTTTATTGAAATTCCAGTTATGAAAATTAATCATATTTTGCTGATATAAAAGTCTAACTTTCTAGTCAATTAAATTATATGTTAACATAAAACTATGTACTAATGCACTATTATATTTTTAATAAATTTAAAGCTATTTTTGACAAACTGATCTAGTTTTGAAGTGGTCTATTATTTGTAAAAAACAATTATGATTAATATGAACTTCATTTTAGTAACTGTAGTATGTAATGTAATAATCTTAGATAAACTTGCTCATGCTAATAAAAATGGTAGGAAACAAGAATTGCATACATCTTATATAAACAATAATACGTCTGATACAAAAATATTTGAAATTAAAAACAACAATCACACTCATGAAAATATTAATTGTAAAGAAAAAACAAATTTTTATTTTAAAAAATGTCAAAATCATACTGACACGAAAAGAAATGATGTTGATAAAGAAATGAAGAAAAATAATGTTCATGAAAACAAGTTTTATCAAAATAAATTTATAAAATCAAACGTTTCTCATCAGGATAATAATAATTATCAGTTGTCAACAACAACTGATCACTTATTTTATTCAGAAAATCACAAAAAGAATGTACTTTCAGAAGATAGTAGTGAGTCCATGTACAAAGAATATACATTGCAGGAATTAAAACAAATGGCAAAAGAAGATACTGTTCATGCACCACAATATGTTGATGAAGAAACACCTTTAAATAGTTCAGAAACTATTGTAATGAAAGCAGTTTTAGAAAAAGCTGAAACATTAGTTGAATACCTAATAGATTTTGGAGAATGTTTATTTGACATTTTCAAGAAAGTACCTACTAATGGAGGTGATGAATTAATAAAAGGATTTCTTCAATATAATGAAAAACTTGATGAATTACTAAAAATGGCAAAAACTAACAAAAGGTATACTTATGAAGCTGTAAGTGATTATTTAGAAACAAATCAACCATACCCATATATACCCAAAACTGAATTTTGTCTACAAAAAATGAAGGAAGATTTTAACTGGACCAATGTAGATTACGAATTTTTTGATAAAATTTATTACAACACAACTCAGTTGTATTGTGAATTGCAAGAAACCCACAATGCTGTACCTACTAGTGAAGAATATTCAAAATATTTAAAGGAATAATTATATGTTTATTATGAAATTTTGTTACATCATTTTATACTATTAAAACAGTAATTTAATCATATTACTTTTTTCAAATATTTGTGATTCAACTTTGTTTTAAACATTACAAATTTAATTTAATATTTAAAGAATAAGTGTGTTTTAATAAATTTTAGATATGATATTACAAATTGTAAATTACTTGAACAAATGTCATTCTTAGTTTAATCATCAATTTACCAACCATACAACCTAATCCAAAATCATAGTTAATTATTATTTAAATCTCCCAATCTGTCAAAATGTACAACTAAACATCAGTTTGTACTGTTATTATGTATTTTAATATACTTATGCATATTCACATACATGTATTACATCTATTCTTTGCAAAGCATGATAGCACAGAATGGATCACAACTTGGCTTGAAAAAAAATGACTTATGTTTATTGTTTCTTGCTCACAGTGTTACTCATAAATTCAATGTAAAATTGATTTTAAAAAACGATTTCTGCTTTGTAACAATAAAAAATAAAATATAAGTAATTTAATAGTATTTTAAAAAGAATTGTACATCTACCATATTCCATTTAAAATAAAGGACCTTACTTCTGAGTCACATTTTTTATATTGGCAGAATATTTTTAAAGTTTATTTTTAAGTTTAAGTTTATATTTAAATAAACAGTATCTAAATTTTTAAACAGAAATTATTTCAAAATTAATGTCTTCAGAAAAGTACAAAAATGTTATTAAAAAATTTGAAATGTACAAAATGTAGTAAACAAATTTTTATATGTAAAACTATGATTAAAAAAGAACCAAAAAAAAGATATGCAATATGTTGTCAAAGGACACAAGATGATAAGAACTTAGTTAGTTGCAAAAAAAAAAGATATGCAATATGTTGTCAAAGGACACAAGATGATAAGAATTATGTTAAGCTACTCAATTATTGTGAAAATTAAGATTGATAAATTACACCAAAAAGACTGTTTGATTCTATACAGTACATATACGATTATTTATATCAACATAAATACAGAAGAAAATACTGAAATGATTGAATGGTATTAGTGATATTAGTTTACATCAATGATCTAACTTATTGGAGATATTTATGTTTCAAAATTATTAATACGCTTATAAATAAGATGATAAAGATAAAGATACAATAAAAAGACCAACTTTATTGCAGTTTCTCCTAACAAGAGCTTCTTTAAGCTCTGTCTTCTTTCTTCATTTTTTTGTCACATCTTGTTAGTTCCTTTTTACATAACTTTTAAATGTCAAAGGATGATACATTTACCTTTTATTTTATTCATTTGGATATGGTTTAAGTTCTTTGAGAATTACTATGAGAATTTCCCTAATTTTGGCTAAATTTGTTGGTGTTTCACATGCTGTGTTATTTGATGTTCCATTCCTTGACGGCTGGTTTAAATCTTGACTAATTAAAAATTATTTAACATTATCAGCTATTAGTGTAATACAGAATTTACATTAAGGAAATTTTTGAAAAATTCCAAATTCCTGTGCTTCTGCAATCCCCTATTCTTGTTATAGCTCATGCTAACTTCTACATGTTTTTTAAATTTATGTTTTCACCTGAATGAAACCTATTTGACTCAACTGGAGATATCAAAGCAAATTTGAGAGATTTGTTAATACTCTAAAGAAAGAAATTCCAGGCATTTAGAAGCTCCATCAGAGTTGGTATGTCCAGTCAGAAGGGAATTAATTTGAAGGAGATCTATCAAAATACCCTGTAAGTACTGGATATTTGAAAATACTTTCTCAGATTAACTTATGATCCTTTCTATAAAAAAAACTTATGATCCATTAACACTTAAATAGTAATTTAGAAAATTATGAAATAAGGCAGTTTTGTTCAGTATCAGTACCTGTTCAAGATAAAACCTATGAAAATATTGGTAATACTACAATAATTTTATTTTCCAAAAATGGAATACAAAATGAAGGTGTAAAGCAAAAGATATATATTTTTTTGTACAGTAATTTATTAATGAGTTATTCAGGTCCCAAAAAATTAAGAAGTTTTTATGAACTTGTTAATAACTACTTCATTGCATAATTGTTAACAATATATCTCATGGTGCGTTTATTTGTTCCTTTTGTAATGTGAACTTACAGTTTATATAATTAAATCTTTTTTCACAAAGTTGGAAATTAGCTTTCTTGTCAGATTTTTAGTAACTTTTTTTTTTAAAATGTTTTATTTGGGTTAAGTTTTGTTTGGACTCAGATTAGTAATGTTCTGCTGCACAGTATTTAATTTTAAGGCCAGGCAGCCACTAAATGCAAAACAGAGCTGCACTGAGCTGAGCTAAGTAGAGAGTATCTGAGCAAGATGGAGATGAATGACAACCGAAAATAGAGATGTCAGTTTAACGAAATAATTTTTTACTTTAAAATCTGAATATTTAGATCTACTTTATAATAGATTTTAGGAAATTGCTGTTTAAAAACTGTAACCTAGGTAATGATAACCAAAGTTACGAAAGAAATAATAAGTTTTAAGATGTGGTCAGAATAATGAGGGAAGCAGATTCAGCTGCAAAACCAAACCTGCACAGAGTCAAAGCTATGTAGAGCAAAGCTAAATGATGCCGCTTGACTCCGCTCAGTTCTGTTACGCTTTCAGTGTAAAATTTTCTTATTTTTCACTTACATTAAAAATAAAAGGTTAGGTTTTGAATGCATAGTCCTTTACACTCAGCATAATTATATTCCGCATTTGGTAGCCACCTAGCCTAAATCTGCACATTTGAGATTAAATTATACAACAACTGGGACAGTTTTGTCAGAATAATTACTGTAATTTTATAATGTTGAATAATTTGTAAGTGTATAGTTTAAGATTTTCGTTTATTAAACTTTTTAGCTAAAGAATATTTTCTAATTATTTAACTGTCAAAAGAAATTTATTTACATC
This sequence comes from Callitettix versicolor, assembly GCA_022606455.1. Classification (NCBI taxonomy): domain Eukaryota; kingdom Metazoa; phylum Arthropoda; class Insecta; order Hemiptera; family Cercopidae; genus Callitettix; species Callitettix versicolor. The sequence continues at coordinate 56,020,757 of CM040183.1, forward strand.
AAATATATTATTTTCTGAAGCCAATTGTAGATTGAATGTTACTGATTTAGAGGTTTTGGTGGCCCCAGGATCGTGATAAAATAATCAATTGTGCAACTAAGTTTTTTAGGTTCTCATTCAGAGTTTAGTTCCTTCAATGAGTCTGAGTAGTGCAATGACTATTAGATTCAGCAGGAAGTTCTTATTGTCTGGGAAATTGAACATCCTCTGCTTCCAACTAGCAAGTGCCTCAAAACTTATACATTATGTGTCTTACAGTTCCTTATCGATCCCAATTAAACTATTTACATTTTCTCTACAGTAAATTACTACCATTTTCAGATGCATGGAACTATTCTACTACTCCTTAGGCTTAACCAACCTTTTTTTGCCACATTTGAGTGTTTTGTAGTTTAAGCAGGCCACAGTTCACAAAGTAGATATTAGTATTACAAATAGAATAAAGTAAAAATAAAACTATAAAATACATTAAAGAATATGTAAGGTATATTAAAAGAAATCACATTCATAAAAATGTATGTGATTTTTTATATTGTTACAAATTATAACTGTATGAAAATATATCAGGTTTGTATAATTGTTATGCTTTACCTTCAATATGTTGTCTAGGTGAGAATCCATGAGCCGATTCCTGATACATTCTTAGCATATTTCATTTTTGAATATGTTGATTTGTAGAGATAAGTCAATGTAAACAACATCAGCAGTAAATGGTCATAGTTCTTAAAGTCTTGTAGTCATCAGGTAACAAGTCAAAAAGTCTATATATTCTTTTCCTCCTTTTTCCCCTTGAAAACAGCTTCCAAATTTGTTAACTGATCATGCAACTTCGCATGGCCATAATCCAATGGTAACTATTTGCACTACATTGACTGTTTCAAAGTGTCAGGGACTTTCCCTTAAGTAACAGGCATTTCTTGATAGTTCTTAAATTTTAAAATATGCTCCTAAATTATTTGAATAACAAAGCAAAATATTTTTTATGATCATATAGTTCTGTGAAGATATGTCAATACCACCTTGTTTTGCTTGAATAAGTGTTAAAAAGTTAACTAATACTTTATTTTGAATTCCCTCCTAATACAAATTTAGCTTATCTTCTAAAACAAATACTTTATTAGTCATTTTGAAATGATTTTATTTCCTGAAGAAAATTAACTTTTCCTGTCTTAATGAAGATCTGAAAGGAAAATTTCAAAAACAATTTATGTTTTGTGGTATGATAACACATAATGTTACATTTTTATTTTTTTTTAATGTAACAACTTCTTGACACAGACAAGTTGCTGAGCCATTTTTGCTAGGTACTAAAAAATAGTCTTCTTCCTTGTTATATTGAAACACTCAACTTTTTGTCTGCTATTTGAACACACTCTAGCCATCATTATTTTAGTTATATTTGCACCAAACAATACAAAAATTCTCCAACAAACAAATGTCACTTATGTCATCACAAATACTAAAACTGACAAACAGCATTGGGCTTCAATAAATACTGGAGTACAAGGTAGGTTCAAGATGCTTCAACAGCTGTTATGAGATAAGTCAACCATATGAGTTATCAGCAGCTGAGTCATCAACTGATGTATTTGCAAGGACCGAACACTGCCTTGCTGACCAGGTGTTGAGTCTTTTAGACCTTAGCTCTCTCTTTGGGCATTAGAATAAAAAGGTTCTTGATTTATTTACTTTTTTAAAATTATACTTAGCTTATGCTTATGCAGGTCAGACAGAAAAACTAAAAGCAACCTCTTTTAACAGACATTCCTTCCTGAGCCCTCAAGTGTTAGAATATGGTTTCCTTCATCCCTATTATTGCAGTCCTATAAGAGTTATAAATCTCACCAGGGCCGTCTCGGTGGTCTAGTGGATAGCGTACTAGGCTTTCACCCCGAGGATCCGGGTTCGATTCCCGGCGAGGGCTTGGCATTTTCATACGCTATAAATCATCCCACCGTCTGCATTAGCCCAAGTGTGCACAATAGTCAGACGTTAAACACCAAAAAAAAAAAATAAATAAATAAATAAATCTCACCATCAATTTTTAATTCTTGATAGATCTTCTATTTTTAGTTTAATTTGGAAACATATTTGCTACCACCTTCTCTCTCTTCTCAGTTTGCACTTTTAAACTCCCAATTGACATTTTGTAGATAACCTTACTGAATTTAGATGTTCAACCTCACGTCTCACTTCTTAAATTATATGCTGGTTAGGTTAGATTAGTGTTCCTCAGGCTGCTATGATTCACTGCTTGTGGGTTCCATGGGAATAGGTTCCTCTACTGATATGTTAATTTCATTCCCCAGGTTCAACCTTTCCAGTTCACAATGGATTTTATAGATTACAGTGGTTTGTTTTAGGCCATTAAAATTTCACTAGTAGCTAGGGAAATCCATCCAATAGTGCCTTGCATGCGTAGGTAAACCTAGGTTAAAACTGGAGGTCATCTGATTTACTTTAAAGCTAAGTTCTCCATTAGCCACACAGTCTTTGGGGCATCTGTTCCACCTTGGCTTGGAATATGGATAGAGGTAAGAAAGGACTGTTAAGAAGTAGAAGGGAGGATAGGTTGAGGTTCTAATTTCTCTGGAAGTAAGAGGTGAAAGCATATCAGTATCTAGTAAATGTACAAGATTTGCCAAATCCTGTAGAAGCCCATCCTCTATTAGTATCATGATAGAGTGTTACCCTACCCTACTCAATTTTATTATATGTGTTGTGTAATTATTAAAATTATCCTTTACATTGTATTATTGTACATTGCAAGTTGAATAAGTTTTTTTTTCTCCAAATAATTGAACACACTATATAAGAAAGAGGAAACACATAAATAGGAAAAGTAATAATAATAAACAAATAGGACAACCCCTTACACAGGAAAAGTAACATATATAGGAAAGCAAATATACAGGGTAACATGTATGCAGGGTAATATACATAGGAAAGGTAATAATAATGCAAATGTAAGTTTCAATTAGATAATTTAGTCTAACAAAGATATTTACATCTTGTATCCTTATGTCAAACTGCAGTAACAACATGCATCATTTAGCTTTAAACATAAACAGATAAGCCTATTACTTTTGTAGTTTTATGCAGATAAAACTATTATAAATATATATAAAAAGTTAAATATAACATATTGCTTTTAGATGATCTGATATCAGTAATCATTCTTCTAGTCTAATAAATCTAATAAATTTTAACTTTTTTAATTTATAAATAAGTAAGAGATGAAATTGGTGTTACTTTATTGTGTCTGTGCTTTACATCTATATGACTGCCTTATTAACAGTGACTATGGAACAGACAGCAGTATATTAAATACTCATATAGATAATTCCACTTCTCTAGATGTAATACGTGAACACTTATTTGCACTGGGGAAAACCTTACATGAAAGGTTAAAAACATGCCCTGTAGGTGGTGGTAACCAGTTTATTAGTGACTTTAACTTGTACAATAAAAACTTAAAAATTTTTCTTGATTTGGCTAAAGAGGATCCTGAACTGGCAAAACCAGATGTGAAGTCAATATTATATCATAAAAATTATACACATGTAATTGAAACAGATTTTTGTGAAGACGACATGAAAACAAATTTTAATTGGACTAATGACAATGTGAAAGAATTTTACAAAGTTCGAGATAACTTAAATAACATATGGATTGATTTACATTTTGTGGACTGGACATAGTGAATTTCAGTGTAACTAATATTTCAAGCTTTTGTTCTAGAATTACCATAGTTCAGTATTAATAAGGGGACATTATATTTTTTTTATTGTTTCATTAGACTAAAATATAAGAATAACATGGAAAGAAATATAACAATGAAAAATATCAAATACTGCTCTTCATAAATATTTTATTACAAAAATAGCAAGGTTTCTCGTCATATTGAAAGTAAACTTAAACTTGTCATTTTAATTTCAGATTTTATTTGCAACATAGTTGCAAAAAATCATACTCTCTAAATCATTCAAAAGTGTACTTCAATTCCTACCAGTTTGTTTCTAGGTTAAAATAGAAATATTTAAATTTTAATAAATTACACACACACACACACACACACACACACACACACACACACACACACACACACACACACACACACACACACACACACACACACACACACACACACACACACACACACACACACACACACACACACACACACACACACACACACACACACACACACACACACACACACACACACACACAAAGCCTCCTACATGTTGAGGTACTTGGAGCAAACATAGTCTCATCCCCCTCCTTTTATAACAAGATGTGGGAGTTGAATGTTTTAAAAAGGAAAGTAAAAAGTTGTTTTTACTGATAGTTAGATTAGTTTATTAATATTAGGATTAAATACTACAGGTAAAGGTATGATGAACTCCAAGCACTGCGATCAAAAGACCTGTTGCAAAACTAAGCCTTTTGGTCTGCAGATTCCTCTTTCTTCCTACATAAACACGGTTTCTCTGTGTTACATTCCTATTCTGTTCATGTGCACTCTCAGACCATAGTGTCCTATAATGAGTTCCATGGTCTAAGTTGCCCTTAGCCCAGAATGTTTATCTGTTGAAAACTCACCTAGAAGTTTTTGGGATCCGGGCCATCACCTTTGCCATTAGGAATATAGCCCTAGCCAACACTACTTCTAACTCATATAGCTTTCCACCTGACTGACAGTCAGGACTCTCCAGGCATGGAGAAGTACAGTTTCCTATCACCTCCTTTAGCCTCTGGGATACTCCCTTCAAATCTCAACCTCTTTGATTTGAAAAAAAGGTCAACCCATGGATTGATTCCTGAAAGGTTTCCAGGTTCTTGGTTTCATTGGAAGCCCCACTGCTGTCCAATCTTCAAGAAAATTTTTTTATGTTGAGAGGCTATCACTTTTTCTATCAGAGGTTGAGTGGGTACACTCAGCATCCCTGCAAGCTGCTGTGATTCACTGTTGATGGATTCATCAGAATTAAATGTAACCCCAGTCCTTTATCCTTTCCCAAGTCCTCACACCCAAAGTCCACTTCTGCAAATTTCCCAGTGTTTGTTCCTTCTCTTAACACAGCTTGGATGGGTCTTCCCAGCATACCCACAGTCTGCTACATTTCATTACTAGTGGATTCCATGGGATTAGATACAACCCCAGTCCCCTCCTGTACCAACATCCATCAGAGCTCAATCTCTTGGTTTCAGGTACTGATCAACCAATGAATTGATTCCTGATAGGTTTCATGCATCACTGATAGATTCAACAGGTTTAAGTGCAACCCCCGTTTCCTCCATTTTCAAGTTCTCTACCTGAAGTTACTTCTACTTTTCCTCTAGGATTTTAAGTGTTGAGTGGTACTTAACACTATAATCCATAAATAGCAAGAGAAGTATGATATCCACCGATACAGAACCCTGCAAGTAAAGCTACAAAGTCCACATACTAACACAATGCATCCCCTCAGGCATGCAGCCAATGATACATGTGCATTCAATGCTTCAGCTGTGTGGGCCTGCATCAATCAGTTTCTATGTTTGGCTGCATAAAGTGTGTGGTACAAAAAACCCTTCATAGAGCCATATCAGTTTATTACCATAAAATTTACCATAGCAGTTGTAACGTAAATATAATCGACAAAGAGAATTCTACTTACTTTTAGTATTACAAAAGGATCTTCCTTGATTAGGATTTAGTAAATTTTTCTATGATACTATCCATGTTGAGCATCTTTGTCTTTTCATTTTTAATGACAAGAATTTGTATTACAAGGTTTTTTTAAATTGTGCCCATTGTATGTGTCTTGTCTGCTGTGACTCCCACAGACACCATCTTGCCCTCTATACTTTGGTAGACACTGTGCATATATATATATATATATATATATATATATATATATATATATATATATATATATATAATTAATTACACTTTAATTAAAAATGAAATCATAAAAATATTAATTATTGGTATTAATTAATCTACTCTGAATAATTTTCTTTGCAGGGAGTAGTGAAGTGTAATTGTTTGTAGTAGTAAGTGTAATTGTGTAAATAAACAACAGACATATTTATTAACTGATTACAAGATTACAAATTCAACTTAGTTATTACATATGGCTTGTACTTTATGTTAAGAAACTTTCTTCATGTAACTAAAATAATGAAAAACTTTAAAGAAATCACAATTCTGCAATTTTGATAACTCAGTAGTTTATTACATGAATTTAACTTTTAATTTAAAGTCATAATTATTTTTTTAAAGATATTCTGAATGTAATAAATTGCATTATCTCCTTAATAATATTATTATCAACTTTTGGAAAATTCTGTAGGATTGTTTTAATGAACTTTTCAAATGGTTAGTCAATATTAATAATTATTATCAGTATATTTTTTAAACAAAAAGAGTAGTGTATACCAGTTATTAATTTTAAAATTTATTTAGAATATTATAGGTACTCATATTAAATTTATTATAGATGTCAGTAAATATTGTTAAACTTTATGACATTTAAATTATGATAGTTGTTGAAAAACATTTAAACAATTAGTTTATTTTTTGATTGTGATTTCCACTGTCCTGAATATTAGTAATGTAGTGTCACCATTTTATTTATCTGTAAATTGCTTTTGTCTATCCTAATCTTGATAATATGTTTTATAACAATGAAATATCACACTTTCTATAAATAGATCCTAGATTTTGAATTTATAATAGGATCTATTCAACAATGTTTGTATTTTTCATCAGAAAATTACTTTTGAATAATGCAGTCAAAACTTATTTCATATTTTGACAGTTGTAATTTTTATTAATGTAATATCAGAAATAGTATATTAAAAATTAATTCTCATTAATTATTAATTTTTATGAGGTATTGTCAACTTGAGTAATGCAATAAACTTCATTTATTCTGTGCAATAATATCAGAATAGAAATCATTACAAAAAATAATTTAAACCCTAAATCAAATTATATAAATGAAATAACTGTAAAAATATATACATTAAAAATGAGTCCAATAATAATGACAGCTAAATATACAAAGATAAAACATTTCTATACAGTGATCTGTGCAGAATGATTTGAGTAAGACAGGGTAAATAGAAAGTAAGGAAACATTTATTCTAGATTAAAACAGAATAAAATGTGTGCATGGTATAATAGCTTACTCATGGTCGCTGTATTAGTAACATAGCAATATCCATCATTTCGTCACTCACCCAATGAGTACAATCAGTTCATTTCAATAATAAGTAGGTTTATTATAGATTTTTACAAAATGTAAAGTTTACAAAATCCATCACATAACATAAAAATTTACAATACAATTAACAATGTTGGGATACACCATTATTTATTATCTTAGCCTATAATCATAATGTGTAAACTATAAATTAATAATAAAGCTTTGATTGTAATATTTTTGATTTTGGATCAGTTAATGGTAAACTGTTATTAGAAAATATTGTAGATAAAAGCTAGTGCAACTAAAATTTAAAATTGTATTACAGTTTTAGTTTTCTGATGAGATTACTTTTTAAAATGCAAATACTTTATTTTTCAAACAATTTGAGTTATCTATATGCAGTTTCTCTTTGTTTTTCTTTTAAAATTTTGCTTTTAGCTCAGGTATCACAGGACCATCTTCATACTTTCTTAAAAGTTACATTCAAGATGGAAGAACAATTTTTTTAACTCATCCTAAAAGAGTTTCTTAATTGAGTAGATTTCACATGTGCATCTCTCTTCAAATTTCACTTGCATTTAAAAAATGTCGTTTTCAAACTTTTCACCTAACCTGTATAATTCAAAAATAAATTAGTTAATATATTTATTTCTTAGACCCTAATTGATAATAGTTTTGACAATACTTGTGCATTATAAATAATTTGAATACAGTGTTGTCAATACTGTTTTCTACTCAAAAAATTTCCCCAATACATAACATCAAAAAGTTTGACCATAATACACATATTAATAACTCTTTTAACAATTATTTTAAGACGAAAATCACATTGAGGCTATTATCACCTCCGTAAATGTAAGTGTGAGTGTAAAGTGTTAAAGTTGTAAGTGTAGTGTTGTAAGTGTAAGTGTTTGTTAGACTCGGGTACCATGAGGGACGTCTTAATCCTCTCATTAGGTGCAGCTAGTCTGCACCTCCTGTGGGAAATTGCTTCAGCAGTACATATATTAAAATATTTTTCTCTGAACCAGGTGTTGATAGCACAGAACAAAATAATAATTAGAGAAAATGATAATAAAGCCTTAGGCACTGTGATCAATTGAAATATTGTGCAACTAAACCTTTTGAGTTTTAGTTCAGCAGACTGGGACCCTTAATTAATTAACCAATCCACTAACTACCTCATCCTGCTGAAGATCTCCAGGGTGCTTTTATGTCATTTTGACATCAAAGGGTCATCCATGTGTCATTTGTCCATTCAATTGGTCCCCAACATCAGAATCAGATTTCTGATCTTTTCTGTCATTCTTGCATGCCCCAAATTTGAGGTTAACCAGACCCCACTTTCCTGCAATCTATATGCTGTTTTATGTGCTTCCCTGTTCACATAGAGGCACTCATTGATGTATATTATAAATCAATGGGTCGGAACCTAAGAACAATCACCATAGACACCATTGGTGTCATGGTCATGGAGCTAATTATGGCAGACAGGCTAGACTCTGGATTTCAGTTAAAGATTCTCTGACCTCTGTTTGATTAGCCTTAATCCACCGCAATACAGCACCATAGCACAGCATGTGTCTTATGATACCAGTATAGATATACTTCATTATGCCTGATTCCAGCCTCTATGCTTTATCAACTATTCTTCTAACTGCCATCAATGGCTTCCCCAAGATGGCATCCAAGATGTGCATTCATAATCACCTGTTCACAGCATCAAGATCATGCCCCAATTTCACTTTTAAATCAGACTTACTTGAATTAGAATTTTCACTTGCAAGAAAAAGAAGTTTAAATGACCTACATATTCTGATAAATCATATATATATATATATATATATATATATATATATATATATATATATATATATATATATATCATATATATATATATATATATATATATATATATATATATATATATATATATATATATATATATATATATATATATATATATCATGTGTTACCTGTAAAACAAGATGAAATTATAAAAATTATGAGAACTTAGCTCATCAAGATCATGTGGTTGTAATGAAATCTCACAGTTTCTTATAAAACATTGTGCAAATATCATTGATAAATAGTTGTTATGTTTGATAAATATGTCTTTTCAAACAGGCTATTTTCCTAATTTATTAAAAAACTGAAATCTTGCCCCTACACTTAAGACTGATGATGTGATGATACATTTTCTTTACAAAATTATAGGCCAATTTCTTTATTACTAGCATTTTTTATTTATTTATTTATTTATTTATTTTTTTTTTTTTTTTTTGAAAGGGCAATGTATAACAGTGTGGTTAAGAATCTAAGTAGTAATTATATATTTAACTCTAAACATTTTGGGTTTAAAAAGGGCAGAGGTACTCTCAATGCTTGTTATTAATAATGTAATGGATGAAGCCGTCATTGTGATTTTGGCTCAAAGTTTGCCATTGGTGCATTTCTTGATCTAACAAAAGCATTTGACTGTGTGTGTCATAAATTGCTGATAGCTAAGTTTTTCTTTTACGGACTAGAGGGAAAGGTAAAAGTAGTTTGGAGATAATAAAATATAAAGTTTTTTTTTTAAATTGTAGCTGATGTAACACAGAGTTCCATTTTGTGCAATTACTTTTTATATATATATATATATATATATATATATATATATATATATATATATATATACAGTTTATCTATAATAATTGTGTATAAAAATATATATTTTTAATTACCTTTTAATTCATTAGGATATAGGTCATACTGCATGTAACTTTAAGAGTCACTCACTACCTGAATCATCCATAAAAAGTTTATTTCATGTCAATGTGTTGAAAATAATTTCTGAATTATAATTTAGTTTTCTGAACCATAAATAGTTTGAAGCTATGTTTACAAATATCTTGTTTTCTTTAAATAAAAATAAATATGTGAACCTAGCTTTGGTATTATTTAGTGTAGTTATAGTAAAAGATCAACTGATTTATTTTCATTCATAACAATCAGCTTATTTCATTAAACAGCTGATAAGCTATATAATAAGTTTCAGGTTATGTTGTTAAAAACTAGCAATACTAACAACAATTATTATACAGATTTATAATAATTTCAAATGTATTATAAAAGGTTACAATGTGCAAGTGTTCTTCAATTAAGTAAAAATACTGAGACCAAAGCAACACAAAATTTCCTTACAGTACGAGTGTACTGTTACCAAAAAGGAAGAAGAAAAAGAAAGAGATAGAAATATAGTGACAAAGTTTGTTTGCTTTTTCTGTTTCATATTTCCATTACATTAAAAAGATTTGGAACATTTGCTTTCTATTTCTCTTGCTAATACTAATATTAAAAGCTTTGCTTCAAAAATATTCTTTAACCTCTGTATTCATTTATGTTCGTCTTACATTAAAAACAGATGGTCTATGATTTCCAGCAACAAAGGTTCCAGTTGGGAGCTTCTGATTAATTTTTGTTTGGTGTGTTGTAGGTAAGTTCCTGATAAACATTAGAACTCTAAAGAACAGGAAGATACTTATGTAAACTCTTTTTATTTACTTTTCACAAGTTCACAAAACAATTATTCACATTTAACTATGTCTTTTCCTTTACATCACTGCTTGAACATAATTATATTTAATTTTAATATAAACTGACATAACTTTCCCTAACACTGTCAACTGATCTACCTAATGTAGCGTTCCTTAACATACACTAATGCTGTTGCTGCAGTCTACTGAGATTGATCTACTTAACAGACTCCAAAACAGAGACCACCCCAACACACCTCTCTTCTACTGCAATCTACTGAGACTGATTTAGATTCTTCAAAAATTGGCGTTTTTGTACTGACTTATCTATTTCTGGTACTGTAATTATCTTTCTGCATTTTAACTTATGTATTAATTATATAAAATCTTCGTACATGATTTTTATCTAATAGTTTTTTTATTAACAAACTTTTATGTAATTAAGAACAATATTGTATTTATTTTCAGTTCTAGTACTGGTAGCTAAATGTATATTTAAATTATTATGTAATATCTTGTATTTTATTAAACTTAAACAAAACTTATTATGAAGCTTGGATCTTACATTTTATAAGATCTTAACAGGTCAAAAACCTATAATTTACACACAATAAACAAACACAAAAAAATGTTTAAGTGTAAATAAAGATATTCTTTTATCTTGGAGGTTTTTTTCTCATTATATTAGGTTAATATTGTTAAAACATATTTGGTCTTGAGTAAAATCAGATCAGCTTGATCAGCTTACAGTAGAGTTAATGTTTTGTGCTGAAATCACCCTGAGTACTATAAATAGGACATTTCATAGCCAATGTGTTAAGTACATGAATTTCATTTGTGACCATCTCTAAAAAATAATTTTTTTCCACAGTATTGACAAAAAAAATGTTAAGTACATTAACCTTCAGAGCGTACACCCCTCCAACGGACTTTAAGTGTACACTCCGGTCCATCAGACCGGGGTGCCAATTTTCCAAGCTTTCATTGGATTTCTTGCTTCCAGGTACTAAAAACCCCATTAAACGTATATTTCAAGAGTAAACAATGGTTTATGAAAAAAAAAGTTTTTATTTTTATCTAAACTCTTTTAATAAAACTCGAAAAATAATCAATATTAAAATATTGTTCGTTTTCAGTCAAATCTTTGACATCAAAAATTCAATAAAACTAAAAGTTTGGTAGGAAGGAGTAACTAGAATTCATGATCACAATAAATTCAATAAAAGTAAAAATAAATAAATTAAAGGTAGCAAAACTATAAAGAAGTTTTCAGTTGGTATGTCAAGAAAAAAGTAGTCATCCAAAGCAAGAAAACATAGAACTCAACATTTTTCACTATGCATAACGTTCAATATACTACTATCAAATTACCCCTAGTGAAAAATAATAAAACTTCATAAAAATTCTCCTCTCAGTCAACTCTAACACTATCATCACTCTTTTTATCACACGTTGGACAAACTCTCTTTATGCAAGAATGTTCTCCACAAATAGGAACGCTACATTTATCGCAGGGAAAACGAGTTTTCCTCTTCAATTTCCAATCACAAAATTTGCATGTTTTTTCTTTTTTGGGGGAGGTGGATCAATTTCTTGAGTCTCTTCTGGAGGTAGGGCATCTTGTTGTGGTTCTGAATCGTTCCGACTCGTCCTGAGAACAGTGTCAATAAGTGTCTTCAAATCATTTCTTATATTTTCCTGCTTTCTTTTTAGCAGATGGGCAGTCATTAATTCGTTTGCAAGACGCTCGATGAATTTAAATCTCAAAAGTATAGGGTTCTTCCGGAAGCACAGAAAAAGAATGTGAGTATTGGCAGCTGCAATGTCACAAATGCGATAAAAAAGTGTCATTGGCCATCTCGGACTTTTCCGCTTAGATGAAAAAACTGAGCACTTTCTGTCGAGCCCATCTACTCCTCCTTTGGTTTTATTATAATACATGATCACATCAGGTTTTTTAGTGTCAGGGTTTATTCCTTTTTCTCGAAACAAGGTAGAAATAAGTAGGACGTTTTTATTTTTTTTTTGGAACAAATGAAACTAACATCGTATTTCCAGAAAATCCAAATTTTGTGTCTTTCACAGGTCTCTTAGGGGAAGCTTGGAACTCTCTTGGTATCTCTCGTTTGTTTTTTTTTGTCCTCTACATCTGAAAAAAGCTCATTGGTTTCCTTGTCTTCCTCCTCAAATAGAATGGTGTGAAGTATGTTTTCAAATTTGGGATCATCACTTCAAAAACGAGGCTTTTGGCTGGTGGATGGTTTTGATTCCATTTCTATTTTATTTTTTTAGACGACAAAAATATTGAAAAAAGAATAATTCACATGTACATACTCATAAGCTATGCCCTCTTCGCAAAAATTAGTGAGACAAATAGTGTACACTCGGTTTTTTAGACCGGGGAAAATATCAAACGTTCAGTGTACACTCCGGTTTTCTAGACAGGGTGGAGGTGGGGGACCGGCTGTAGGGGAACAACACGAAAGGGCGGGAAAATGGTAACACTTACATAATGTTCCTTAGCGGGAGCCAGGCGGGTACTGAGGAGGTGGTTGGAGAGGGTCGCTCACAGAAGGCACGGGAGGGGGGAAAGTGGTGGAGCCCCGGTCCAGCAAACCGGTGTACACTCTGCAGGTTAACCACAGTATGCTGAGATTTATGAACATACCTAGAAATACATATTAATATTATTATTGAAAGTTTTCAAAAGTAAGTTAAAATTTTCATTAAAAGTTGTTTGACTTACAAATAAAATGAAGAAAATAAGTCTTTCTAATGAAATTTTAACAAATTTACTTCAGAATGTTTTTTTTTTAAATTTAATAACAAGCAATCAACCAAAAAATACTTTTATTAAAATCTCTGGAAGTTTTTTTGTAGGTTTTAAATAATCACTTTTATTTTATAATTACTTTATTAATAATTTTATTTAATAAAATCCTTATCTTTTCAGAAGAAGGATATTCTTAAATCAAATTGTATAAACTTTTTTGTTGCATCTCAACAAGTTCGTTATACAATTCATTTGTGATTCCACGCACTTTATAGAAATGTGTAATATTATCATTTGTCCAATTGAATTGTTCTTTCAAATCATCTTCACAAAAATCCGTTTCAATTAAATTAGGATTACAATACAAAATCTCTTCTAAAATTAAAGATAAATTCCTTGGAGAATATTTTTCTATTAATGTTATGAAATTTTTTTTTTCTTTATTAAACAATTCCATATCACTCATAAACAAATTTCCACCCCCTTCTGGTGGTGATTTTAATCTTCTAACTAAACTTTTTCCCAAATCTATTAACTTTGTTTGCATTAAGTATATTTCTGATTGCTCAAGAGAACTTTTAACAACAATAATTAAAAAAGTCCAAAGTAGAATATGAATTTTATTCATAATTACCTCACAAATAATCAAATAACAATAGATGATTAAAAATAATGATATATCAATAAAAAAACACCTCTTTTTGTAAAAATATTATAATTATAGTGTAAGCTAAATTTATGAAGCCTAAATAATAACATTCAACTTGTCAATAAAGTAACACATTGGTCCAACTTATTTACTTATTGTTTAATTTAAAAGTGATAAGTTATTATTTCCAGTTAATTACTTTACATTAAATGACAATATATGTTGAATAATACAGTATTTAGTTTATATTTATAAAAGTGGCATACACTCACTAACCCATCACAACTCCTATGAAACTGCAGCTGAATATATATTTAAATGAAATTTGGGTGTCTTACTCTTAGGTTAAAGACACCCACTAAGAAAGATTTTTTTGTTTAATTCTCTGAAAGAAAGTTGAGGAACTAATTCTTAAATCATCTGCTAAGATTAATTTTTTGAATAACTTAAAGATTGAATTTTTGAATAGTTACTCACTTTGAATAACTTAAAATCATTACTAAGTATAAATCACTGTTCTAATTGCTCTTTAAAGAGAGATTTGTAGAGTTACACTAAATTTAAAGTATATGAAGAAAAAAACCTTCTTTATATTTTTTTAAGGAAGCCATTTACTTTAAGATTATCTTCTTAAAAAGATATTAAATTACATGTTCAAAAATGTCCCCTGACACAGTAGGTTTCAAATCTAGTGTAATTTTATTATTGAGATAATTTTTAAGAAAGGAAATATTTAAAGATAGCATTTATTGTATTGATTATAATGTTCATAGAACAATAATTAGTGGGATTTTATGTGTTTCTAGATGTTAATTATAGTTGTCTCTTGAGGGAGATTTAAACATTACTAAAGAAAACTAATAATTTAGCTTCACAAAAACAGTAAAACACTATTTTTAAAGACATACATTTTTTTTCTAGTCAGGTATTTTTTATTAAGGTACCTATAGGTTAGGATATTATTTCAAATTAGCCATATAGGTTAAACATTTTTGTTAAAAGTATCGTTATGGTTTATTGATCATAAAGTGAGGTAAATATTTTATAAAAATTCACCATTTATGAACACTTAATGTGAATATAATCACTATTTTGAAATGATTAAAGGAAATCTATTGATAATTTTTCTTAAATTAGTATTTTATAACATTTAGTAGGATAAAAAATATATATAATTCTGTAAATCTATAAAATCTGTATAATTTGTTAACAAAAATATTTATTTTATCTTAAACACAAAATAATGGCAAAATAGAAAGCTAATCATTATTTATTTTTAAGCGTAAAAAGGAAATATGTATATATAAAAATTCTTAATTTTGGTGTGGAGAATAAGGCTTCTTGAGTTTTAGCAAGACCCTGTACAAATAATAATATATTTTAGCAAAACCATTTTTATTCACTTTTATTTTATATTTTCTTTAATGAAAAAAGTCAGAATTTATAATTCACCTTATAGATCATCATTATAGCTTTTTATACTGAAATAATATTAACATAGAGATGTTTTTCATTACTTATTTACTAGTAATTATTGTTAAAAATAAATACTATTAAATACAAGTAAACAAAAACAAGCAGGCGAGGACAGGAAACAATCTGGTAAGTTTTCTGCGTAGACAAACCAATATAAGAGAAAGTGAATATTTAAATACAAAAGGAATAGTTTTTACTTAGGCTACTATTTACAGTATAAACTGGTTATTGTAACTTATTTCACATGTTTGAAAATATAATAAATTTCCCAAGTTACTTGGTGTTTGAAATTGTTTTTAGAAACTGAGATGAAATTGGTTTGTCAGTTCACATTTTTGTACTAACATGATTATCAGAGTAGTTTATGTGCAAAGCAGTGTCAAGAAATTAATTATTTCTCATTGTAAAATAATTATAGGTTTTACATGAGAAATATCTCATTGGTAATATGGGTGGACAAAATATCTCAACAGATTATGAACGAATTTCTAGATCAGTGTTATTCTCTGCAAAACGATGAAGAAATTTATTTATTTTCATTGATAAATTATTTATTTACTTTCTGAAATAATAATTTCATCAATGTTCTCTAACATGAATTAGTTATTTATATGGATCATTATATTAAAAAATTTGAATTTGAAACTACAATTGTTTAACAATCCTCTGAGCAATAAAAAAATATATTCATTATTGCAACAAAGCCACAGACCACATATTTAAATAATTAGAATTATTACCTATTTCTCCTTCTAGTGGTCTATTTACTCACCTCGTAAAGGCTACTGCAGTTTCGAGACCTTACAGTTTCATTTTCAGACCGTAATACAAAATGTCAAATTCCTCTGTAGAGGTCGTCACAAAGTTAAACAAAACATTGAAAACACACATTACAAACACTAAAAACAATTACACAATTAAAATACACATGATATAATTTGGTTTGGTCAAACGATACATGAAATTTGTATGTCATTACATTCTGTACTCCTGTCGTTTAGTCCAGACTGTAATGACATACGCGTTGCATGTATCCTTTGGTCAAATACCAAATAACCAAAAAAAGGTTAATTTTTCTCAATATAAAAGTTAAAATATCAATTGTAAACTTGCATACACTTATTTATTTCAAATTTTGCATCTTGTTTCATTAAATATGAACAGAATATTATAAAAAAAATATTTCTGTAAACAGCAGCAATAGTATAATATGGTATAGATAGATAGTATGTATGATTTGCCTTAAAATTATCATTAAGGTTTTGTAAACTAAAACAATATTGTCATAGAGCTTTCCTAATCATTTATTTACTATTACTATTTTTAATTAATTATACATACTATTAATTAGAATTTTTATTTAAAAATTTTAAACTTTAACCTCTTACATATTTTTGTTAGTTGAAACTAACGAAAACAATTTTCAATATTGATAATAATAATTATTATTAATTTCTGAATTTGTTCTATCAAGTAAATATATTCATTTGATAGTTATTATTTTGATAGTTTACATTTAATACATTTGTTATTTTGTTTCAAACATAATAAAACCTTAAGCATAAACATTTAGTGGTACCAACTCAATTACAATTTACAACCTCAATTAAATTTGTATTACTTAAAAATGATTGACTATTTAATAAAATTACAAGGGATTAAAAACCCAAATAAAACAAATGCTGCTTACAAGATCTGGAAAATTGGAATCTGGAATATGGATATTATTAGATCCATGTGGAATCTAAATATGGATTAATTTCTTAAAATTGCTTCAACAGATTTTTTTAAACATTTCACATGCACTATGATCAACGGTTATTCTTGACACTTCAGATTTACCAACACATCATAGTAGCACCTTACTAGAAGTTACAAACATGTGCAAAGTCTGTTTTATGAATCCATGTGCTCTGTTTCATTTGCAGAGAGAAAAAACATTTTACAGGATTTTCCCTGTTGCTAAGAACGAATGATTCTACTGTATGAATGATCAAGCTTGATACTAGCTTGATAAATCGAGTCAGTAGTGTACTTAATTTAAAATGAAAGAATATTTTATTATTTGAAAGTTAGTATAATTACATTCAATAATACATGTAATTCAATAATTACATTCAGTGTGTTGAAAATTTAGTATTTTGGATTTAAAGTTAATATTCCTACATATATGAAAATTTTTATCTATTAATTCTACATCTGTTACAAAAAATGAATATTATTTATCAACACATCTGTTTCGAATTGTTACAAATTCTGTATAATATGCTCCAGTGATATTTCGTTCACCATAAAATTGCTGAACTGCTGAGTCCATCCAATTAAAATTTTCCTTTAGTACATCTTCGGGAACATTTGTTTCCATTATATGTGTATGGTTATATAATAATATATCTACAAATCTGCGTAATCCTGGAGGAGGATCTTTCTTAACCATATCTAAAAGTTTTTTTGTTTCTTTGTTATATTTTTTTAAATCCTTCATAAATGTATGGCCACCATTTTGTGGTGGTTCCTTTATCCTTTCAGACAATGATTTTCCCAGAGCCAATACTCTATTTCGAAAATTTTTAATTTCTGATGAAACACTTTTACTTTCAGTTATACTACTTTCACTCAAAACTTCAACGTTTACTTTATAGCCACAAGTTTTAACAGTAAAAAAACACACAACAAACCATCTTAAAGCTATTTTCATGATTCCAATAAAGTGTTTTTTGTAATAAAATACTATACTAAATTATATTTTGGTTAAGTAAACGTAATTACAAATTTAAGATTGTTAATATTATGACATTAGAGCTGTAATTATTTTTACAGATATTAATGTAATTGAAGAGATAATGATATCTGTAACTATTGAACAAGTCGTATTGATGTTGACTTTATGCTACAAAGTTATAAAAATTAGTATATTCAAGTGATTATTAAAACATTAAAAATGAACAGAAAATAATTATGTATGAACTGTTATTTTTCTAATACTAATACTATAACACACACCAGTTGCGTGTGTGTGTGTGTGTGTGTATGCATATATATATATATATATATATATATATATATATATATATATATATATATATATATATATATGATCACAATTTTTATCTGATTTGTCTCAATTTTGATACAAATTTTGATTTTGGTAATAACTTGGACAAGTTTATTTGTAACCCACAAAAATCCGCTAAACTAATCTATATGTTTATAGATCAGTCCTTCATGGATTGAAAAATTTGAATTACATTGAATAACTGTGTACATCTGTTGTTAACACAATTGTTCCTAGAAGAAAAATTGTTTGGACATTCTGCCAAATTCAGCTAGTCAAACCACTTTAAATATGCATATTTTGGAAGTTATATAAGACGTTGACTTTATATATGAAAATTTCTTTCACTTCAACTCAAGACTTAGAGCGAGAATAACCCAAAGATGCTAGATACAAGTTTGGTGAAATGTCAGACCAATAATCTTCTAGAAACAATTGTGTTAAGTAGATATACACTGATTTTCAGTGTAATTCATATATATATATATATATATATATATATATATATATATATATATATATATATATATGTGTGTGTGTGTGTGTACACACACACACACACACACACACACACACACACACACACACACACACACACACACACACACACACACACACACACTTGTTTAGTAAGTGGAACCTGTATTTTCATTTAATAAAGGTTCCATATATTTTAATATTTTAAATAAATAAAGTTATAAACATACTATTTACTTAGTTAGGTAACAAATTGCTTCAGTAAAAATATGAACCCTGTATGTAAGTAGTTCCTTTTGCTGACAATACAGGTGAGTTTTAATTTTCACACTTATATATATATATAAATTTATATATATATATATATATATATATATATATATATATATATATATATATATATATATATATATATATATATATATATATATATACATGCCACCTTGGTGGCCTAGTTGATAGCGTACTGGACTTTCACCCCGAGGATCCGGGTTCAATTCCCGGCTAGGGCTTGGCATTTTCATACGCAATAAATCATCCCATCATCTGCATTAGCCCAAGTGTGCACAACAGTCGGACGTTAAACAAAAAAAAAGTTACAATTTTTTCTAGTTGTTAGCATATTTTCACTGGAAAAATGAACTACTGGAGCAGTTATTGTGGTGAGATCCAGACCATTTATATATGTATGTATTAGAGTGTAACTGTGTAGCACACTCATGTTAGTAAATGTTCTCCAATTTAATTCAAACTTAGCACGAAAATCAATTATGTTGATAACTTGATGTATATAATTTTTCTTCAACCAGCAAAATTCATTTAAGAGTTTCAAAATGGTGTGGTCATTTCAAATCTATAAAATTCGTATTTTTTGTCTTAAATTTTTTAAAAATATAATTTACCATTTCATTAAAAACTGCATAAATTAATTAGCCTTTGAATTTTCCAAATTGAATAATCCACTGAAATTAAGAAATTTTTTGACAGCAGTCAGTGTTTATTTTCTTATTTTCAGTGTAATTTGAAATATACAATACCTAAATATAATATACATTACACAGTAAATGCTGGTTATGACAGAGAAATCAGAATTTCTTTATAATATCATAAAGAAAAATAATTCTGAAAATTCCCTTCTATAATATCAGCAAGGCACAGAAATAATATTTTGTTTATTATTATTTATTTATGATAAAATTTCTATATTGACTTAAGAAACACTTAAGCACTCACAGTTATAATAATTATAAATTAAATAATTCAAAATCAGTTACATTGTTCAAAAATTTCTATTTTATATGTTTTATTCACAGTAGGACTCAATTTTTTTATAATATCTATACAAAATAAATTGCTCACAACTAATAAGCTAACCACAGCCCAACTAGTCAGCTATTTCCCTACAATAATCTCAAGCAAAAAACGCTTCAGAGCCAGATCTCAACTAATCAGCCATCACATTCTTGCACTACTGGAATTCGCTTCTGTCAACCTTATAGCCAGCAGTTTAACCAAACAGGCAGGCTGTCGTAGTTAAGATGAACCACAACTGGAAACAATTGAAACTGAACACAAGATGTTCTGTAAATCTCTACCGATGGGTCAAATAATCCAGAAAATCTCCAGTAGGGATTAGGTTTCTTATATCGCAGAAATAGAATATAGTTTCTATGTCTCCCCAGTTAGTAACTCTAGTAATAAGACCAAAATACTAATACAGTCTTGCTGCTCTTGAACTTTGCAGCAAATTACTCAAAAAAAGATTTCCATTTTTACAGACTTCAAATCAGCCCCTTTGGACAATAAATAAATATATATAAACAATTTCTCTACTTATATACACAACTCTACTCTATATACACAAACACTTCACAGTCAACCTGTGAACATTACAAAATCCAAAATCATTCACTTCCAGGAGATCCCTTGGAACAACAACATACAATGTAATGAAGAAGCTGATATATTAAGTTCTTAATCTGCTTCCAACACCACTATCATACTATACCCATTCTGACCACTTCCACTTGAGAGGCAAACATTCTTTTGAAATGAAATGAAATGACATATGAAAAAAAATGATACAACCAGCAGAAATCTTTTCAACTTGCTGAAGTGACTAAACAACTTCATGATATACAAGAACCACTCCTTTACAAGGCAAACTCAAACTTTCTTCTTGCAATCCAAAATCAGATACATCATCACGTGTGAGTACTTGTACCATTTTGGAATGATAAACTCACCATGGGTTGGAAACGCATGGGTTGCAGACAGAAGAGCAAAAGCATATAATTCTTGGGTGCATACATGATGATGAGTCAGTCAGAGAGAATTTGTTGAAACAGCTTCAAAATAATATCACACAATATCTCATGTCATCCATACTCACTTCCACAGAACTAATAAAACATGATGCCAATATGTAAAGGAGACATTATGCAATCGGGGCTGATGTTGGACATACACCATAAGATAAAAACTTACAAAATCTATGGACTTCAAGAGGATAGACTGTATAAGGTTAAGTTCTGTTTACAAGTTCATGTTTTTAAACAAAAATTATCCCAACTTTCCAACTAGTACAAATGGTGTTGAAAATACAAGCAATTTATTTTAACTTCCTACCTATTACAACCACATATAATTCAACAAATCAAGTTGAATACAAAATGTGTTGCCCTGTTTATACAGCTGTAAATTTTGTTGGTATATTGTTTTACAACAATGCAAATGTTAAATCAACTATTATTGCCCTATTTTGCAAATCTAAGCATAGATATAGTAATATTTTTCAATAGGATGATGCCCCTCCTCACAATGTACTGTAAACAAAATTTCATTTTTTGCAATTATAATTTTAAATTGTCAAAATGCTTGGAAATTTGGTTTTTTGCTACCAAACTTGTAACTTTATTTCAAACCCAAATGATATGAAAATATAAATAATAAAATATGTCCTTTATTGTCAAAATTGACTCAGAAATTTATGAATATTTAGTATTTCTAAGAAACATAAATATTAAAAAAACAATTTGTTCATAATTAATTGTTTTCCATAATTTTTTTATACGAAGTGCAGTAATATCTTGTACTTGTGCAA
Source organism: Callitettix versicolor (assembly GCA_022606455.1). NCBI lineage: Eukaryota > Metazoa > Arthropoda > Insecta > Hemiptera > Cercopidae > Callitettix > Callitettix versicolor. The sequence goes on from CM040183.1 coordinate 56,043,007, forward strand.
AATTGGTATTTTTTCATCAAAATTAATTAGTTTGTTAATTATTTTTTAGGTCGGTTTATTTTTTAATTAATTCAGTTATAGATTAAATTTTGAAACATTTGTCCTTTTCTCCTAGATAAAATTATGTATTAAAAAGTAAAAGAATTTAAACTCTGTTAAATAAAATTAATTACTGTAAGTTAAAGTGAAGTTGTGGCAAAGGGGTGATATTGTGACAAATGTTCTAAATTCATATTTTGAATGTCCTGCCACTGTTGAGAATGTAATAAAGCAAAAGATTATTGCAACAGTGTCTCCAATAGGTGCTTCGTCTATCACTCATTACATGAACCTGTACTGGTTTTGTTATTGCTGCCAGAAACCTAATAATAAGAGCACAGTTTTACTATCATGTAAGTTTGGTGAACTTTGTGTTTTGCAAAATTCCTCTGTTGAAATATGACTATAGTAGATAATTATTCTTTGAAACTTATTTGTTTGTTACTATTTCATGTATATAACCCAACACTAATTTCACTATAGAAATTATCTCCAAGCACACAATTGTTTACAACAGTTATTGATAAAAATTTATGGTATGCATACCTAACCCTTAACAATAATCACAGGGCTCATTCTAGAAGCACATAGTACTTAATCATTAGCATTATTTTTGCAGTATCAGTCTGATTTGTGTAATGATGGCAGTAACTTCTATGTGTGAGTGTATGTGAACTCTGTAAAGGGGTGCTGGATTGTGTGTAAAATTATTTTGTTTTTTATAAATATTCAGTGAAAAATTGCTTTAGACAGTTTGATAGTAGATTTTATTTAATTTTTTTAAGAGTGTAAGTACTCAATTTTTGTTTCATTTCTAATTATAAAAATATGTAAATATTTCATGGCTTCAAAAGAAAAAAATTTTAATTTATATATATTTTTTAATATATCTCTTAATACATTTTATAGAACTTATAGTTCATATTTCTGGATATTTTCTATACATTATAAAACAGTATTTCATAGTTTAAAAATTGCAATTTAAAGTTTAATATTTTTATGCTAAAGTATCTACTCAACATAAACTTTAAACTATTTATATTTATTCCAGTATTTAATTGTCAAATATTAAATTTATTCTTATACCATGCATTCATATTAGTTTCATATATTAATGTGCAAGTACTTATTTTTTTAAATCAATAAAATTTCATTAGGGTTAAATTAAATAACATAATGCTTTGTTTTCTAACCTGTAAGTGATACATACATACATATATATATATATATATATATATATATATATATATATATATATATATATACACACACACGAGGTTTGTCCAATAAATACGCGAACTAAGGTCATAAAAACTTTATTTTACAAAATTTCATCTACATTGATTTTGTCCCCTTCAAAATACTCTCCATTCACTGCTATGCACTTATCCCATCTTCTTTTCCACTCTTCAAAGCACCCTTGGAAGTCCTCGGAAGTCAGGCTTTTCAGTCTCCTCGTCGTTTCTTGTTTTATTGTGTCCACATCTTCCCAATGCTGTCCCTTCATCACATTTTTGCATTTAAGGAATAGAAAAAAGTCGCAGGGGGCGAGGTCCGGTGAATAAGGGGGATGATCAAGGATAGTGATTGAATTTTTAGCCAGAAACTGGCGAACAATCAAAGCCGAATGTGCGGGTGCATTGTCTTGATGAAGAATCCATCCATCGTTTTGAGTCAAATGTAGTCGCACACGACGCACTGTTGATTTTCCTAAATTTAGTTCTTCAGCTATCATTCGGACAGTTTTTCGGCGATCAGTAAGGACAAGACGCCGCACACGATCAATGTTTTCATGCACACAAGAGGTTGAAGGTCGTCAAATTCTTGCATCATCCGTGGCGTCTTCTCGACCTTCTTTAAAGCGCTTAATCCACTTGAAAATGGCTGTTTTCTTCATAGCATTATCACCATAAACAACTCTCAACATTTCAGCAATTTCTTGGTAATTTTTACCAAGCTTTACCAGAAACTTGATGTTAATTCGTTGTTCAGTGAATTGGTCAATTTCCATATCAACGAACAAAAAAATAATGCAAAACTAAAAATAACTCTACTCGCAAGATCCGCACAGCGTAACGTTCTGCCAAGCACTGACGGCTCATTGGGTCCCAGACAACACGTGAGGCCAGTGGACGTGGCTTAACTCTCCGTAATGGCCACCATATTCGACCAGTTCGCGTATTTATTGGACAAACCTCGTATATATATATATATATATATATATATATATATATATATATATATACAAACTGGTTTCCTATTACTGCCAGTTTTTAAGAAGCAAAGGGTGTAAAGGTGATAATGAATGAATTAATTTCTATGATTATTATTGCCCAGTTACTTTTGTAGATTTAGTGTACCCCTTTCCTGAGTTGCTCACTTGCAGTGACTTCTGCAGCCTTGGTCTCTTTATAAAGTTTAGAACCTGGAGAGAATTCAAGGTGGTTAACTATCCAACTTCTAATTCATGATTTTCTAGTTCATTTACATTTTCAAGCTACTTGCAGTTGTTTAATTTAAGAAGATTATGCTCAATTTCACCAGCTTTTTTGTTTTGTGGTGAGTTATTTTTTATTCTATTTTACATTCTTATGTTGTTCCGATGAGCAGCTAGGGAAATAATGTGTGTGTGTGTGTGTGTGTGTGTGTGTGTGTGTGTGTGTGTGTGTGTGTGTGTGTGTGTGTGTGTGTGTGTGTGTGTGTGTGTGTGTGTGTGTGTGTGTGCGTGTGTGGGTGGGTGTGGGTGTGTGTATGTGTGTGTGTGTGGGTGTGGGTGAGAGCAGTGTGAGTTATAAGTATAATGGGATTACTAAACCCATCAGCCTCAATGCCATAAAATGTAATAGTAGAATGTACAATTTCTTTTTGTACATCAATTTTTAAGTGTTACTTTGTGAGGACAAAAATATTAATTTTTGTAGACTTATTACCAAACAAAACTCCCCTGTTACAATAATTTCATGCTATGTTCTTCCATTCTCTTAAATCCTTGGACTTTCTGCAAGAAGACACTCTCCAAAAGCAGGTGCTCCCAACTCTTAAAGATAATTGCCTAGCTTCCATTAGCAGCTTCCATTTCCATTGCTTGAAATTAAACCTAATCCTAAACAAAATTTGAAGTCCAGATTCCATAAGACAGGTATACTACCACTTAATGATTAAAGTATTATTTCTAGACCCCATATTATTAGAACTGTTGAAATATAATATCTATTGTAATAAAGATTTTGAGAATTACTTTCTGTCATAATTTGAAAAAATGCACATCAACACAAAGGGTAGATCATTTTGTAAATTAACAATACTTTTATGATAGTTATTATTATCAATATGACAGGGGTTTCATTGCTTACTCTATTCAAAATGTTGTTAGACATTTTATTTAAATTTGGCATTTATACATGAAGGTAAAAAGATTTTTTGTTCATAATTACATTTGAATAGAAATGCTGTAAGTGTCTAAATTTCCATAAAGTAGGCAAACAAGGTAAAACTATTATATTGATTCAGAGAAGATGAATAATGTAAACAAAGCCCAACAGTTCAGGTGCACCATTGGTAACTTTGTAGACTATATCTGAAAACTTCTCTGACTGTTTGGCTGTTTGTTGTGCAATACGTACAGTACCATATTGTAACACTCATAAATATGTTTATAGAATTTTTTTTACTTTGCAACATTATTCTTTCTTTCACATCGTCAATTGATACAAACATCAGTTTGTTGAAAAGCCAATTCATAGGTTCACAGTGCAATAGCATTTTAGATTGTCTAAATAGCTCGATGGTCAATGTAGTTTAGATATCAGTTAGTCTGCTGTTAGTGTTGTGTCTCTGAACTGTACCCCTTAAAATTGTATGTTTAAGAAATACAGTTTCTGCTGTACCATTTACCCTATTAGTTAACATCGATTCCTCTCATTCTCATTAGACTTACTGGCATAAAGTATTGGTATTAAAGGAGAAAAATCACTTTGTTTTAATTTTTATACCGACTGTAGCAAATGCAATAATTGATCATAATGTATGTAGTGTGTAGATACATTATAGTTAGTAAAGTTACATTTACATACTTCTTCTTAACTCTCTTTAAAAATGTTTGGTGTTCATAAAAAAAGTGATTTAAGATTGAAGAGGAACATAAAATTTTGAAAAATTTTATGAAATAAATTTAAAATTATTGCACAAAGAGAAATTAGTGCACAAGAGAAGATTGGACATTTCTTAATCTATTTTAAGTGGACTGGTTAAGATTAGAGAAAAACTGTAGTATTTAGTTCAATTTGCTATCAATCAGAAAAGTGTAAGAAAAGGGAAAATTCAATCTATGGATGATGTACTTTACTAATACAAATGAAGTTTAAGCAAAATCCCTTTAACTATATTATACATTAATATAGTGTTGTCAAATAATCAAATACCCTGCAGGGGTGCAAACTAGCTGCACCTATTGAGAGGATTTAGATGTCCCTAGTGGTACCCGAGTCTAATACACTTACACTTACAACACTACACTTACGACTTTAACACTTTACACTCACACTTACACTTAGGGAGGTGATAATTGCCTCAGTGTGCTTTTTGAATTAAAATAACAAAAAAAAAGACAAAATTCAAATACTCACAATTTTACATTATATTAATTTATCCACAATACCTATCTCAACCATTACCACAGATAATTGAGATGTCTGTAAATGTAAATTTGTAATAATTTACTTGGTTGGCTAGTTTCACATACAGTACTGCATTTTTATTTAAAATGTTTATACACCATTGTGCTGTCAGTAATTCTAACTACAGTAATACATTATACAAAAAAATTTAATTTTTCTAAAAAAAACTTTAACCCTTTGCACTCAGATATCCAGTACAGTTTGCCATGGTCATTGAATACAGAATAGAAGTACAACCACCATTATAAAATCTTGCTTGATATCAGTGTCTAAAATCCAAGGAACTGGACTTAACTGCTACTAAAAATGCTACAAGCAGCAAGGACAGAGAGTGAAAAAGTTTGAGAAAATAGAAAGTTCTATTAACTATTTAACTTTAGCTGAACACTGCCACAAGATGACACCAGCACCAAGCACTCACAAAGCTTGCACTCATAAGGGTTACCATGCCAGTAAGTTTATATTCAATGCCATGGCCTACTCTCAGACAGCTAAGAATATTTAAAGGGTTGACAGTTCTTAGAGGTTGGACAGGCTACTCATATTTTTCATTCAGCTCTTACAGTAGCTTTAAAGTATTAGGTATTTTTTTTAAGTAAGTGATATACATAATGTTTTTCTCTAAAGCTATAATTTAGTTTCTGAATTGTTTAAGATGAAATTTAAAACCCTCAAAAAATACCTCCAGGTTTGAAAAAAATACCTGCTGTGTTCAATTCAAAGATGGTTTTGTCCACAAATGCATCTTAGTTTATAATTAGTAAATTATGGAATAGTAACATTAAATTATTTGATTTATATTTTCTATTTAAATCTTATTAAGTAAAACAAAATAATAATAATAAGGAATTGTTCTGAAAGAAATAATTATAATTCAGTACTACTGTATTAAGTAAATGTTTGATTTTTAACACTTAATATTTATATTTTCTTATTTGCTACATTTATGAGGATGAATATTAATAAGCAGTATAATAATGAATATTTTAATAAGGACCATTATAATAACACAGGTTTAGGTCAAAAATCACTAAGATTAGCAAAAATCCTTAAAATAGTCACGAACATTAAAAAGTTCCAATGAGAAATTCTCTTCAGTATGGATTTTCATTCAAATTAAATTTCACTAATACATTATGCTAAACATATTATAAATTTATAACAGTAATTATTAATGTTCTAAATCTGTTAATAGTTCTGGTTAATATGATGAGTCTTCAATTTAATTTTAATTCATAATTAATTGTTCAGATAATATTTTAAAAAAATAAAATATTGATTTATATGAGGAATCAATAATTAAAATACAATATTTGCACTTTCCTACTTTTTTTTAATCTAGGTTATCATGACTTTTAAGTCAATTAACACTTACTTATCACAACCAAATAAAAATAATCTCTCTATATACACTGTTGCTTACAGTTAATAATATTACTTATTTTATAATTGTTGTAGTGTTAAAATTTAGTAACTATGAAGAAAGTGATAGCTTTAATACTAGGTATGCAAATTTATTTAAGTTACGAACAAAATAGTACAGAACTCAGACAACTTGCTGATAAACTAATTTCAGTGGGAAGAGATTTATATTATATATTGAAAGCAGCAGAATACGGAGGAGGAAACAAACTTCTAAATCAATTACATTTGTATAATAAAGTTTTAAAAAAATTTTTAACAAATGCGCAAAATGATACTACAAAGGCTCGCCCAGATGTTGAATATTACATAAAAAACTGTATGCCTCTTGCTGTGGAAATTGAATGGTCAGAAGGCAATATGAGAAGAAATTACAGTTGGACGGAAAAAGATATAGATCACTTTTATGATGTTAGACGTATTTCTAGAGATCGTTTAATAGACATTGAAATTATTTATTATAGCTATCGTCAAAATAGCAGTACAGCACCTAAAGAGATATTACAATATCCAGCTGTTTATGAAGACTATAGTAGCTGAAAACGTGTATTTATAATTAAAGGTATATTTTTCTATAAAACTTCTGAAGTTAAAAGTTTTTTCAGTGAATTTTAATTTTAGTTTATATATATATATATATATATATATATATATATATATATATATATATATATATATATTAAAATATAAAATAGTATTACTACTACTGATTTTAAATATTAAAGGAAAAATAATGTGCTGCTTTTTATTCATTTTTAAATACATTTCTTTTCTTTTTATCAATCATTTTTACAACAATTTTTTTCTATTTCTTGTTTTTCTATGCCTAAACACGATTTTGTTACAAAAATTAAACTTATAACTTACGTGTAATATTCGGTATGCAATGTGAACATTTCAAAATGTTTAATATTAAAAAGTTTATAAAAATGTGATTAAGCTTTTAAAAATTATAGTATATTGCACCATAATGTTTCATTTTAAGAACATTAAGTAAGACTGGCAGCCTTTTATACCATGTAACTATTTCTCAATTTATTTAATTATAAATTAATTTAATGATCCTATTTATATATTATGAATAAGTTAATGATCTTTCAAACAGGATTAATATTGTTGATATTAATAATGATATAATTGGAACATAAATTATAATTTATGCAAAAATATTATACTGACAAATTATCATATTTTTGATAACTCGTAATTCTTTACCTGTCATCTTAAAACATTTACTAAACTAAATATGATAATTATGTAAATGTTAATTATATATTGTCGATTAAAAAATTTTTTTTTTATGTAGAATTGATTGTAAAATTTTATGAAACACATTCATGTAATAGTTTTTATTATCACATTCTCAATTTGTCAAAGACATAACTGTCACCTGTTGAATCCTATGGTTTCATTAAACAAATCCAAGATAGGTCTTACTTAGGTGGCCAGTCTTCAAGTCTCTTCCTGCCTACAACTGATCCTCATTCCCAAAAATGGTCAATTAATATCATTATCAAATTTTTAGACATTGTTAAAACCAGGCAGTTATTATGAAACTCATCTACAACATTTGCATAAAAACAACTTGATAAATAGACTTCAACAATTAAAACTTGTTGCTTTTGAGAGAATGAAATGTTTGTTAAGCAACTAACAGTTCTATTGCAGATGATGTGTACTTTAATATTAATTCACAGCAAAAGAGCATCTGTGCTTGTTGCTAATATTAATACAGTGCTATCTTGTGGAAGATTATAGAATTATTTAACTGTATTATTATTATTATTATTATTATTATTATTATTATTATTATGCTGTATTTTTTTAATCCTTTTGTATCATTTAACTGTATTATTATTATTATTATTATTATGCTGTATTTTTTTAATCCTTTTGTATCTATTTAAGTTTCAAAGGGCTATACACCCACTAATTTGATTTTTAGTTAATATTAATTATTATCCATTAATAAATTATAAATTAAATAAAAAATTTTTTAATCGACAATATATAATTAACATTTACATAATTATCATATTTAGTTTAGTAAATGTTTTAAGATGACAGGTAAAGAATTACGAGTTATCAAAAATATGATAATTTGTCAGTATAATATTTTTGCATATTTTATTATGAAACAGACATTTTTCACCATTTAATTATAAGGTCAATATATTTGTTAAATTATTAGGATTAATATCAATAGTAATTTATTGTTGATTACTGTAAAATTACCTGTTAAAATTACTTTTACAAGTACATAATAAATTAATAAAACATGTAAAGTTCTTATTATTGAAGAACCAGGACTCCTATAATTTATACTCATAATAAGTTTAAAAATTATTTTTTTTAAAAGGTGCAATTTGATTTAATTTATATATATATATATATATATATATATATATATATATATATATATATATATATATATATTCACACATTACTGTATATCAACAGGCATTTTTCAAACTAAGAGTGAATTTTCTTTAAAATATAAATTAACAAAAGACCTAGATTTATATGATTTCAGAATGTTTATGTTGAAAGTGACAAGTATTTTTTGACAATTATAAAGCTTTATTAAACACCTATTTCAACTTGTCTAATTTGGACAATTTTTTCCAGTTATAGTTTTCACACTTGTCAACAATTAAAAACCCTAAAATGCTGATGTTTTCAACAAATTTAACAAATTGTCAAACTTAACAAGTTTTATGAAACAAGCCCTTAATGTTGGGTAAATGTTTTGTTTGCCTTATAGCCTCCCTGAGGAGGCTGTCCATTAACACAATCTCAGAATTCGTTTGGAAGTACAAAAAAGTAATACATTTTGTGAAAATTGTGTCATAATCATTGTGTTCAGCCACTGAAAGAGTTGGATAAAGGAAAACATTTTGAACATTGCACATGGTTTCAAATATATGTTGACAGTTATGGAATTGCAAAACATCACCTAGTTTTCTTTTCTTTAGTAACATGTGGTTTCATGTGTGTTACATGGAAAACCTCTTTGAAAATTGGAGTGCTGTATTATTAATGTATCATGAATAAATTTTTGAATTTGATGATCTTTCAATGCAGGTTGAATAATGTTAATACTAATAATGAAACAATTAAAACAGGAATCTTACCTATATCAAGAAGTGGTGGTGATGATAATAATTTATATTATATAAAAATCGATTTTATAGTTGTATAGCCATGTATAAGTCATTGAAAAGTGGTCCCATTTTCTGTTAACAGAATAGTCTATACCAAGGAATAATTAATTACTCAATTTATTATGTTTCGTGAAAAAATAATGTTATTGTTGGTTATAGCAAAATGGTACAACATGTTGTATCCTAGAAGCTATACACTTCTTGTATAAGAAGAAGTCATATGTGAGTTCTTCTTTTAATGTGTATCTCATTTCAAAGGGTTTATGGCCCCATGTTATCAATTTGTCATCAATAGATTTTTTCCTATGAGGCCATTATAATGATAAGGTATATAAAAAAATCATATTTTTAGGAGTTCGGAATCTCTCCTTCTTGGGTTCTCTAAAGAATTTGTTATTATTGGTTCAAGAAAAAATCCTTTAATATATTTGAATTTATTACATTACTTTTATTTTGTAATGGCTACAAGTACAGTTGGTAACAATCGCAAGAATGAACACTACTGTATTATTATTTAAAATGTTCCCCCAAAATATGTCCCAATGTATTTAAACCAAAAAGTGAAAAGGGGAAGTATACACAAACTCTGTCTACTTACATTGATTCACCATTTCCCAGCACTGTCCAGCCAGAATATTCTGCAGTGCATTCTGATGTACAGCCCTTCGGGTCCCCACAGAATCGACTTTCTCCTGGAATTTACCGACTTTCTGGTCTCCTTGGAATCAACTGTCCCCACCCTATTTCTTCCCCAAACTTTTTTTTGAACTGCTTTTCAACATACCTTGTTGCTTATTGCAACAATTTCATCACTTTTCTTGGTCTTTGTAAGTAGTATTCATTCTTTGGCTGTGACCTCATTATAATATTTAAAATTAATAAATAAAAATAACAATTCATTTAATCCTAACAATGTAAAGAGGAACAATATAACTGAAGTTAAAAATTTCATGTACAAGTAGTGTAAAAGTAGTAGTCTCATTGATAAATAACCCATGTATGTGTTACTAAATAAGGTAGCATAAAATTTTGAGCATATGTTGTACAGATAAAACATAAAGATAATTACAAGCTTATAAACATTATTTGTAAGTATTATGTACACGAATATGTGTTTTTAATTATTTTATTTTATTATTGATGTATGTATGTGTGTGATTTTCTTATTGCCTGTATAATAACGTCTTTATTTTAATCAGAACTATATAAATATGAAAAATATTGTTTTAGTGTATAGTTTAAAATAAAAATGAAGAACTTATTGAAGTTTTATTGTCATTTTAGATAAAGTTATTAAAAGATTAAATAATAATAATAATAATAAATACAAATTAATTAATAATTTCATAAATGTTACTTACAAATTTAAAAAGAGGTAACATCATGTCTACTTTTTCTTCTTTTTTTAATGGTAATTTAACTCAATAATTTGCACTTCTGATAAAAATATTAAAAAAGTTAATGTTCTCTGCTACTTGAGGTTGTATTGATAGTTTATATGTTTGAACAGAATCTGTCTCTGCTTACCCATAGTCTTATAAAAATCACTATTAATAAAAAATCTATCCATACTTAAGGCATATAGTTTGATAATAAAAAGTTAATTAAAATTATATAAAATAACATAAAACTATTAATAAAATAAAATTATATAACTATTAATATTTAAGCATATGTCTATTAATCAACATCTCAATGATGACAGTGAAAAAGAGACAATGAATATTTCATATAGAAAGTTAGGAAGAGTATAAACAAACCAAAAGTTCAATATTCACCATAAAAGAAATCAAAACATGGACACTGTTTTGAGCCTAAAAGCTCAAAACAAAAATCTGATCTCTTAACTGAACCTTCCATGATACATTTGCTCCATTTCTGCAGCAAACAGAGGAATTTGATAGCTTTCAATATTTGAATAAGAAACTAAATTGTGAAAATTTCTTTTTGTAACTTTAAAAAATTTGAAAAATTAAATAAAAAGTAATCTGAACACAAAAAAACACTTGGATATGAACTTAATACAGGACATATGATGACAGTATTGTTGGAATTGGCATGAATTCCTAATGTATTCTAATGTATAATAAATGTGTGCTCCAAGTTACAGTATATACAAAAACACTGGAAAATTATATAGGTAATAGTTATTTTAAAAATAGGAAATCTACCAACTAAAGTAACATACCTTGTTGCTTATTGCAAGGTATGTATTTATTGTATACCTGTATTGTATAAATACAATAAGAGAAAATTAATTATACCACACCAGTTTGGATTTAGACCTCAACATAATGAAATGAATAAAAAATCATTTTTTAAATGTTCTCAAGTTAGACAAACTCTTCATTTTGTAAAAAAGGAGAAAAAGACCTATACAATATTATTTTAAAGGCAGTATTGAAGTTTTTTTTTATTTTTGCTAATTAATTTGACAATTTTGTTTTCCATGGCTCAAAGTAAATATTTCTAAGCATAACATTTAAGTATTTTCAAAATAACCACAATGATGAAAGTGGAATCTCATTGTGTAATACAATATAACTAATGATATTTTTATTTGTATATATTTTGTATTTGTATGGTTACATGGTATGAGGAGCATGATGTTCCATTATGACAGCAAAATTCATTAAAAAGCTAGAATTCATATGAGGCCACATGTTTGAGTTAGGTAGTTTCTGCTTACATTATATTTATTTCCTGTCTTCATTAAGCTAAATGCATAAAATCCATTAAAACAAGATTGTGATAGAATACTTTATTTGGACTGCATAAGACTTCACCTTTATCATACTACCACTGAAGGAACTTACAAATAAAAGGACACTAACATAAAACTGCTTAATACAATACAGTTCAGCTGTCCTAACAACTTATTGATCAACCACAATAAAATCATACATAAAAGTACTAATGCTAAAGCAAGATTTTTGAATGAAGAAAATGATTATTTCATAAATTATACAGTGATACTTTTCACGACAAGCCAGAACCATATTTTCTGAATAATGTTACTTTTTTCTGCTAGTCTCGTAAACATTGGTATATCCTCCTTAGAATTGACTACAGTAATGATGCACCACACTATCACTCATGCAGTCATCATCATGCGCGCCATACATTACTTAAAAAGTTTCAAAAGCATTTTGTCTCTCTTTGGAAGTGTGTACAGTAATAAACTGTAATATTGTTTTTGGAAAAATGTTGTTCATTGAGTGGTATTGTTATTATTAAAGTTAGATTAATACAAATTACTTATTATTTCAAAGTAGAAAACAAAATTAGCTGTTAAAATTCCTTCATAAATATTATTTAAAAAATGTGTTTATATGATTTTTCCTCCAGTAGCTACGAAACATTCCCATTCTAGCACATTGACAAATATAATACCATAGTAAATGTTCAATTTGTTACCAGAGACTGTATAATGTTATAAAAGTAAACTAATAAAAAAATGTATTAAATAGTGTTAGGCATATTTATATATTTTATATTTGTATTTATATTTAAATTAAGGGTCATATAGTAGTGACAATTTGTCAATTTATTGCTGTTGAGATGGAGTGGCTTGCAATGGAAAAAAATTGTTTTTTCAGTGTTAATAATTTCATTACTTAAATAATGAGCTATTTTAAAGGAATTTCAATTAAAGTAAGTCCTGACTCAATACTTCTCATGGTTAAAGAAATCAAATTGTAATGTTTAAAGAAATAGCTGTATTAAGATAAAACACATTTCAATATCAATTACGAAATTTTCAGATTTATAAAAAGTATTTATTTATAATTTTTAAATTTCAATGAAAATGAAAACAATGAGTTATGTTTCGATAGGTCAATTTCAAAATTGTATGTTATGTCATGTAAAAAAATGTAATAAACTTTGTAAATAGAGTTTACCTTACTTTTCTACAAACTTATTTTAACAAATTTAATAACTAATAATAAGCTATATACAGCCACACTAATACTTCTTGTCAGTAATAATAATAAATTAATTATTCTTATTTTTACTATTAGACATTATCTTTTCCTAAGTGTAAAACTGATAAGATCAGTTTTGATTAAAAACATACTTTGATTGTGACTGGAGAAATTTCTTGACACTTAAATTCTCAATTTTATGCAATGTTTCTTTTAATAACATTACAACTTTTACTTTCCCTACTGTTTTTTGATAATTGCTTTTCTGTTTACTATTACCAACCTATAAGCAATGCAACACAGAGTGAACTAATGGACAAGTTAATACCTCTCGGAAAAGAACTTTACAAAACTTTAGAAACCTTGCCACCTGGAGGTGGTAATAAGTTTGTGGAAGATTTAAAAAATTATAATGTTTATTTTGAACAATTTGTAAGTATGGTAAAGGGTAATTTATTGAATTCAAAAGATAGTATTGATACCTTCTTTAACAGAAGTAAACCACACATTGTGACTACTGAATTTGATGAAGGTGAAATGATGGATGCTTGGAAATGGGAGAATTCTGATATGGAAGCTTATTCTAAAGTTAGAAGAGATACAAATGGACTATGGATACATTTAGAGGTTTTAAGGAACCATATTGATGTTTCTGATGATTGACTTCCATATTTACTTTTTTTTAAAAATAATGTATTGAGTTTGTCAAATGTATATATATATATATATATATATATATTGTTATTGTAAGGTGAAAAGCATATTGAGGCTATTATCACCTCCATAAATGTAAGTGTGAGTGTAAAGTGTTAAAGTCGTAAGTGTAGTGTTGTAAGTGTAAGTGTGTGTTTGATTCGGGTACCGCGAGGGACATCTAAATCTAAATCCTCTCAATATGTGCAGCTAGTCTGCACCCCCTATGGGGTATACATATATATGGTTTTTCAGCATATATATATATATATATATATATATATAAAACTTTAGTGTATTAGGGAAGAAAAACTAAACTTTTAAAATGTTTATAAAGCATAAAATGTACTTTTTGATGTATGAACCAACATTTCCTCCACCTCCAAATTTTATTAGTTAACTACACTAAACAGTGAATAATGTTCATGTTATACAGTGAACAAGAGCATATTATTGAACTAATGTTGTGTGGTTAATTAAAACCATAAATATTTATCTAGATCAATAGCAGGAAAAACTAATACATAAGTCATGGAAAAAAGTACCAGCGAGGGTCGCTGTAATCAGGAAAACATAAATCTGCCAAAGTAATGTGAACGTTTTAGAATTAAAAATGTAGTTAGGATCATCTTTTTAGGTAAGGACTGAAATAGAGATTCTAGTTTGCACTGTTTTTTTTTTAATTAGATCTTAGAGTAAAATCACTTGGTAGGAGTTTACATTTAAATTTTTCAATTGCCCCAAAAATTAGAAAACTTGAAAACAAATAAAAAGTTACCCAATATACTAAAAATTACATTTTTATGCCTTGTATTACATTTAAAGAGTTTGATTTTTCTTTACAAATATAATAAAAATTATTGGGATATCCAGACAAATTTGACTAACCCTATACATAATTGTTTACTTTGTAAATATTTTAATAGGAGGAATAAGACATTATATTATTTTATGTTTAATTCAACATTATTTTATTGTTTCCTATTAAAATTTAGAATTTAATTCTAAGATTTTGTGTTTTTAAAAAAATAAATTATTATTCTCTTTTTAAAACATTTAATTTTGTTATACATTGACATCTCAAAAAAATAAAAAGTTTTTTAACAACTATGTTTAGAATTATTATTTTTATTTTCCAGTCTAGATTGAATCTTTTCATTTAAAGTTCATGTTTTTTTTTAATGTTTGTATTCCTCGTGGTTCCGTTAAACACTATGAATGTGTTGAACATATTTTGTACAATAAGTTTGCTAAATATTGTTGTGGAATCTCTTTGATTCAGACAGAAAAATTAGTTTACATGATAGAATTGTTTTCAGTCTTGAAAGTGGTACCTAAACATATTGTTATTGCTTTATTTTGAAAACATAATCATATCATTTAAATTTGTGAAATTATTTTGTTTACTAAAATGTGTATAGTAGGTTGACAAATTCAGAAATATTTTAGAGATAAAAGGAAATACACGAACTATAAATCTATATTTCTATTCTATGGATAAGAAACTGTTTTGTATGAAAGATATTTCTATAAAACTTGTAAAGAATAAGATTTTGTGCTAAAGGAAAATATGTGAACGTGATTGAAGAACTCAAATTTTACAAAGAATTGAAAGTAAAAACTAAAAACAACAGTCATCAAATACTCTGATAAGAATTAAAGAAGCCCACAATGGCTATGGTCATATTTCCAATAATAAAAAGACAGTTAGCATTCTGTAGCCATAGTTTATACAACATACTGTGCTGTATGATATGTAGTTATATCACAAGAATCATATATCTGATAATTGGATAGATTTCTGAAATGTGTCAATAAATAAAAAAGAAGAGGTCATAAGATGGAACCAGGTACAATACAATAATTTACTTTGACAATATATATTTAGTAAAATAGGTAACTACACTAATTCATAATTTTTAATTTATTAAAAAGTATTGATTATTAAAAAAAATAAAAATAAAAACGAAATATTATTTCTTAATTGTTTACTAAAACTGTATTCATTATTTTGATTCCTATGATCATTTCTCAAATTTTGTTGAGTATTTCTTAAAATAAATTCATTGTAAGTATAGTGCATTGTAAAAGCTAATTAAAAATTATATTATTCAGAGTATCCTTTTGATTTAATATAAAAATCTGAAAATTTTGTATAAAGAAATCTGAAAATATTTTATAAATAAATTGTTCAAAAGATTTTTACAAGTACTGTAATTAGAAATTATCATGTAATTCATTCCAGACTTTTATAGTTTTTTTGCGTAAGTCATACATTTCACCATACTCTTCATCAGTCCAGTTAAATTTTTTTTTTAATTTATTTTCACTATACGGTTGTTCCATAAATGAAGGCCCTATGTCTTCAATCACACTTGCTCCTTCAACTAGAGTTGTGTTTTTATCCTGATCTGAAAAATAGACAAGATCTTTCATTGCTTTCACATATTTTTTCAAATGTTGCAGCAGCTTATTTCCATATCCAAGAGGTAAAGTTTTATAAATATGAAGTAATGTTTTATCTAAACTCTTAATCTTTTTACACACATTTCCTATTGTAATATTATTATGACTGTAATTTATAAATGACACACACTGAATCACTAAGTGTAAAATAAGTAAACTGGTCTTAATCATAATCCAAGAACAATAGCACTGCTATTAATAAAATAAAATTATGTTTTATAACTTTTCAGAGATAGTACTATTATGTAAATCAATTAAATATAAGGTGAGTTGAGCTTTCTTTAAAATTAAATTACAAATTTTAGAAGAGATTAGCTACAGCTACATATATATTGGATTAAGTTACATATTTTGTAATTCTCTATTTTTATCTTATTACTTTTATTGTTTCTAAACTTACTAAGTCTTGACCCTTTACATTTGGAAGGCCAGAACTGCTGGCCATAGCTACTCTCAGTCAGCTATGAATATTTAAAGCATTGGTATTAAAGCGTAGAGGTCAAATAGCCAACCTGACTGCAATGTTTGTATGTCAGCTCAGGCCTATAGTGATCATGCTGCGTCAAGATTGTTGCTCGGAATTGTTTTTCACTACAATCTGGAATGTTGGTATAGTGTACTTAATTTAAAAAAACAAAGTTAATAGCTTTTAGAAAACACTTTTTTAATTATACAAAAAAAAAAGACGGAGAATATATGAGGCGCATCCAGAAAGTAATTAAAAGTGGTTTCATATCTCAAGTAACATCAGGTACACATTGCTAGTTCTAGATAAAAACAATTAATTTTATATTTAATACTAAACAATTTTTAAAAATCTAGGAATTTAGAACTTTATTTGTAAAAACATATTTATTAATAAACTAATTTTGAAGAATAAATTTATTATAGTGTGATTGTACAAGGGTAATTCTAAAAAGTACAGAACAATTGTTTCTCTGGACACTCATAGTTAAGATAATGAAGTTAAACTTATTTTATAACAGATTTAATACTATTTTCTACAAAAGTGTATAAAAAGTTTAACATTTTTTTAGTGTTTCATGAGATTTTCTATGCATTCTAGTTTTACTCATTTTCTGCTAAGTTGTTAAACCAATAAGTAACACTCTCTTTCAGTTCATCAGCCATTAAATAAGATGCAGCATTTTCAAACTGAAGCTTCATTCATGACACTACCATACACCTCAGTTATCTGTATCTGTATTTTGATAGGGCAGCCTTTTTCAAGTTCAGAAAGCACATCCTCACACTTGGTAGGATTGTTTAATTTTGTTAGTCAAACAAATTGTTAGTTAACAGAAAATGACCATAGTGGTTCACAGTTAACATCAGACTGGTGTAAAGAAATGAGAAGACCAATGGCATGGCTGTGACAATAGTGTGACTCATCAGATCAAAATTTTTGTTTACTTTTAGAATGACCCTCATATTTACCATTACAAAATATCATGTCTGCTGCCTAGATTGATGTAAATATATGATTGACTATGTATAAAAATGTGTGATATGTATTTAAATTGACCTTTCATAGTGGTTTTATTCCAAAAAGACCTTCAATATGGTAATTACTTGGGGATAAGTTCAGGCTATAAGGTAAATATTCAAAAATGTCCCACTTAAACTTCTGAAGCAAGTTCTTCGACACTTGTAGCAGTATGAAGATATGTGTTATCACAAAGAAACATAATGCCAATGAATAATAACTGAATGGCATTTGTCATTTGTTATTTGACGTAGAATATTTGCCAATACTCTATTTGTTTTGAATGGCATAGAGTATTTGGTGAAAGGTCTGATAGTAGGCTGAAATGTTATAAATATTGGTAACTGTCATTCCATTATGTATTCTGTCATTATCTATCTAATAAATCTAATCTAATTTGTTGATGAAGATTTTATAACAGTGATATGCATAGAGTATTTTGTAATTTGATTATAAAATTAATCATTGCCACTTTAAAAACTTTGTTCTGCTATTTTATTTGTATATTTTTTTTAATTTGGCAATAACAGAAATCAGAAGTTAAATAATTAAAATATACATCTGCCTTCTTGACATGAGATTTTTGTAAAGTAAAAGCACATTTATATTTTAAATAAAGTTAAGTATATGATAGATCAAAGCCATTACATTCTTGTTGGTACAAACACTTGCCACTCCGCCACCTCCAATAGTCGAATGCACCATCAATTTTCAAATAGACATGATTTTCAGATTTGTCATTGCAGGGCATACTGTATAGTTCTAAATGCTAAAAAACATTTGCTACAAAGCAATAGATGATGCTTTAAAAAAAATAATTTTTGATTATTTTAAAACTTTAATTATGTACTGTATATAATTTTATTGTGATTTTAAATATTCCTCTAAGTACTTCACCCCACAGGTGTGCAGACTAGCTGCACCTATTGAGAGGATTTAGACGTCCCTCATGGTACCCGAGTCTAACACACACTTACAACACTACACTTACGACTTCAACACTTTACACTCACACTTACATTTAGGGAGGCATAATAGCCTCAATGTGCTTTTTGCCTTAAAATATTTTTTTTAAATCTAAGTACTTTAAGTTATTTTATTCTTATATGTAATGCAGTTCAAAAACAGGCAATAATTCCTCACCGACGTATCTGCATTCAACTTGCCCGTGTTTTACACTTTCATTTTCACCATCCTTTTTTTAAAGACAAAACTAATCTATATGGTAAATTCAGTTAACTATTAGTGCAATGGCCTTGTATGTTCAAGTCCTACAGTTAGAAAGAAAGGTGAGGGAGCGCTTTTGTTTACATAGGAGTAATTGTCAAGAGTAGTATTTTTTATGGGTAAACAGTCCCGGTTGCGTTGGCAGGTATTGGATTATAGAGAATGCAGTACTGTAGTTATTAAAAGTGTTTATTTTACTTTATTAGAAATATTAATAGAAGTTATATAATATTTAAGCTCAAATAAATGATTTTTACACAAATATTAGTCAAAAAAATCCTATTTAGGAAAACCTAATACTGACATGATTGGTGACTTACAGTCTACCATCCATAGAAGGACTGATGGGCTGGGATGCAAGGTAATAGGCAACAAACAAAGCATATGGTTTGGTACGTCCCCAAAAAAATTTTGTTTAGCAGCTAGTGACAAGAGAAAAAATTGATGTAAATTCTCTAAAGTGGATTATTACATTTTGCTCAATCAGTCTGCTAAATCACCTCAATGTTGTAAGTTTGAGACTTTACTTTACTGCTATAAGCTGTTCACTACTGTTAATGCCAATCCTTCATCTATATTAGTATAACTGATGTAAAGCATTATCACTAAAATAAATACACAGTTGTTCAAATTTTGAATAAATATGAAGATTTAAAATTAATTCATAATTCCAGTCAATTCAAAAATCTGAAACAAAGAAATTTGCAGTTCAAAAGAAAATAAAAAAACAAGTAATAAGCCTAATAGTAAATATACCCTGACCACTCTAATATGAGCATTTACAGTAATACCTCTAGTATTTATGGACATTAATATGGTAGTAACTGAGAATGTGATCTTCATATAATATGATGTTTAACTGAGTCAATAAAACCCGTAAAAAGCACAGATTTTTAAAATAAATATTGATAAATATATTATATAATCATTTATGGAATTTGTATATATGTTTATATAATTACAAATACAAAGATTTTGATAGCAATATTTGTAGGTAATGATAAACATGTAAATTAATAATTTAATAATAATAATGTAATTATTAATAAATTAATAATTACCTTTGCTATTTTATTAAAATTATCTTTGTGAACAATTGTCAACCTGATGGTGACAAATTATTAACATATTTGTGTTTATTTATAAAAGTATTTTGTATAATGTCTATGTATATTTTATTTTTCATTGTATTTTACTACTTTGGATACTACAGTGCAAAAGAAACACATAGATTTAATAATGCCACAACAAACGTTATAAATAATTCAACTAAATCCAAAAATAAAACACTAGGAAATATACTAGAACTTGTAAGATCAATGGATGTTGCAATTTCCAAAATACTTCGAGCACTACCAACAGGCGGAGGTAAAAATTTACTAAATCATATGGAATTGTATAATCAGGCTATGAAGCAATTAGTTAAAATTGCTGCAGTTACTGATGCAAAACTTCTTAAGGAAGCTGGTGAAGATATTATTATTGAGGGTGGACCAGTATTTTTTGAGTTTGATATAAATGATATTGTTATTAAAAAGAAATTCAAATGGGAAGAAAAAGATTTGGAGAAAATGCATTCATTTAGGCAAGAAGCTATGAAAATTTGGAGTGAATTACAAAAATATTTGAGCTGAAATATTAGTGGTAAGAAGCTTGTTAACTAGTAACTGATAATAAAAATAATATTTTTTTATTCAGCTGTTACATTACTTTTACAATATTAAGAATTTTAAACCAGGACTGTTTTGTAATTTGTAAGTTTTACTACTCTGGCAGAGGTAGCTGTTGGGCTTAGTAATCCCACCATACCACCATAGTTATTCTACTGTCACCCATCTACTCAAAACACACATGTACACATTCACTACTTTACATAGCTTTTTAACTTTTA
Organism: Callitettix versicolor; assembly: GCA_022606455.1. NCBI lineage: Eukaryota > Metazoa > Arthropoda > Insecta > Hemiptera > Cercopidae > Callitettix > Callitettix versicolor. The sequence goes on from CM040183.1 coordinate 56,063,997, forward strand.
GCAATTTTTTAAAGTGTAAACTGATCCATGCTGATGGAGTGAATGACACCGAACTAATCATGAATTAAATGGAGACCTGAGATACCTAGCAACTTAGCCTTACACACGGATGCAGGACTCTGCATAGGCAAACCTCATTTCCTTAGCTAATTGAGGATGTTTCCATGAGTAACAATGTAAAATAAAATGAGTGTGATCTCACTGCGCAACAAAAAGCTGACCAAATGGAACAAAACCTCTGTAATAATGGCAAGCAAGCATATGCAAACACCTTAATAATTAACTGGGAAGTTACCAATTAGCAGTGAGAAAGATACCCACTTGGCTACCTTAAGTCTTCTCCAAATCCTAGATTTTTGAAGAGTAGAGCAGGAGAAAATGCAGTAACTCAACATCTCAGGCACAATATATGAAGAGAGCTCAACATCTACAAAGGTTGTATTGCAATAATAACCAATAGAAATTCATTCATTCAAGTTTTACTACAGCTCAACTATTTACTACTGAAAGCAAGGTTGATCCTGTCTTTCTGTGCCTATTTATAGTAACTATAGTGTTTGGAATCATCTTCATATTCCTACTAGTATACTAACGTAGCCAGTTCAGTGTACCAATTTTGAGTTCAAAGACTGATAAAAATATTACTACTGTTATTTAGTTTTAAAAATTATGAGTTTAGTTTTTAATGTTTTTTTGTACATAATGAACAAGCAAAACAAATTTATATTTTATATAAAAACAAAGTAAGAAAAAAATTGCATTTTTAATAGAAAGGACTTTTTTAATATACAGTTATATTTTTTTAGTTATTAGTAATGAAAATTAAGTACAATTATACTTATATTATAAAGTGTAAGCTTACATTATTATTGTTCTTAACTGCTTGATTTGTATACAAGTACCAGTTTATTGTTATTATGATTATATAAAGCTGTTTTTAATGTGGCTATTTAAAAGTAATGGAGTGAACACTTTAAATTAAGCAGGCAATAATATATTGAACTTGACTGATTTTATACAACAAAACACATAACAAAAAATTATACTAGTTCTGACTAATAAAGATGGGATCGATGTAATACATGGTAAAACTAATGGTAGTAACAAAACTCAAACCTGACTAAATTAATAGTAGCGAACTGTCACTGTAATAGAAGAAGGTTGTTCAATGATATCCAGCATTAAGATGAGAATTTACCAAATATTTTTTCTGGATACTCCAGGAGGTATGAAACCAATAGTTAAACTTTCTACATTTACTAATTAGTTACTAGAGAATACTAACATGTGTTGCATACTACCATGATATGCAAAACTACACAGTACAATACAATGAATATTGTAAGGTGAGATATTTATCCATGCAACACGCTTTTACCCCCGTAAGTAATACAATATACTACAAGATAAGCAACACAAAAATGTATTATTATATTTTTTAATGCAGAAAAGTTATTAAAATGAACTGGTCAAGTAAAAATGAGGTTTTGACCTCTATTAGTATTTGCAGCAAAATATTTAGTGATTTTTTTCTTTCTTTTTTATAAATAAAAGTACCTATGAACAAAACATATTTCTTTCAAATATTTAAATTTATTTTAAACAATGTGAAAATAATCAAATTTGTTTATTTATTTCCATTTTTCTCATTAAATGTTCATTTTATAAGATGGAAAGTAAAAACTTAACATAATTAATAAAAGAAAAAGTGGAATGGGAATGGATCATATGCAGAATTTTTCATACTGCATAATATTCAAATTGATGGGGATATAAGGAAATTATTTTATGCTATGAGTTAATTACAAAAAATGTTAAAGTGGTTCCATTATGTGATTCACACAACTGAATACAATTTGTTGGGAAACTGCAGCAATACGTCATTCGATTTCTCCTAACCTGCCAATCTGCCACATTATCTGTCTGCTGTCTCTTAGAACATGTCGTACAGCCACATGACTTATTTGGTGTTTCTATTCATTTCATATTCATTTGTGTGAATCACATAATAGGGCACATTTTCAGCAGTTTTTTTGTAAATAACTCATAGAATTCAGTAACTTTTTATTTCCACATATGTTTGTGTCACGTTTTGAACACTTTATACTAAGTTTTAATTAACAAATCCAAGTAAGCTTAAGATAAGAAGTTACAATCTGTAATAGGCTTGGCATAGGCATAAAAATCACAAACAATTGTTACACCTAATAATTTTATTTCTTACATTATTTTATTCTGAAGACAGTATTAGAATTCAGTACTTACAGGGATTATTTCCAGCAAAAGATACACATCGCTGCATCAAAGATGTCCTCTTGCACTCCCCGTCATTTTCATGTGGAGCAAACACTTTTGTTTTCCCCATCAAACACTTGTGGAGCGAAACTGATTGAAAAAGATCATACTCCTTGTTGCCTCAAGCAATACTACCCAACAGATGTCATTGTCATATTACTATCACACAAGTGCTATCACATATTGCTACCCCTGTTTTAAAACTTTAAATATAATTTCTATATTTCCAGGTAATGCACACCACATTTGTATATCTTACAAAGTTGTAGCTACAGAATCATGGTAATGTGCCCTACATCTAGGTAAGAGTAATTACATCTTTACATATTGTATCATATCTTCTGAAACTTGCTTTTATTCTCGATATAAGCTACCATCACCAACTTTAACAGTTCTATGTACCATCCAAATATAGAAATATGCTGCAAAGTTAGCTAATAGATTATAAATTGTAGCTCATTAAGAAGACTAGAAAAATAAAGCCAGGAAGTCAGCAGCAACAAAAAATAACTGATTAGGATTATGACCTATTCTTCCCATCAGTGGTCTATCCACTCACCTCATAAAGGCTACCGCGGTTTCAAAACTCTATTGTTTCATCTTCAGGCCATTATACAAAATGTTAAATCTCTCTGTTGAGGTCATCACAAAGTCAAACAAAACATTAAAACATACATCACAAACACTGAGCACAATTACACGTTTAAAATATTCATCATGAAATTCAGCTTGGCCAAGCTACACACGCGACTCAAATAGGAGGCTTCAGACATATCAGCTATAAGCTTTTTTGTGTTCCGTTATACTTCATTTTAACCAACTCCAATGCCTTTAACAAGTTCCAGACTATTTAGTAGAATGTCCTTGCAAAACTTCTCATATAGTTGCTGAAGTATGAGGTCTCTATCTTTCCAGAGCCTCACACTTAAGAGGTATGTATACTGCTGTTTCAGGTATTAGGCTAGATTTGTGGTGGTACGGCACACATGCAGTGATGGCAGAGTACAATTATTTTTATTTTTATTAATCTAAATCTTTGTCTCTTTATCGGAACTTATAGTGATTGTCTCACAACTACCCAATGTGCCGTGGTCATTTATAAATTTACAATTTTATACTGCCAAAATAGATTTAATGAATTATTCTTTTTCAAATTTACAATTTTAAAGTTAAAGTTAGGTTTATACAATGTTTACAATTTTAAAGGTTAAATTTTGATTTAAATGCAATGTTTATTATTTTATTATTAAAATAAAGGAATTGACCTACAGCGAAGTGGTTTTACATCCACTTCTGTACCATTGATATTCATATTATTACTTTATTAATTGATCTAATTTTGAAAGAGCCTCTGGGAGACTGGGGGCCTAAAATTTGCTATAGCTACTTCACCCTTTTTTTTGTTCAGTATTAGCCGGTGGTTACCAGACTTCAGTATTTACTTTTTTGTACCACCAATACATGATCTTTAAATAAGCAATTAAACACACACACACACACACACACACACACACACACACACACACACACACACACACACACACACACACACACACACACACACACACACATATACTAGTTTTATTTTATTTTTTTAACAGTTGCTTGTAGAAACTTCTATGACCATCCTCAACTTGCACCAGTTTGTAACTGTAACAAAATGTTGGATCACCACTAATGGCTCGGTACAGTAGGTATCTTAAATTACACTTTTTGAAATATATATTTAAAATAACCACGGTACCTGGATGGTGGGTGCAGATTACATCTCAAACTCCATCTTGAGTTTGAATTACCACGGAGCGGTAATTCTATGTATGCTCAGATTGAATTAAATTTTTTCCTTTATTTCTACTTCATTGGCAACACTCTTTTGCTTGGACGCCGGCCACAGAGAAAGGTCTCGTTTTGCCGATTTACGTACCGGTCTCCCCTCCTACTTTACTTACATTTCCTATCGCGGCGCTAGATGGAGTGTGTGCCACGTTTGGCGGGCTATTTAGAAGATTTTATTTTGTTTTAGTTGCGTCAGTGGTAACCGTCTGCAACCTCCTGTTTAACTGAATAACTGTCCTTGTTAGTGCAGGATCTGGTCCTCGGAGAAGATGTTTTCCTAATTGTTGCCCAGGGACTTACTTCCATCGTTTAACATGTTTTCCCAGCCCACTTCCTTACTGCACTTTTATAGTTGTGCAAGTGATTGTATAAGCGAGCTCTGGTCTCACGAGGCAAGCAACAGCTCAATTTTTGGTCATCAGGTTCACTCTCTCGCTTTGCTGAAACCTGCAATGGCCATGTACCCATCCCTAGCACACCATGTAAGCATTTAACAGCACACAGAGGAATAGAGTAAGTCCAGTAACAATCTGGATAAGATTTCTACAGAGCTGAGAGCTTTAATTAGCATTTGGATATCTTAGAGTATTATAATATCAGAGGCAGCAGGCTCAACAAAACTGCTAGGACAGCTGTAGAAGTGTTCTAAAAGCACCAGTGACCGTATTTCCAAGCTGATGCAAGCTTGTCAGTTTGCTGTCTGCTTTAGCTTGTGATTTTTTTGGCCACCATACCAGGAACGATATGTCAGTTAAGGTCTGACAGCAATTATGTATGAACACAGGGAAACATATTGCTTTATTCTCCATGCTTCTCCAATAAGGTGCCATGTCACTATCATTAACAATTTTGCCTTTAAAATAGCATGGTCCAGATAGACATTTCATGTCAGCTACCTATCCACCATAGCTCCCACATATTTCAACATCTCTGAAACAATAAATCTGGTTCCCTGTAGCCACAAATTCTCCTTGTTCATGTCTCTTTTATTACAAGAGCCATGATTTTATGGAAAAACATTTTTTAAAGGGATTAACTCAAAGGCCTTCTCTCTGATACCAGTTACTGATAACTTCTAGCTATAAATTGGGTAGTCTCCCCAAGTGAGTTGGGAGACATACCCTGGATCCTGATCATAATGTCATCTGTATATCCTTGTGTATACACTTGCGTTCGTTTGAAATCTTAGTGGGCCATCTACTACCAGGGCCCAGACAAAACACTCCCTTGCAGACAGCCTTTTTTTATGACAAGCATGGAATTGTCTACATTCCCTGGTTCTCTGAAGGTCAGCCAGCGAATCAACATTATTACAGTTAAAGTTGTGACAGCCTTTCATGAACAAGTGAGAAAAAAAGATCTGATTTGTGGAAGAGCAATTCGTAGATGTTTCACCAAGATATCCCTATCCACCTTGTCTGTGAAAGCATTTTTTATGAAATACAGTGCCAACATGTTGGACAACCCACTGTACTCACCCGACCTGGCCCCTGTGACCTTTTTATTTCCAATTTTTTTTCAATAAAGTCAAATTGGAGCTTTCAATTTTGGGATAAGTTTTCACAATGTGGAAACAGTGAAACAAAAGCAATGGAAGTTCTTAAAAAACTGACAGACGCGGACATCCAGCATTTCTTTGAACAATAGAAAATTCATATGAAGCATTGTAGGGACTGACAAGGAGGTAGAAATGACATTGAAGGGGATAAACTTTGTAATGTAATTGGTGATCAATAAAATGTTTTGTAGCACCAGTCCAGTTATTTAATTTCCACTTCATATAAGTCTTCAGTGCTCCTCAATACAGTACTTAGGAAAGAGTTCTGATGTAAAGTTATGGTTACTTAAACCTAAATACTACTGATAGCCATTATCTATGTACTTACAGATTTTAACCACAAGTTTCAATAGACCCAATTATATGCTCCAACACCCATTATTCATTACTCATGTGCCTGACTATAGGCTGCTTGGTTTCAGAACTTACTTCATCAGAAGTCTTCAGCAGTACTAGGCAGCACAGGGCCTACATATTTGGTTTTACCAAAGGAAACTTAGCAGTATCGCTCCCCCCCAGACGTGACCATACAAAAACAGCAAATCTTAAATGTAGATGCAAGTGTGAAGTGTTAAGTGCATGTGTTGTTAGACTAAGGTACCATAACGTACATCTAACCCCTCTTAATAATTTCGTCTAAGCTGCACTCTCTGCAAGGTTTAATTGCTCTAAAAAAAATGTATTTGTATAAAACTGATAATTTTAAATTAGCATCTAAGTTTTAATTTGGCATATGGTATTACATGATTTTGTAATTTCTTTTTTCATCAAAATATTGACATAGAGAATTAATTACATATTGTAAATATTAGATGGTTGTGAAGGCAACAAATCATTGAAAAATAAAAATTATTCCTTATTTGAACATCAAAACAATACACCTTTTCTATCTTAATAACTAATCACTGATCTATTACCCAATTTATTGCCCAATATGTTATCAATTGGAATTAATTCTAAAAACAATAAATAAAGTGTTGTGACATCAATAAATAATTAATGTTTGCTACTTCGGAATATAACATAATATATAAATTATTATGAAATAACTTTTTTAACATATAACGTTACACCTACTTTAAATGGAAAAAGATAACATTTTGTTTATTTGCCTCATATTGTTTGCTTTACAAAGATGTACAGCTGGAAAAAATTTTACAATTTCTGAAACATGTGATCAAATGAGGATACTTGATCGAAAAATTACTCAAATGCTTGAAACTCTTCCTGAAGGAGGAGGAGATGAACTGTTTAAAGATTTAGATGTTTATAACGACGCGGTGGAAAGGTTTGCAGATTTTGTAGTAGATTTTCAGAAAGAGGCAGTGAAGACTGGAGAAGATCTAATAAAAGAACATTATCCCAAATTTTCAAAATTACCTATAGACAACGATAAATTTAAAAAGAAATTTAAGTGGACTGATGTAGAATGTGATAGATTCAAAGAGGCAAGATGGAAAGCAATGGATACATGGAAGATAGTACATATATTTACATAAACTACCAAATAAACAAGATAAGAGTCAATTTATTTTTTACCTTACAGTTAATTCATATAATTAAAACTTTTTTATTCATTTTAAAGATTATAATTCAAACGGTTTAAAAAATATGAAAAATTACATATAAATTATTTTATTTTAGCATTTTCAAACCTATACTGTTTCTAATTTATAAACATTAATTATTATTTCTTTTAGCATATAATTTAGAATGTAGCATTTAAAAATGACCTACAAGTTCTTTTACAGTTAATTTTTAGTGAGTTTAGTAAGCAAACTGTATAAGTTACTCAAGTTTGTGATTACCATTAAAATTTATTTTCTTGTGTAATATATGCTTCGTTCTGATAATAAAATTATGTACTGTTTTTACAAAAGATTCAATCCGGTAAAAATTAAGTATTATTGAGAAATTATTTTATAATTGTCGCTTTTAAAAATAGTAAATTTAATACTGACGATTATTTGTTGATATTCTGTTTGCTAGACACTAATTTTATAGCACTCCGGCATGTTTTCTGTATTAATTTTAACAGTAAAAATAAATAGAAAGATAGATAGATAGATGGGTAGACAGACAGACAGATATATGTAAGAAGATTTGTAAGCTGAAGTTAAATTTGAAACTAACCTTTCGAAAACAGACCATATTTTATTGTTTTGTATTTGAATGTGTAGTAGGATCAGTCATTGTTGATAGAAAAGTATAGACATTGTTTCTTTGCTTGATGTGACAAAAAGGACTACTTGCAGATAAAATGTCGGTATTTTATGACCAAAACTGTTCGGGTTGAGATTTTTTAAATATTCTAGCAAAATTTAATTCCAAAGTGTACTTTTAACTCACTTGGTTTCAATGGTTTACTTGTTTTATGTGTTTGTATGTAGGTTAATAGTTTCCATATTTGTTAATCTCTACACAAATTAAATTTACAATGTCATTATACAAACTTTCAAAATACTTTAGTATGTTACTGCCATCAAATAGTACCTTTATACTTGGTATACTTGGTATACCCACAAATAGAAAGTGTGGAGAAGATGGTACATAATTTCTGCAGGAACCACTTCCCATTGCCTTACTGTTGCTAAATCTGTATCATTATTTGAGTCATTGGATGTATAGTTCAAGTCTTCATTACTTTCATTGCCACATCCATCTATACATAGGTCTTCCTAAAAACTCTGTCATCTCAAACTCACAACTCTCTTATGTAAAAAAATAACAGACTAATCGAGTGAAAATGAGTAACAAAATCCTTTAAGTAGATTTAATAACAAGTGAAAAAGTAAGACAAGCAGAAACAGAAATCCAAGTCCTTGTTATCTTTAGAAACTCTGCAGGTTTTCAAGAAAACTAACAGAAAAGATATTTTTTATTAACTTGTACATTTTATAGTGCTTTTCTGACCATACAGTGACATTGGCCAACTGTGAACATAGATTTAGCAAGTTGAAGATGATAAAAAACTTACTTATATTCATCAACATCCCAAGAAAGACTGAACTCTTTTGCAATTCTTACTACATAAAAGAAAGAGGACAACATGGATATCATCTTAAACAAATTGGCTACATCCAAATCACTAAAAATCCATTTGTAAAGTAAATAGTAAGCATTTCGACAAATTTTCTTATGTTATGACTGTTAATTAATGCTTTACGTTACAATAGGCTCTTAATACATCCAAGTCCCACGTATTTAATAAAGAGGGGGTACCAAGATTATGTTTACCCCAAATGCCTCAACATGTATGGATGGCCCTGGTCATAAACTCATTGTACCAGACAAATAATATTCCTTAATGGAGGATTTTGTTCTAATCTAATGGAGGATAGTATCGGGTTCCAATCTACTTTGAACTATGATATAAGATTTGGTTTGAATAAACCACTTAACACATTGCACCATACCATTGTGTTCATACCATCTGATTTATTGGAGGTCAAATTTAGAATAACAACAATGGATCAGCTGTTTTTTTCAAATTGTGAGATTGGCATTCCACAACAATCTGTATTATATAAATGCTTAAGCTCGAAGATATTCAAATTACTATGGTTTACAAATTACAGATTACAACAAAATGTTCACAAGTGTGAAAATTTTTGATAAAATTTCAGACGAAACATTCCTAAAGAATACAGTTAATGTGATAAGTCAAGATTTTACATCAGGGGCAAGGTGAAGACCAACAGATAAATGCTGAATATGAATCATCCTGTTTATATACAAATTATGCAAGTGTTAATAGCAGTACAAGTTGCAATAAATACTGATCTGTTTAAGATTATTATTTATATATAATGAAAGAAACTGTAAATTGCTAGTTTATTTCATATTGAAAATATAAACTTTTGATATTTTATTAAAATTATTTAATAAATATAATACACAATAAACAAAATTAATGAAATTACTTAAGTTACTACTTTAAACCATTTTAACAATAAAATATCTGTTTAATACTTGTAACAAAGAAGCACAAAATTAAAAACCTCTAAAAATTATATAACTAATGTTTTTTTCATTCCTGGAAAGCAATGCATTACTTCCTTTAGATGTACTATGTTTCAGTGAATAAAGCTATTGTGTTCCACTTGTCTAATATTTTTCTTTTCCAATCTTCAAATTGTTCACAATCAGATTTGGTCCACACCAATTTACTTTTCATTTCATCATAATTTATTTGTATTTTTGAAAATGCTGGCTGTTTGTTATTAATTAAATCTTTTCCAATATCCATTGCTTTTTCCTTTTCATAAGCTATAAAATGTAAAAACCTTGCCGTTGCTTCATTATATTGTTCTAGATCTTTTAATAACTGAGTTCCTTTTGTTCCAGACAAATCTTTAAGTGCTTCAACAAGTTTGTCATCAAGTGTTTTTAATAAAACACACACTTCTGACAAGGTGATTTTTATTGGAACTTCTATCTTACGAGCAATTACAATTAAACCTAATAGAAGACAAATAAAAACTATACCCATTATACTTAATCAAATTATTATATGTACAGTATATTTTACGTATTTAAATTTGCTTTAAAAACCTGTTTAAGAATTCAATTGCAATTAATGTATAAAATTATTTACTCATTCACTTTACTTAAATTTAATATTAAAGACACATAGAACTGATGATAATCTTATCTGATCTTAATAGTGATATTGTTAAAGTAAAGGCCCTCTAGTCCGGCCTCAGTTGGATTGGTTGATCACTTGGGCATGAGTCATTTGCTTGCACCAAGCTACTTACAACAGGCATCACTATTTATTTTCTAGCTTCAGGTTCACGATGAAAGTGGTAACGGCAGTATATGAGGATACAAGAATAACATGTTTTATGTATTTGCCTCACATAAATAATTTGCCTTGTATCGTTCATTAGTAAAATGAAATTCTGATTAATCAGGCTCAATTTACCTGGAGTAATTTAAGAAAGTAAAAAACTATCTGACTGCAAATACTGAAGAATAAATACTGTTCAGGTTTCCTAGCTGTGCCATTAGATTCATGCAGTTCCAGAATAGCTTTATTTTAAACGCACTTGCATTCAATGCCTTAAAAACTGCATGGCAGTCTGTAAATTTTGATATCCTTTTTCCAATGTACAAGTCTTGTTTACCTTCCATCAGGGTTGTGACTTCACAGTGGAATACTATAGGATACCTTTTCCATGCATAGGACATATTCTTGTCCAGGTTTATTACCACATATTGTTATTGTTATTTAATCACCTGATTTCCCCATTATGTATGAGTAGGGTTAAATAAAACATAAGTAATAATACTTAACTATCTATATTTTTTATTGTAGGCTACATCAATATATTATTTCAAAAGTTTACAGGTTTTAATTAAATTAAAAAATGAAACATTTCAAAATAACATGTGTAAATACAATAGGAACTTGCATAAAAATATATTATAGATAACTTATATGTGTATATATCATAATATTATGATAGAGGTAAGATCTATTAATCCACTGTACTTATTTTTGTCAAACACAATAATCCAACACATCAGTTTTATTTCAAATCCGGTTCTGACAATGCTTCAACTGTAACTTGGATGGAGTAAATCTTTTTACAATGTTTCATATCACAGAGATAATCACAAACCAATGTTGCCTGTTCCTCATCTACAATAGCAACAAAAATATCTGTAATTTTAATACAGAAAAAAGATTGTTATAGTCATTTTTACTAATTTAATGACATATTCAAGTAAAAAAAATATGTACTACAACATGTACCATACACATGTACACATGTACACTGCAAGCTTATATTTTGTAATGGCTTATTTTAACATTACAACACGCTGATGAAACTTACAACAGATGATAAAGTGATATGTTATCATTAGAGTAACAATTTTTTGTCTTCAATTTGACATTTGTAGTTGTTTAAATAACACAAAAGGAACATTTTCACACAATATAATGAATATTTCTAGACATACAACTATAAGTCATATCCTAAAGTTTACAAGGATTTTACCACTTTGTAAGTATATGAACACATTGATCTGTATACTTATAGCACATATTCAGATATAATTTGATTTAAAAAATTACTTCAATTGAAAATATTATATAGCACACATCCTAGACTTGGAATCATTTCTTTGGCACACTTGCTACATTTCACATATTGAATCTTCAACTGAAGTGTAGATTTGTGCTATGAACTGAATGAGATTATTCTGGATAGTGTAAGAATATATTCATCTATATTAATAAAAGGACATGTACATACGCACACATGTGCATGTGTCCATACACACACTCATGCATGCGCGCGCACGCGCGCACACACACACACACACACACACACACACACACACACACACACACACACACACACAAGCAGTACGCAATGTATAGTTAAATCCATGGTATTCAGAAATCTGAAATTTTTATCATACATCTTCAGACAACATCTTGAAGCTGAATTTTAAAATTTCTAATTCGATTTTGCAATTTTTTATAGATAAAAAGAAAACTACTGTAATATAAATATTTCTTGCTCACACATGTATATTTTTCATAGGCAATGCTATGTCTTTAATAAAACCACAAAAGTTAAAAACAGCAGTCTCATGTCCAATGTCCATGCATTTTGTCTGCATACAATTGCTCATTAACCTGTTTAATGGTTATTGAAAAAAACCTGAATTTCATTAACGAATTATGAGGGGTGAATTTGCTTATTGAAAAGAATAAATATATGACAATCCTTATCAATCTGGTGAATGAAAAAATGTCTAGTAAATGCAAGTATACTACTTTGTTAGAGGGGAGGTAAACTATACTTTTATTCAAGGCAACAAACACATTTTCAAAGGTGAACACAAATGTTAAGGCAGAATTTGAAAGATAATTACTAACCCAAATAACATTTTACAAATTTAAATTTTTATTTTTATTGTTGTTTATATGGTAAAAAATTGTAGACTGGATGTTTGCCACACAACCAATATCAGTTATATTTCAGCTTGTGATTTACAACAATATGGCTTCCGAACAAGTTCATCAAGTTTTCAAAAGAAATGCTTAGCAAGTTGTAAAATTTATATTAAAAACACTGTTTATGAACTAAAAACTAGACAAACTGTGTGCCCACACACCACTGTAAATAAACACTTACCTTATAGTCAGCAATCAGTTTTTTGAGAATTCAGACAAAATACAGACTGGCCAACTTTAACTTTCTCTCCTGGTTCAATATTAAAGTTAAAATCTTGTGGTGCTTCAAACATAAGAACTATTGTTGAGCCCATTCTAAATTCACCTACTTCTTCGCCTTTACTCCAATTTAAATTCAAATATTGGTCTTTATGCCTTACTCCGTTTGGCCACTTTTTTGTGTTTGTATGCAAGGTCTAAAAATAAATACCAACATTAAAAATAAGAAAGACACATTTATAGTAAATACGATATTTATCAAAACTGTAAGTTGAGTTCTTCTCCCTCCAGTAGGACTACACCCTATACTACCCTCAACCCTACCTGTTAACATGGAATCTCAAGTTAAATAAATCCAACATATGACAACAGCTACCATCAGACAAAGGAACACCTTATATTACAGTCTTCATGTTAACACATTGCACATTATGATCAAAATTCACAATAAATCTATTTCACACAACTATTCCAAGAAGTTGTTAATATCTACAGAGATTTGTAAGGCTGGATCCCGATTTTATCTTCCTATGAACTTTATAAAAATGGCATGTGAATAGATATATACCATTGTATTGTATTGTGTAGTTATGTGAAATCTATTCACTGGTTCTAAATATTACACATTCCTTTAAAAAGTGTGTGTTGGGGATAGGTTTGTAGATACAGTAGTGGACTTATGCACCTACACACAGTGCAGAGTGGACAATGAATTAAAAGACGATCTGTTATGAAGACGCTACATCAATACAGTTGAAGTATAAAATGCACAATTATCCCAAGACAATACAACCAAGCCAAGACAGTATCAAAAAAAGAACAAACTATGATTGTCTCACTTCAACCAAAGCATAAGTGCTTCAAAGACTACATGGAACTTGTTTTCTGCATAGTTAAATGATAATACATTTGTGGGCTCCAGCAAGGA
>CM040183.1:56082808-56232808 GCA_022606455.1 Callitettix versicolor
CACACACACACACACACACACACACACACACACACACACACACACACACACACACACACACACACACACACACACACACACACACACACACACACACACACACACACACACACACACACACACACACACACACACACACACACACACACACACACACACACACACACACACACACACACACACACACACACACACACACACACACACACACACACACACACACACACACACACACACACACACACACACACACACACACACACACACACACACACACACAGAAACCAAGGATATTATTGTAAGATCCAGTCGAAGAAGTAATGTCTATCCTCTTTGAAGAGGATATAATGTTTATTTATTAATTATTTGATCTAAAAACATTTTCTTTAAACATAGTTTTTCTTTACTTTGTTCAGAATTTGGCAGTCAGTTTTAATAATAGCAAATTTTAAAAATCATTATCAACAACAAAACATTAATTATAAATTTGAGAATTTAACTATGTGGAAGTCAAACATGAATAATAAATGATTAATCACACATTTTTAATTCAAAGTAAAGGATTCAAATCGTGTTATATGCCTCAAACCTTTAGTTTACAAAGACGTTTATACAGAAAACACTTCACTAGTTTATATAAAAAATTGATATAAAGAAAATATATACATAGTGTTCAAAATATAAACAATTATATAAGATTGTGAATTTTACTTACACTGGTACACAACCTTTTTATCTTTTTCAAGTATCACTGTTTGTTTGCTGTCACTTTATTTATTACTTTTATTTAAGCCTTATTGTTTAAAAAATTAATTAATTAAGTCATTCGCTAAATGTAGAAATATTACTTTGAAGGATATATGTTCTGAAGCAGGTATTTTTAATCCATCTTGAAACTGAAATGAAATTATTAAATAAAAAAAACAGCTTTGTGCTGGTTATATTAAAAGCAATATAAAAATAGGCAGTAGCATATATTTCAAATTTTTTAATAAGGTATAAAAAGTATTCAAGCTTTACAGAACAATAACATTAGTGTTACAATACAAAACAATACATGCTAACTCAATTTCTTACATATTAATATTTAAGTTAAAATACGTTTTCTAAAATTCAATTTTTAGTACAATCTTACAGCATATATAAATGGTTTAATTTGGTTGAACAATACGATTGAATTAATGAGGAAGTGAATAGTATAGAATTGCATTTCAATCAGATTGGTCAATGAAATAGAACCATTGAAAAAAGTAGACTGGACTTCTACTTCTTAATATAATATTAAGACTTCAACACTATTAATATAATATTGTATATTCAACCAAACTGAATCATTTAGAAAAATAACGCTCATTTAAACTGGGTTTTGTTTAAATCACTTTTTTAAGGGTTGCAGCAAAAAAAATGAAAAGAAAAAGCACATAAATATATAGAAAACCAAATTCTAACAACATTTTTTTCCAAAAAAAGCAATTTTTTAAAAATATTTTGATTGGAAAATTTTTAATTTTTACCTCCTAAAATTGATATTTTTTAGACTTTTTTTAACTACTTAAAAATGTTTAACCTAAATAGAAAAATTAACAAGTACAAAACATTAAAGCTTTCACAAAAAGAAATAAAATATTTTTTTCAAAATTTACTCTTGAAAACATGGCATTTTCAAAATGGCACCAGAGCATTCAGAAAATATTGAGGTCTTATATTTAAACCCAAAAATTAATCAAAAACTTAAACTCAGAGATCATTTTTTGTTGAAATTGAAACTGAAGACATTAAAACTTTTTATTATGAAAATTAATAAAATTACAAACAAAAAAGTACTAGATTTAAAAAGTTACATTTTATTTACTTTGTTACTATAATTATTTATTATTTGAAAATTAAAAAAAAAATCCTTTTAAATAAATCAAGGAATATGTAAGCATTCAACCCTTTCAAGTCACCCACTGGACTGCCGAAATGTATACATACATGATGATGAGTACTGGTTATCTACAACTTAAAAACAAAAACCCTGAAGGGTTCACAGTATTACACCACATGCTATGGTCTCTCTTACACCACATGCAAGTTCTGCATCACTACATGACACTCAACAATATTGGTGCTCAAAGTGCAGCTGCTTCATATGATGCAGAAAGTGTCTCAATTTCACATTACTGCAAGATTTTTAGTGAAATCGTAAGTATTAACACAAACAATATGAAGTTCTTGATTTTGAATGAGTTTTTAGAGGAAAGGAGAAACATGACATAGTAATGTTGGAAACCAGATAATTTCTGTATAAAGCTGAACAAAATTTTTCACAAGGAGAAGAGGGGTGTTTCTGTTTTTACTGATAACGAAGTATTTAACTGATGACAAAGACAAATTCTGATAGTACTTTTGCCTCAGTAAGACGCAGTGTTTTTATCATGTATTGGGACTTAATGAAAAAGATCTTAGCTTAATAAAACTCGCAATGAAATATCCTAAGCTGATTTCTTCAGGTGAAAAACTTGCAGTAATTTTAAAGTAAGGATACATTAATGATTGTTTTATTTTATATATTTTACTGTTATTCCATTTTATTTTATGTTTTCTTTGGTCTTTAGGCCCCAATCAAATTGGTTCTTACTACTCATTACTGCCTAAAAAAAATTTTATTCTATACGAGTATTTAAAAATCAATTGGTAACCTTGGTTAAATATTTTTATCTAGTGGGAATTTAGAGACTGTAACAAGTTATTACTTGACTGAAATTGAACTGTACATATAATAATTGGACAGCAAAATACTGAAAAAAATAACAAATAGAAAACATTAATTACAGTAGAACCCTGATAAGCCAAACCCAATAGAGGCATAAATAACTTTTGCTACAGTAGCGGAAAATTTTGTGCTAAACTTCTTTATCAAAATCAGTAGTACAGCTGTTATAAAACATCTGAATATGCTGTGTTAAAAATGCAGTATGTAACATTATATTAGTAAAAGTAATAACAATCATTTCAGAATGTTCTGAAATTAATAATTTATATTTATTATTCATACCAGAAATGGCATTAGGCAAAAAACAACTTATTAAAAAAACATGTTTTAACAATACTCTTAAATCAAGGTTATATCAAAGCTCCACTTCAGATTCACACACTTAAATATGTCTTTTCACTTTTTTATCTTGTTTGTATGTCTACACATATAAAACTACTTTTTGTAATTTCATTTTGCTTTTATCAGAGTACCTGGTTTGGTCGAAATATTAGAAACAGTGGGTGCGGCTTGGCACTGCTACGTATACAGTGTCAGGCAACTACTTATTTCAAAAACGAATTTCTCTTCCTCCTCAGCACTGAAAAAAAATCATCTTCACTATACATACTGTATAGAAAAAAAAATAAATGCATAGACTTCGGCGTCAGAAGCGAAATTACTGCTATGAGAGCAGCAAAGACAGTTCATGATAACCAGAACATCTCCTGTCAACTTCAAGTTCTACAAACACTGTGGTTACAGGCACCGTACACATAGTATTCTATACATAGCAGTCAACCTCAACTGTTGCCTTGTAGATTGACACAAACTCTAAATAATGCACTTCATCAGAGACAAAAGGTTTAAGGAGCAGAACAAAGTGTTAAGGAAAAAAAATTTTATAACTGGTAATCAAAATGGAGAAAAATAATTTAAAGTGGATGGTTCAAGTTTAATAATCGGATTGTTTTATACCTACAATAATACCTTTGCTAACATCTGCAATATACTGTGCTTATGGAGCAACGTAGAACATCACTGTCATTACACTGAGGGATAAATGTGGAAGGTACGCAGCCACCAAGTGCGAACCATTTGTTATTGATATTGTTCAGTAAGCTATATAAGCAGGTGACTGATTTTGGTGGAATTCAAAAATGATTTTACAACTTCTTTAACTGTAGACTTGGTGGGATATTCTTTACCATTTGGAGCTTTTTGTTTAGATTCATACAAACCAGTAATCTACCTCCAAACTGTAAGTATAGAAATTAAAAGCACTGTATTCATAATATTATAGGAATGATACATTTTTTTAGTATTTAAAGGTTGTTTCTACCTAATATATTTTTGTCTTTCATAAGCTTGGACATCATAATTAGAATTAGCGAACTCAAAAAACATAAGAATATTAAATGTCAGCAACTTATTCATAATATATGAGTTATTAATTTATTTAGTATTTAAAGGTGGTTTCTATCCTTAATCTGTTTATCTTTTATAACTTTAGATCTTATAATCAGAATCAGTGATCTCAGAAACATAAGTAAAATGAGTTCGGCAATTTATCCATAACATTGTAAGAATTATTAACTTATTACAATAATTTCTACCCTTAAAAATTAAAAGCAGTTTAAGGTGCAATGTAGATTTTTAATACTACTAAGAAAATATAGAAAATTTCTTCTACCATTTATGGTTTGGAGGTTTGACCACTTTTACTGTTTTGCAACTGTACTAATAAGAAAACTGATGTTCCTGCACCATTTATTATTTCAAGAAAAGCCTGTCGTATAGCATCATAGACATAAAAATTGTTTTTGTTTGTTTTTTTAAGAATGTATTGTATTTATGTGTCTTTTATAAATTAATAATAATGACAACATAAGCTAAGCATTTGTAATCTAGACCTACCTTGAAAATGTCTCCTAAAATTTATCTGCCAATGTACTGGAGAATGAAACCTATGATAGTCCCCTGGAGCCAAATATATAACTACTTGATACAATTCATTGTCTGGATTGGTTAACAGTTGAGTTCTATATTTATCCCAACTCATGTCATTACATTTCACTGCACCAACATCACTACAACTTATATTAAAACGAAATAAATATCTTACAAAGTCATAACCACTCCAAAACGAGTTCAGTATAATATTGGTTTTATTTCTTTCTTTTTCTTGCATAAAAAGAACTTCATTGTCATTTTCATCTTTTTTGTGCTCTGATTGTTTAGCGATTTCTTTCACAAAGGATTTGTCTGAATCAGTATCCTGATGGCCTGGAAATATTCTCCATGTTGTATCTCCCAGAAAAGTTTGAATTGAATACGTAACACCTTTTACTTGTTCCACTTTATTTGAAGATATTTTCCCACGGTTAAGAACTCTACCATCTGCAGGAGAGACCTAAAATATTGCATATAAGTACAGTATAAACAACAATAACAAACACATCAATTATATTACTATATACGAGGTTTGTCCAATAAATACGCGAACTAAGGTCATAAAAACTTTATTTTACAAAATTTCATCTACATTGATTTTGTCCCCTTCAAAATACTCTCCATTCACTGCTATGCACTTAACCCATCTTCTTTTCCACTCTTCAAAGCACCCTTGGAAGTCCTCGGAAGTCAGGCTTTTCAGTCTCCTCGTCGTTTCTTGTTTTATTGTGTCCACATCTTCCCAATGCTGTCCCCTCATCACATTTTTGCATTTAGGGAATAGAAAAAAGTCGCAGGGGGCGAGGTCCGGTGAATAAGGGGGATGATCAAGGATAGTGATTGAATTTTTAGCCAGAAACTGGCGAACAATCAAAGCCGAATGTGCGGGTGCATTGTCTTGATGAAGAATCCATCCATCGTTTTGAGTCAAATGTGGTCGCACACGACGCACTCGATCTCTCAAACGCTTGAGAACGTTAAGGTAGAACTCAGAATTTACCGCTTTTTCCTCAGGAAGGAATTCATGGTGAACAACACCTTTGATATCAAAGAAAAGCGAGGAGCATGACTTTGATTTTTGATCGGCTTTTCCTTGATTTTTTGTTCGAGCTTCACCTGTTGCTTTCCACTCCATGCTTTGCGATTTCGATTCGGGGTCATACTCGAAAAACCACGATTCATCACCACTGATAACCCTATTTAAGAATCCAACATCATTTTCCATGGAATTTTTCCAGTCAGTAACACATTCGACTCTTCTCAACTTTTGATGCGGAGTCAGCAGTTTTGGCACAATTTTCGCACAAACCTTTCTTAAGCCCAAATGCTCGGTTAAGATTGTGTGCACTGTTGATTTTCCTAAATTTAGTTCTTCAGCTATCATTCGGACAGTTTTTCAGCGATCAGTAAGGACAAGACGCCGCACACGATCAATGTTTTCATGCACACAAGAGGTTGAAGGTCGTCCAATTCTTGCATCATCCGTGGCGGCTTCTCGACCTTCTTTAAAGCGCTTAATCCACTTATAAACAACTCTCAACATTTCAGCAATTTCTTGGTAATTTTTACCAAGCTTTACCAAAAACTTGATGTTAATTCGTTGTTCAGTGAATTGGTCAATTTCCATATCGACGAACAAAAAAATAATGCAAAACTAAAAATAACTCTACTCGCAAGATCCGCACAGCGTAACGTTCTGCCAAGGACTGACGGCTCATTGGGTCCCAGACAACACGTGAGGCCAGTGCGCGTGGCTTAACTCTCCGTAATGGCCACCATATTCGACCAGTTCGCGTATTTATTGGACAAACCTCATATATATATATATATATATATATATATATATATATATATATATATATATATATATGAGAGAGATAAGATAAATTTATTTCAAACTTATACAGTATTTACCTGTACACTGAAAACTAATGATTATAAGCATGTAATGGTACTGCCAGTTTAGTGGAAAGGAAGAGAAAAAAATTTTCGTTTTTAGCATAGTACGGGCCAATAGTAAGCTGTTCATACCTTTATGCATAATATTTCATTTTGATAACTTAACACTTTAAATTATGTAACTTATGAAGAAACATTAAAAAAAACTTTAAAAATTACTGTACTGTGAAATTATATTCAATACACATTCTCAATTCTGTACTTTAATTTGTAATTCTTCAGAAATAATAATTTTTGTTTTGTTTTATTGTTGTAAATGAACTTAACATTGCTTTTTTTGTATGTTTAGTGGTTTTTGTATACATGCTGGTTGCATGTCTACTAGCATCTGTGTTCTAGTTCATAACAATAACAAGAAGTAATAAAATTTTTGACACTGCTGGTTTAACAATCAATTTTCTGACACAGACACATTTTTGCTGTTTATCAGTAACAGAATGTTGGTGAATTCAACACTTACCTTCGTGGAAGCAAATATATTAATTTGACAGATAAAAATTAGCTTATAAATTAATTATTATAGTATAGTCTCGCTAATCCGACCTAGAAGGCCAGGCTGAATTAGTGGAAAAATCAGATTACACTGAAAACTATTAAAAAAAGTTTAAAAGTTTGAATTCAATTTATTACAGTAAACAACTATGAATTACATGTTATTTATTACTAAATTTATTGTACTAAAACAGAACAGCACACAGAATCTCACTACAGTAATAAAGAGCAGTACGTCAAATCACCAAACTTGACAGAAAAAGTTCACAATTGTTTTTTTTTTTACCAACTGTTTGAAGTTTTCTTGCTGCTACATCTTCCAATCTCATGAGAAGTAAAATAACTTTTACCTGTTACAAAACAGCGAATAAAAAAAAAATATGTGAAACGTTATGAAATACACACACAAGCAGAATGCACTCTAAACGTCAACTTTTCCACAAATATGAACTGATACTAAGAGATAGAAATGAACGAAAGAGCAGGTATACGGTGGTAAACCCCACTCTTTCTTTTGAAGAGAATATAGGTCATCCGTTAAGCGCGTAAGTGACATTGGTGTAAAGGCCTGACACAAAAGTGGTGTTGTACATTTGGTTTTGCTACAACTCTTTTAAATTGCTTGAAATATTTTTTTTTTTTTTGAAGCTAGGTCAGATAAGCGGAACTCTATTGTTTATGTCTTTTGGTTTTCTATAGTAGTTTTTCAACTAGTGGTATACAAAGGTGGTATGCAGGCATGTCAAAAATATTTTTAAGTTCACAATAGTTTTTCTTTTATTTATATACTGCAGTATTTAGGTGGTACACCAAATTATCATGAAAATGTCAAATGGTAGTCAGTGAAAGGTTTGAAAACCCTGTTAAAAGCTATGCTTTTGGCAAATTTGTGGTATATTCAATTAATTTTTGTAGTGTTAAAATTACAGTATACTGTGAAAAAAATCAAATTACCATAAATACAAATTACCAAATACCAATTAAGAGTAAACAATACCAAATTTGACAACTCTACATGTACTGTAAAGATGAACTGAATACAATGAATGTCAATAGTTAACTGTATGTTCAGTTAGAAACTTATACATTCAATAGAAACTAAGAACATTATATTTCATAACTTGTAACTAGGTACAGTGGATTTAATTTGAAGCTAAAAGGAACATTTGAATAAAAAAATCTTTTTCTGAAACAACTTTTGTATAGAATATTACAAGATCAATTTTAAGAAAACACTTTGAAAGCATGTTAGCAAAGAAGACAGCACATTTGCTTAAGAATAGCTAAACAAGTGATCAGAAAAATAGGGAGAAAATAAAAAAGTAGGGGTATTTACAATCAGCATAACAAAGAAGAGGGTTGATTTCTGGACATAGGGTTTTCAAGGTCTATAAACCTTGCTATCTAGGTCTATTACCCCTCCACAGCATGCAATTTTGTCAACACCCATTATGAAACAGTCTTTTGTATTTGTACAAAATTTGAAGTAAATGTGTGTCCACCATCAAGGATACTAACAAAAGCTTCAAGCAGCGTTTACACTAGCATGTACAGCTTGCACAAGTATGATGGAAAGTTCATGCAAAGTATACTTGCGTGTATATAAAAGTTAATATTCAACATGGTACTACTCAAACCTTGGACTTTAAAATAAGCTTGTGTGTGTGCGTGTGTACGCGCGCGCATACACCTAAACCTGTGTGCATTAGCACCAAATACAAGTATGGTCATTAAACAAGCTTGATAAGCTGCTTTCAAATTTTTTCAAGTATTTTGGCTTCTGAGGATATTCATTTTTTTTAATAAAGTTGTTTTATACTTTTTATCACCAAACAGCTTATATACTTCTTGGTCATGAATAGTATAATTATTGAAATTATGAAAAATGTTATCAAACCATTACTGTTATCATTTTGTGTAAAGTCCATATTGAAAATATCATTGAACAAATAATAAAATATTTGTACTGTTTATTATTAGAAGGCCTTCAATTACTTACTGTTACATTAATTTCAATTATTTCTACTCATCTGTTACTTATAATTATTAAAACATGTTTTTAGATTAAATTTGAAGCAAAAATGTTTAGGCACTAAACAGTATCTATGAGAAAATGGATTGATAAAATCCTGTTATTAGACTTTTTTTTTTATTAATATGAAAATTCCTGTAATCTTATGTACAGTTAAACATGGTTATAATTAACTTGCCTGTAACAAGAACTCAAATGTAACACATAAAATACCAGGATTTTTACTTAGTTTTGTATCTATGTAATGATGAATTAACTCACTTTTAGCAAGGTAACAATGCATCTAAGTATTTTAAGATTATAATGAGTATTTTAATTTTCAGAAATTACACAAAATGTATACATTAATTTATAAAAGCAAAATTCCTACATACCTACATAATTCTTAACATCAAGGAAATTCTATATTCATTTATGAAACATACCATTTTTAAATCTTAATATACAGGGTGACAATGTAATTACTAAAAATAAAGATGCAGTGCAAGTGATTTTTGACTTTTTGGTAATTTTTTCACTAAAGTGCTTAATTGCATGTCCAAAACCAAAATCCAAAATATAAAAACATGGGAAATATGATAAATAACAAAAATAAAAGTAAACCACAAAACATCAAAATTGCTATCACACCAAAAATAGGTAATGTGTTTTTATCACTAAAATAATTTTAAAAAAATATTTTTTATAAATAAATACTGAAGGACTAACGCATATGGTTGTAGGGTGAAAAATTTTATTTAATTAAACAAGTCACAACATTTTAATGAATGTTATGGCGGTGGATAACAATCAGCTGATACAAGATCAGCAACAAAATTCAGTAATGTCTATTAAAAATTTGATAATGTGTATGAGTAGTAAATCTGTGTAGGAAATCTAGTATGTTTCATGTAATGTAAACAGCAATGACATCACGATATAGTTTCGTTAAAAAACAGCCTAATATCATAAATAATATTAAAAAGAATTATTTGCCATGGGTGAATATGTGTTAATTGAATAATAAAGTATGTAATAAAAAAAAATCACTATTTGAAAAAAATATTATTACCTTTTTACAAGGTAATCATAAAACATAGAGAGAAAAATTAAGAAATAAAATACACTTAATTTAATTTAGTTACACTACATAAATACCTTTAATTAGATACTTTTATTACATTATTTTGCTTGGAGACTTGAATTGCTAGCCATTGTATAAAAAACTAGATGAAAATATTTTTTTTATATTAATAACTATCAAAAATTTGTCAAAATTTGCTCAGTTATTCAGAAATTTGAGAATTTAAAATAAAAGACACTCAAACAATGAATATGAGTATTAAAAAAAAATATAAAATTTATAAACAAGGAACTTTTTTAAAAGGTAATAATAAAAAACAAAGAGACAAAAATTATGAAATAAACTTAATTTAATTTATTTAAGTTAATTAATTTAATTTAGTTAATTTAGTTTTACTAATTATAAAAATACTTTTAAAAAACTTTTAAAATGTTTTAAAACAACATTGTAAAGTTAACATTTCGTTAATATTTTTTAAACTTGCTATAAATTTAGATGGAATAAAAAAAACTTGGGGAAAATATTATTTAAATTAGACAAGGTAAAAAGATATTCATTTTCAATAAATACAGACAACTTTTACAAGTAAAATTGTTTATCAAAACCACTGAGAGACAAGACAACAAAGGTTAATGCCAAATAAATTTAAAGAAAGCAAATAATATAAAAAAATGCCTTGATGATAAGATAGCAGTTATGTAGTTATATAACAATTGAATCTACTCACAAGACATTGACCCTTAAAGATAATAACTCTGGAGAACAGCAGACAAGACCAAAGTCAAAAATTTCATTCAACAAAATTTCTATTTGAACTCCAAGAAATACAAATAGATAATTGATCTAGCAATTTTCTTATCAATAAAAAAGATTTTTTGTTGTATCTTTTAAACAAAAAAAAACGTTATTTTTTCTTAAATACTTGTGTCCTTTGTTTTAATCACAAGATTAATTTTATTGTTATATCAAAGTAGTAATTCCAAATAAAAAAATGATTTGGTTATCACCATAATGAAATGTTTATAATCACTTTTTACTTTCATTTATAATCTACATTAAAACAAATAAATACAGCAATACTTTGCAATAATATTTTAGAACTTACCAAACATTTAGTCATATCAATAGGACGGACACCATTTTTAAGTTCTCTAGTGAAAAATCTTGCTAGGCTTGGATAATCAGTTAAATCTCCAGCCATTTCTTCTAAATTGACTGAATACATTGAAGCATAGTGTCCATAAATCCACTTTCGAAAACGTGGAGGTACTTTGCAGTCACTTACCCAACCCCATGCTCTTGAAAGTGCCCGACAAGGAATTGCTTTATAACATGTGATCTGAGAAAAAAATAAATAAAATATACTGAATATAAATGATTAAGGCTCCTGTATACACCTAGCATCCAATACTATGCTCGAGGAGGTGCTTCCTTTTTTTTTGTTATGACAGCACTACCGCTAATCTTGTTTGATCAGGTTGATATTTACCACACACTATCAACCTATTGTACTACTGTTACCAAAACCTGTAGATCTATCTACACCAATCTACTACTATAACAAAGGTCAGATAAAACTTTCAAAAGAATTAAGTATGTGAAAAACGTGCACACACACACACACACACACACACACACACACACACACACACACACACACACACACATACAATTTTAATATTTTCTAAAAAAATATGTTCTACTGATAATTATTAAACTCAATACACTAATCTTTTCAATATCCATTATTCTTTTTAAAATATTACAAGATTTTTTTTTAAATTTAGACCCTAACCGATGTGAAATTATTAGCAAATTTTTATTAGAAAAAATTAGCTCATGTAATAAGGTATTTAATAAAAGGAAAAAAACAAAAATCACTATTTGAAAAAAAATATTATTACCTTTTTACAAGGTAATAATAAAACGTACAGAGAAAAATTAAGAAATAAAATACCCTTAATTTAATTTAGTTACACTACATAAATAATTTTAATTAGATACTTTTATTACATTATTTTACTTGGAGACTTAAGTTGGAGCAAGGTATCCATGGTAAGACCCATACCCAGGACCTTGAAATGAACACCAATCCTGACCTGACCTCTAGATCACTTTTCCAGAAGTTGTTAACATTTGTTGTGTGTGTGTGTGTGTGTGTGTGTGTGTGTGTGTGTGTGTGTGTGTGTGTGTGTGTGTGTGTGTGTGTGTGTGTGTGTGTGTGTGTGTGTGTGTGTGTGTGTGTGTGTGTGTGTGTGTGTGTGTGTGTGTGTGTGTGTGTGCACATACACCAATAATCAATCTAAAGTTCTTTGTTAAACAATACAATGCCTTATTATAATGTATTTTATCTATTACAGAAGTACAAATAAAATTAGGATGACCTATTCTTCCCGTCAGTGGTCTATCAACTCATTTCATAAAGGCTACCGCGGTTTCGAAACTCTATAATTTCATCTTCAGGCCACACAAAATGTTAAATCCCTCTGTCGAGGTCGTCACAAAGTCAAACAAAACATTAAAACATACATGTAAAAGGTAGAAAACAGGTACCCATGACCTATGAGTACAATGTATTATATATAATGATAAATAAGTGACACAACACAAATCAGGGTACAAAGCTAATATGGATATGACCAAAGGTAAATGAAAGATAATAAATAGCATATAGTAAAAACAAAAAACACTAAATAATTAAAAATTTGTTTACTGACAATACTGTCACCATGTTTAAAACATTTTAAAATTTTAAAAATTTCCAGAAGATTTAGCTGTAACCCTTTGTCTTATAAATAAAGAATGGAGTATTGGTTAAAATCATAACTATGGTAATTCTCTATTAGATGTTTAGCAAACAGGGATTCAGTTTGATCCTGTATTTAATACTTAAAAAGATCCCTAACCCTTTTATAAAAACTTCTACTTGTTTGTCCTACATTGGTTGTGTCAAAATCATTACACTTTAGTTTGTAGATTCTCAGCTGGTGTCAGGTGGTGTCCATATTTATTTTTGACATTGCCTAACCTTTTCCTTAAATCGAAGCAGGTTTAATTTCTGGAAGCTAAAGGTTTAATAAAATATCCTAAGTAAATGAGTTTTCTGTCTTTATTACCTGAACAGGGAGAAGAGCCACTTGAATAAACCAATTTAAGGTTGTCACTATTAATACTTTTCTTCCCAATTTTATCCACGATACCCATTATTAGCAGTTATATTTCATGATGTATAATCATTGGTTGTATGCATTTTCTTTGAGTGATTTTAATTAATTTAGTATTCATTGACCTAAAAGTTATTTTATGTGAGAAAAAGTGAATGAGAGTTGATGTGTACTGCGATGTCGGTGCTGGTTGGTTTCAAAATATTTCAAATGTAAAGCGTCTGTATTTCAAAGTGATTATAAGGTTCAAAAAGTTAAACAATATATTGTTTGTGAATTTAATGTTAAGGTGAATGTTGTTCATATAATTTTGGAATAATTCTAATTGTCTTGAAGACCCCGTCCGTGCGCAACAAACATAACATAGTACGACCAGAAAAATACACAATTGAGAAAATTGTGATTTTAATTAAATAAAGTTTTTTCCATGAATCTCTTGTTAGGCTACTATAATGTGAATTTTGTAGATCCTTTGTGAGAATTCGTTTTCGCTGAAGGGAGCTTTTCAAGATGCTCAACTGTTATGAGTTACTTAAATTTACTGTAATAACAGTAAATTAATTTTTGTGGAACATGGTAACACTGTTGTGTACTATTGTGATATTCTGATCATACCAGCTGGAATGAGAGTGCACTGGTGTTTTGATGTCTGTAATCAAACCAGTTGTCTAGAACTTTATCATTAGCCTACGAACTATTAGGTGCATAAACTGTCTAGAGCCATATAAAGCTTCTGCACAGTTTCTGCATAACACTCACCATAATTGTACTGTTTTTAACAATTAACATTTTTTGTTCCATTGTAAAGCGTTCCATAATAATTAACCTCAAAAAATATTAGTTTACAAAGATATAAATAAAATGTTGCCGTGGTAACAATGCAACAACAGCTTCCAATTTAAAATTGGCTTTCTTATTGAATCACCCTTTATTTATATATAGTAAACATTTTGATGAAGAATTTAAAACATGATACATTTATTTTACTCTTTACATACTTCCCAATCCTTGGCAACTGCAACACCCAATTCTGATTGCCTTCTTGACTTAAGATTTCGCCACTGTAGAACTGCAAGAATGGTAAGTCCTACTCCAGTAGGAATTGGTACCCAATTCCTCAAAAATTTATGCCATCGTCCAGTATAATTTGAAGCATCACTGCCTGCAAATACATAAATATATTCCATTCTTAGTGCTCATCAGTAACAATTATTTTGTATTAATAATATTCTTGGTATTTAAGTCTTTTAGACATTCAATAATCATTTCATGCAGAAGAGCAAATTTAAATTTCATTTTTGTTTTTTGTGGCTTAACTGAGCAACAGCAGCCCTCGATAATTAATATTATTATCACCTGTGTTGGGAGGTAGTTGATTAATTACTTAGTATAACTAAAATATAATACTAGTGATGAAGTATTAAACAAGTTCAGTAACTATTAGATCTAGTTAACTCTATTAATTACTGTAATTAAGAATTACTCTTTAATTTCATATAATCTTTACTTATTGCAAGTGTACAGATATATATATATATATATATATATATATATATATATATATATATATATATATATATATATATATATTATACACTAATTTTATTTCAAAAGAGATGACAGTACAATAAATTTATTGAATGATTTCAAATATTAACAGTGGCTGCTTTATATGCACCATAACAGTAGTTACAAGTAATTTTAACAAAATAAAATAGGATTGGTCATTAAAAAAAAACATAAAATCATATTATTCATGGTGGAAATTATAAAAAAAGTATTTTAAATAAATAATCATTTGGGGTAATCGGAAATCTTAGAGTTAGGAAATTCTTGATCAGATCAGTTGAGTAAGGAAACAATAGTAGCAGGGACAGAAACAATTTAACCATTTAATGTTTCAAATGTTAATGAAAGCTTTACAAGAAAATAACACAAATTTCAGGTAAAATTTAAATAAAATACTTGTAGGATAGTATGAAACGTTAACTTCTAAAATACACTTAAAATTAACCAATTTTGAAAAGGAGACCAAGACGCTACATTCAAAAGTTAAGTAAAAAACAAGATAAAATCACAGTAATTAAGTAAAATCAAAATAAATTAGCCTACAACATTAATAATAAAATTATAATAGTGGTAGAATCTGAAAATACAAAATTAGCTGAAAAAGAAAATTTAATTAAGCATGAATGTAAGCATGCATTATTAGCATATTTTATTACAAGTTCAACATAATATAATAATTATAATAATAATATATATTATAGTATATGATTTTAGATTAGGATTTTATAAAGTAGAAAGCCATAATGTTAATTTTATATTAATAGGAAACAAACAGGTAATCCTTTGTATTTAAATACTTATAGTGAATATTTATAACATAAAAAGTACAGTATAACCATATTCCTTATTTATTGAGAACAGGTTAATTATTACTTTAATTACTTGTTTAAAGTGCTCAATAATGCCTCAAGACTGACACATTTTTTTATATATGTTTCAAAAATTCACTGTAACTATCAATACAAAGAATTATTTTAAAAAAGCTTGTGTTTTTCGTTTCTATACCAAATTTAAAAATTATACAATATAATAAATGCTTGTTTACTTACAACAATAATATAATATTTGCAAATTCGTAACCAATACATGATATAGGGTAAACATATATTGTGTTGAAACAAAATGAATAACAATAAAAAGTTTGTTATTGAAGATTTAATTCAATGCGTAGACAACAGATAGGATCGTAACACTGTAGGATTTAATCATAAGACTTATTTAAGGCATGTCAAGGACACTGCAAAAAATTTATGATGAGAGCGAGACCAGTGTTCCAATTGATACCAATTGCTTTCAATTGTGATATCATATATGTAAATGTACTTTCAATTTGAAGCAGAGTAGACTACTCGGTACAATATTCTGTACAAAAATATTTTTATACATAAAGGATTGAATGAAAATTGCCTAATCATAGTATGAAGCTTTTGGAAATTGCATGATATATATATATATATATATATATATATATATATATATATATATTGATTCTCCTTTCACACAGCTTCATCAGTGATTAAGAGTTTAAAATTCAAAATTCACCCCACTATAACCTTTACATTTATATACTTTTACATTTATATACTTCAACCTTTATTTCAACTACTTAGACTATATCTTATTTTTTTTATGAAATGATTTCTTTACAATCACCTAAAACCCAAAAAAATTTTAACGCCAGCAATTAAAAATTTTTAATTTACCCCATTTTAACCCTTAGGGGTAAAATTCTGAAAAACCTTTTCTTTATGGATCTTCAAAGACTAAGATAAATCTGTATATCAAATTTCAGTTCTTTACGTCTCTTAAATACAGTTCTTTACGTCTGGAGATACTATAAAATCTATTGTTAGTTTTTACCCCATTTTAACCCTTAAAATAAAATGTGGTCTTGTAAAAGTAATAGTCTACTAAAACGACTTAAACGTAGGTGGGAAATGGGACTGATTGGTGGACTCTTTAATCAACTTAGCTTCTCTCACTCAACTCCAATATTTATTTACCACACGTGCCCCTGTTAAGCTGAACTAATTCCTGCAGGAGACTGGGTTAGTGAGCTTATTTACTAGGGGTTGAAGATTAAAACACATTAGTAAATTCTACCTCAGTTGGCAGACCAACTCAACTGTATTATTATTATTATTATTATTATTACTCTCTATGACACATGGATTCTGGGGGAGGAGGTACGTAATTACTTGAAAGTGTGTGTGGTCTTAGAAAAACATCAGCCAAACCCGAACTAATCTTAGATGAGAGTTCCAATCCTTTTACATTAACTTCTTCAGCTGATATAGTCACATCTGCACCTAGGGAACTGAGTTCAAGGATATCATCTTCAAAATTTATTATGATAAAGAAAGATAATTCCTTCTCAGTCCCTGGGTCAAAACCAATTCCAATTTTGAATCCCAGCTCATAAGCATTACCAACCATTTAGATTAGCAGAATATAAAAATAATCAGTAAAAAAAGTAACACTGCATAAGACAGCTGTCAAGTATGCAAGTGATGTAGCCAAATATAATCCCAGTGAAAGGAAATTTATAAATGTGAATATTTTCAGGAAATCCCCCAGATCACTTATCGTCCTAAAAAGTACAAATTTATGGACAAAATTCATTAATCTTGTTTTTAAACAATTTAAACCTATAAACAAAACCAATTACTATTGCACTAACAATACCATTTTGAATACTGTTATATATTTTGATAGAAAATGTATGTACAAAACTTTATTTTTATTATTTACTAAATTTTATTAATAGCAAATTTTAAAAAGTGCTTTTGTTTTAGCATATCAGTGTTAAAAAGAAACAAAATATATGATGCTTACGTACTTTAAAACTGGCAGAAATTAAAACTTCTTCACACACGCACGCGTACGCACATACACTGAAATGGAATTTTACTGCATAACCATAAGAAATAATGTTAGGGAGAAAAATTGTTTCATTTCAACAAATTTAACGTAGTTAAATTCGTTCAGAGTAGGCCAGCCGGCTAAGAATGCATTACAATTAGATTAGTAAGATAAACTAATTAACCAAAATGGGTTAATTAACATGTAAATAAATAGGTTACGATATAGAGTAAGGACAAGCAAGGTTCAAAGGGAGAGGTGTCAAAGGAAAAAAATGACATTTCCTCAGGCCCTGTTGACGGTTGGATGCAAGAAGTAAAATTTCCAAAAGAAGGGAAATTTGGAATTCCCTCATTGCAAAAAATTCGCTAATAAGCCCTAATGTAGAGTTAGGAAGGCACTGTTCTGGAGGAATCGCACGTGAGAGGTTGTGTTTTCACAAGTTTGAAAACTGCCCATCTAGTTGATTCTCATATGCGTCTGACAAGGGGAAAATTGTAAAAAAACTCTTATCTAGGGAAAAATAAAATAAAAGTCAATGACGTAAAATTAAATGGAAAGAAGTATTAAGAAATTACCAGTAGTACAAAGGAGGGACTACTAGATAAATAAAATAAATTTGCGAAATAGAATAAAAAATTTTCAAATATATCATAAGTCAACACTATCGGACAACCGGTACGTCGGAGACCACGCCTACACTGCAACCCCAACAATCAACAAGGACATCAGCCAACTTTGAGAACCGGAGAATTCAGAAGTGGCCAGAAAACCCGTTCACTCTAATACAAAATCACCCAGGACCATTTCGGGATAGCTGGAGGAATCAGGTATTGTTAACAACTCCAGTAATCAATTCTAGCATAATCTATATTTGCTATTTTCAGTGAATGAGTGAAAATTATCCAGTAAAAATGTGTCATATTTTAATGAGAATTGATATAGTTATTAAAGTCAAATAAGAGTAATCTGTAACCAGAAATAAATTATAAAGTCCAAATAGAAAGAATAAAATATCGAATGTCATTACATTTAATTAAATAAATCATAGAAGATTTTTTTTTTAAATAATAAGCAAGTTCAATTAAAAACCTAAATTTAGTGAAAGGGTGATATAAATTAAATCATAAAGTTGTAAAATAACAGGGAAGAAAATATAATAATAAAGAAATTTAAACCTAAAAAAATGGAAATTAGGGAATAAAGCAGTAGAATTTCAAAAGCATATTTCCCGAATCCAAATCAAAGAGATTTTAGTTTTTTTTTTTTTTTTGTTATTAAATTTAAGATATAACATAAAGCAGTGGTCAGCAAACTCGTTAAACAAAAGAGCCAAATACAACAATGAACCAATTGCCAAGAGCCAATAAACAATACAAAATTGAAGTTTATTCAAAGATCCATTTTTTTAAAGTTTAAGCTTTGCTGTAGTAGAGACATTTTTGTGGAAATAATTAGAATTACAAGTACACTCTCAAGCTTGCCTTTGCTAAACATGTCTTAGTTTAACTAACAGTACATTAAATAAAATTTGGTACCATACTTATATAAAGATAATATTTATTTTAAAATATAAGGAGTTAAATAATATAAAAGGTATCCTTAAAAAAAAACCACAAATACTCCACTAATGTGAACAATGACCTTGCATTTACTTGGAAAGTAAGGGTAAGTCAGCTTTGTATATTGTTTTTTATTTCAGGCACGATTCGAAATTATCATCGATAAGCCAATACCTTAATTTACTCTTGATAAAGTTCATGCTTGAAAATAATTGTTCACATAAATATGTAAACCCAAATAAGGAAAGAACAGCAAATGCTAGTTTCTTGAGTTGATCATATAAGTCAGGAATACTATTCCAGGTGTTAAAAATCAATATATCTTCCCTCTCCAGATCTTTCGAAGCAAACCACTTGTGCTGTAAACTTAATTCACATTTATTTGTTTCCGATAGCTCTAAATCGGCATAAAGACGCTCAAATTTTGAATTTCACAATTCTTTATTTTTTAAATACAACAACTGCATTTGAAAGCTGCCAATATCAATACTAAAGGGCGAAAATTTTATTTCTGTTACCTTGGCATTCAGATTTTTTTTAACAAAGGTTAACGTCACTTTGCTATTTCTAAAGTCTTTGAACCTGATGAGAAAAACTTCCGTCATATTATGCGCTTAAACGACTTAATAATGGTAAAACAATAAATTCAGAAAAAAAAATTTATACTTATACTGCTCTGTTTGTCGAATTGCTCTCCGCCGAAAAGTATTTTTAACTAAAAATGGTTAAAATACATTTTGACGAGCAGCAATTCGATGGAGATAATGATACACATGTTTGAGAGCGACTATCCGTGCTATTGTTGTGTTCTAAAAATCTGCCCTCTTTTCTGTAGGCTTGTGTTTCAAAAATTTTACTCATCTCTAAAAAGGCAAGTTAATAAATAATATTCCGTGCCTGCATTAAACATTTAGTGGAAGAGCCGCAGCCAAGGAGTCAAAGAGCCGCATATGGCTCATGAGCAGCGGTTTGTCGACCACTGCCATAGAGTAAATTGGTCAACCAAATTGTAGTTTGCTTTACAAATTGAACTGTTTTAAGAAACAAATAACTAGTCCTGTACATAAATGTTAATAGATTTATATTATTAATACTTTGGTTTTATGTATGGTTGTCAGTAACAACTGTACCAAAAGGGTAACTGAGATTCAACACAGCAGACAACAGTTGTCAATAAACAAAAGAAAATTGCTGGGGGTAATATACAACTGTGGCGTTTGAAGTAGGTTGCATCGTTTTATACTTAAATACTCTGTAATTCTTGCTGATAGCGATAGACAAACACACACACACTACACAACCTAAATACTAGAACATACAACAACATAACATTAATAAATTTAACACCTAAAATAAAACAAATGATTAAAATTATTTTCCTTTTAGCAAATGACAAATGAATTTTAAGAACCATTGCTTTTCAAAGCATTCAAGAACCTCTCTGGTCTCTTCCACCTGAGATCTTTCACATGCCAAACACACTTTGCCCCTGCTATTTTCCCTGAACAATGGCAGTTCTCCTAATGCCCCCCTGCATCAATCTTTGATTGGGTAAACATTGGATATTTATGTTTTGTAAAGCCCCCCATGGTGAAGAAAATTACCAAGAACAAAAATAAATGTCTTGATATTATCGATAAAGATAAAATAAGAACTATGAAAAAATAACGTCTATTGTTATAACCTTGAAAATGAACTCGTACAGTGTTCATGAGATAAAAATTTTTAAGATTAAAATTTCCCTATTTATTTGAGTTGACATTTCTCCTTGAACTATTCCTATCTTAAAAAATGGGAAATATAATGAACCTGTGTTTTATATAATTTTATAGTTTTTTTATCAGCAACATAATCCAAGAACCTAACCTCCCCTAGAAAAAAGTGGATTACTATATTCATTACACTATAACATTAATTGTGTTAATAAGTTTCAGAAGAATAAGTAGACCTATGTATACATTGTAAGGAAAAAAATTGTCATTTATCACTGCAAATGGAAGAATTTATTTTTCATTATTTTTTTCAAAAGCAGTGCATTTTAGCATGTCAATCATATTGTTTTCCAGTAGAGGTTATTTGCCCATGTGATGTGATATAGTGAATTGAGTTAAATATTAGACTAAAATAAAGTTCTAATATTTGGAACTATAAATAACAATACAGTATTCTTTCTTAATTTCTTTAGTAACTTAGTTGTCATTATTTTTAAAATGGTATGATAAAGAAAAAAGGGCCAGTTTGAAACTTTTTTAATGAAAAGAGAAAGATGTAAATATTCTTCTTTTTTTTTACACACACACTATTTACACACACCATATTTTATGAATATGGTTTTTATTCATAAAAACTCAGTGGCCTAGTTAATAGCGTACTAGGCTTTCACCCCCGAGGATCCGGGTTCGATTCCCGGTGAGGGCTTGGCATTTTCATTCACTATAAATCATCCCATCATCTGCATTAGCACAAGTGGGCATAATAGTCAGATGTTAAACACCAAAATAAAAAAAAAAAAAAAAAAAAAAATGTAATTTGCAAAATAAAATAGAAGAAGGCCAATTTGGAACTGCCATATAGGTTATAAATAAATAACATGTTTCAGTATTAAAAAAATTATGAGTGCACCCTGCTTGGACGATTGGATGGCATGTAAATTTGTCTTTCACCACATCAGATGTGTTTATGTTACAGCTAATACAATTATCCAAGCTACAGTTGATTATAATCATAAGTTTATCTTAGCTGAGCTACAGATCATATAGGATTAAAAAAAAAGAAAAGAAAACAAATGCTTCCTATAGATGGAATTGGAAAAAACAAAAAAAAAGTCAAGGAACCTGAAAGGAGAAAAAACATGTATTAGAAGGTGATGATTGTATCAATGAAATTGTTTATTAAAAGGAAACAAACAATGTATATAAAATGGCAAAAATGGTCTGAAATAGTTTTAGCTTGAATACTACCTTATTTGATTATCATTAGGCTTAGGCCTATATTTATGATTTCATCTTATGTTTAGTTATTATGTGTTTTACCATTTTCTATGGGATTATTATAATGATTTCAATTTTATTTTATTTTTGTTTTATAATTTTGTACATGATAACATTTATTACTCAAAAAAAATTTTTTCAATACATGATTCTAATAGTAAGTAAATGGAAGATTTAGAAATAGCCCTAGTGTCAATATAATAACATTTATTTATAACATAACATTTATTACTCAAAAAAAAATTTTAATATATGATTCTAATAGTAAGTAAATGGAAGATTTAGAAATAGCCCTAGTGTCAATATAAAGTAGTCACCCATACTATGACTTAAAATCGCCTTTAGAATGGTAATTTTTTATATTGTAAGAATCTGACTACCGGTATGGTATCAGTAATGTCTACAAAAATATATTTAACGGTTTCAGTCAAAAAAAGAACTCTTAATGAGCTAAAATAAGGAAAGATTCTTACAGTTACTCTATTCTTAACTATGCCTAATTACTAATTATACCTATCATTTTAAAAAAAGTTCATTATAATTTAAACGATTAATTAAAAAAATGTTTATATACTTTCCTAGACATATAAAAGGTTAACTTTTAAAAACACATTAATTTTTACATGTTAATTTTTAATAAATGTTCTTCATATAATTGTTTTGTTATTAAATAGAGTTGGTACCCTATTAGGTCTACTATACAACATTGTGACCAAGAAAACTAATTTTAAATTTATTTTTAAAATACTTATTTTTTTCTGATGTGACTAAAGCACCAGTCAATTTGCTGTGTAAAGCATCGGTTGGTCTGCTGTGTTTTTAAACTATGCACCTAAACTTTCTTAGTTCAAGCTGCAATCACTCTCATTACTTTTCCCTTACCATTACTGCTGATCAATCATCCTCATTAGTTTAACTGGTATGCAAAAAAAAAACTTTTACAACTTGCCATTTTTAAAAAAGTTACAGCTACAATTTTCAAGTAAAAAAATTTTTTTTTACTATAGTATTCAGAATAAGGTATGATAATTTTAGACACCAATTGTAATTATATTCTCCACTAGTACCAAGCAATTAATTTACTAAATTATGGTTTTTTATACCTAAAATAAAGTTTGTTATGTCTATCTAATAAAATACGCTAACAAAAATTTATTTAAAAACAATTGTATTGTTTCAGTTTTTGAGAGCACAAAAAAATCCAACATAATATTAAAAAATGAGTATTTTAGGAAAAAAATCTATGGGGTATAATCAAGGGTCATACAGTTCTAGAGAATTATAGATTTCCTTATAATTTAGCAACCTTTTTATTAATAACTAATTTAATTAAAACATACTTTATTTACATTAAAGTTATTACATTATGACATACTACACCTTTTATCCAAGTAAATGTAAACTTTCTAGGTATAAAAGAAAAGAACAAAGTAAATAGTGGACTTGCCACAAGAATGATTTCTAACATCATTCTTTGGCTACACTCAGTTTAAAAAAGAACAGTCCAAATGAGGTAGCGCGTGTCAACAAACTTCATAAGTTAATATAGATAACCCTAGTGCTATCAGTAAGGAACCTTGACTCTAGCAACCAGATGCAAATTTACTGCACTGTTGTTAATAGAATGTAACCATCTTCTTACCAGTACTTTTGTGTCTGTTCTGAAGAGAAATTCCAGGTCTTAGCTGCAACGTTGGATAAGAAAATATTCGGACTTGTAAATAATTTAACCTGGAAAACATCTTTAATATTCATACACTATTACTTAAAAAAATATTACAAAAATAATATATTTCAAATCCAAACATTCCTACTTTATTTGAAAAAAGAAGCTAAATAACATGTGTTTAATCAGCTGTTATATTCATAAAAACACAAAATATTCTTCTTGTCTGTATTTAATGCAATGTTGCCACATTTTCAAAACTACATACTGTATTAAATCTGAAATTTTCAATTTTGTAAGTGTAAAAAGAAATAATACATAAATCATAATTATAAAATTTAAAAGCATCAAATAAATCAATTTAAATCAAAACTTCCATCTGGCTCGATTAGGTTGCTTAAGTGATTAATTGATTATTCAACTTCCTTCATAGACTCTTGATAAAATTGGCATGAATATACCATTTTCAATGTATGACCATAGATAAGTAAAAAAAGAATTACAATTAGGAATGTAAAGACAGTCATGTGTAGCTTGTTAATAGATACATAGTGTTATTTGGACGTTGGAAAGATATTTTTAACTTGCCAGTACAGACTTAATATAAGATAGATTAGACTAACCATCTGCTAGAAGAACTTGCGAGTAAAGAGAGAAAATAAGTGATCTTTGGCAGGATTTTGAATGTTCAAGGTAGATTCCTCACTTCCAAATGATACAGTCTACTAGCAAGTAATAAAGAATTTCGTATTCGCTTCCGCAGTATCTGCAATTTCGATCTTCTACTAAACCAAGATTTCTATGATTTGTCTTAAGTGTGCTTTGCCTCATAAGAAAACACGTCACCAGTTTTAATTTATTTTTACGAATGCCGATACAGCTCTTTGCTTGCACTTGTGAAAGTTCTCGAGGAGTATCTTGACCTGTCTTAAACCTCGTTAATTTTCCCAGACCATAGACTTTCTAGCCTCTTCTTTTTCTTTATGCTTCTTAAAATAGCTGTCTTCAAGTCCGCAAAAAGGTTCTGGTTCTATAAACTGAGTCGATGCTTCTTTTCTTGCCAGCTCATCTGTTTCTCATTTCCCCTTTTCCTACCATGTCCTAGTACCCAGAAGAGATTATCATTATTATTCTGGCCAAGCCACTTACTTTCGCAGGCATTCGCAGACCATTGCCTAGTTGATGTTTGGAGAATTCGGCGTTTTAATGGCTCCTTGACTATTTCACATAAAGCGATGTTTTCCTCTTGTATCGCCTGTCAAGATTTTTTTGCACACATTTATCAATAGGATATATCCTATTGATAAATGTGTGCAAAAAAAATTTGCAAAAAAAATAAATTTGCTAGATAGATACTGAAGTTTTTTCCCCAGTGTCTTAAAGTAGTATTTCATGCTCTGCCAAAATACTCTTGCTTCAGTTCCTCCAGATGTCTTGGACCCATCTCTAAACCATATTATGGTATCTTCTAATAGCATCGTCAAATTTTTCTTACTACAATTAATAAAAAATATAACCAATAATCTTAAATTATTTGTTATAGGATGTTAATAATATGTTATAAAAAATAAATCAATAATAGGCTAACGTTTATTTCACCTACATTTCAGTACTGACTTTTCTTATCGCTTTGCGTGAGTAAATTTCCTTGTAAAACAAAGAGCAAACAGCACTGAGCAGGATATAAGTCAGCCGCTTAGAAAACGGTCTGTTAAGAACACTAGTGGGACAGAGAGAAAAAATGTGCGAGTGAAAGGTCGTTCCCACTCTTTCATTATAGCTCCTTCCTCTTCCTTTCCTACCGCTGAGTAGTAACAGTTTGTAGACTTAGATTGGCAGACACTGTGTCACTGGACTGTTGGAGGGCAGTTTACTCTGGCTGGACTATAATTGAAAACCAATAACAACTGTTCAGAGCCAAGAACCAAAAATAATCTTACTACATGTATTATAGTAGAAGCATTTCACAGTCTAACCTTTACATCAGAGATAATATAACAAGTATTAGATCTTTGTTCTGTATCTCTGGTTCTTGTCTCTAAGTCTGGTAGAACTTCGTTTTAAATTGTCATTATTTAATACTGTATTTATTTATTTATGTACTTTAGCATTTCATTTACATTTTACAATACAAATGATGAAAGTGTAATTTTGTGTTCATAGTGTATAAGCAATATAAGCATATAAAGTCATAGTGTTTTGTTATACATAGACAAGAATTTATTTAGTTTTAAATTTTAAAATAATTATTAATGTTCTGTGTCTGTTTATTTTAATGTTAAATATATTGTTTTTATTATATTATTAATACTGAGCCCATTTTTACTGTTAACTTGATTAAAAGGTATTTAGTTTAGCTTAGAAGTTAATATTTAATTTTAAATATGGATGAGAGCAAGACTATTAGAGTGCTTCAAAATGAAGAAGAGGTTATTTCAGAACTATGCAAGAAAATAGAAAAAATTGCACATGATACAATAAGTAAAGATGAATATTTCAAGGTTGGGCTTTCAGGTAAGAATGTTTCTTTATTAATTATATGATTGCTTTTTCTTAAGGTTAAGTCCACACTAGACATATTATAGCACTGGATGAATGGAACATAGTAAGTGTACAATTAATATTTAATAAAATTAAATGTACATTTAACACATTTCATTAAATGTAACGGGTATTTATGCAGTGTAGGTTGTTTTTTTTTTCAAATAGTGATTTTTGAATATATGTTTTTTTATTGTTTTATACCTTATGTAATTAATACATATTAATCTATGGAAAATAATTTTTTTAAAGATTACTTACTGTTTTGGAAGTTGTTTACGAAATGATATTCTGACGCAATTGATGTTTACATTTCATTAAACACATTAAATTTTATACACGGATTTAGTGGTCATGCACATTATTATTAACATCTTATTAACTACATGTTAATAACTTACTCGTCATATATTAACTTACTCCTTATGTGCATTACATATTCTGACAGCCAGTACTTAATTGCTTCTTCCTTAAGGCTTATTCCTTTTTTGGTTAGTTCATTTTTGTAATGAAAACATTGTAAAAATTGCATTAATTATTTATGAGCACAATGATTTGCCTCTTATTTTAAGTTCACCAAACAACCTTGTCAGTTCACTTTTTTTTAAAAAAT
This sequence comes from Callitettix versicolor, assembly GCA_022606455.1. Classification (NCBI taxonomy): domain Eukaryota; kingdom Metazoa; phylum Arthropoda; class Insecta; order Hemiptera; family Cercopidae; genus Callitettix; species Callitettix versicolor. The sequence goes on from CM040183.1 coordinate 56,110,009, forward strand.
GAAGGTTTTTTATTGTTTTGGCAATTAAAAACATGTTACCTACTTTAGAGCAGTAGCAATTTTAAGGTTATGCAGGTCTCTTATTTTCTATTTTTATCATACTTCTCATGATTTCCACACTTTTATATTTTTGATTATTGCTTTCGAGTATGTAATGAAATGCTTTAGTGAAAAAATTACCGAAAAATAGAAAACAACCTACACTGCATACTTACCATAACTTGCTCGATTTCTGACCAATGATTTAAATACAGTAGGCTAAATATGCACATTTCAAGGTTATGTACAAATCAAGCTTAACTAGCTGTAAAACACAGAGACTAAGAAATTTAAGGTGTATTGTGACTAGCAACTATTATGTAAATGGGACAAATATTTAATGGGAAAACTGAATATTTATAAAATTAAAACGAAGTGAGATTGAGAGGTGAAATTTGGTGTGTTTACCAATCCCTGAAAGTAGAACAAACAAGCCAAGTTTCATCAAAGTCTGAGATGTGGGTAAAATGGCTTGGTTGAATTGGTATGGAATGACCCATTTACACATAATATGCTCATATAATTTTGTCATTAGGTACAATGTCTTGTAATAGTTTATCTATGGCCCTAGGAACAAATCTCTATTAAAAGAATAAGGAAAAAATTAAGCTTTAATAACATGTGTAAGCCTAATCATTTACTAAGATATAAGGTTACAAGATCATTTACTAAGGTTAACAAAAAAATTATTATTGTTGATTTGAAGGTATTATTTGCGCAAAATTAGTGATGCTCTTAATTAAGAGTGTGCAAATTAAATTACTGTCAAAAACTTGAAAAATGTCACCATCTCCTAACCAGGTGATATTCTCTTAAGATTATACAAATTAAATTACTTTCAAAAATTGAAAAATGTCACCATCTTCTAAACAGCATTGGTGATTATTTTTAATCCTCACATATGCATATCTCTTTAGAGTAATAGTTTTTTGTTCATTTTTTTTATCATTGTTTAGGTTGGGATTTGATTAGGTTAAAAAAGTAATACCATTAAAATTTAAATGGTATTAAATGGTATTGGTTGTTCAACAAACAATGTATGTATATCTAAAATTAGTAAAAAATATAGTAAAATTTGAAGAGGCATTTAATATTGCAATTGAAACAGATTTTTTAAAGTAAGTTCTTTAATGTTGTACTTAAGTTTATAAATATCTACTAAATATAAATAAAAAATATTACAATTTATAATGTTGATACTGTTTACAAATAACAATCAAACATTTCTTTTAAAATTGTTTTGTGTTTATAATGAATTGGAATTGATTCATCATTGGAGGTTTCAGCAGCACAACTGTTGCAAGATATCATTAATTGGGAATGAATTTTGTGTGTAAACTGTTGACATTGAGAGCAGCGCATAGTAGTTTTGTTGTTCATCTGTTTTGCGCATTTATGGCACAAGTGGGATCTTGTAAGTGTAAGAGATACAGGATTTTGTGTCACTTAGTGGTATTTTACCAGGAATGCTTTTATAGTCAAAATCTAATTCGCAAGTTTGCTCTCTGAAGTGATTTTAAAGGAGGCTAAACTAATGCTAAAATAAAATTCATTCTCAATTTTCTAGCTTCCAGATTTTGTAAGTTATTCACAACATTAATGGCTTATATGGGATATGCACAGGGGAATTTACCTCAGTCATGTCTAAGAATCTGAAGAAAATTACAAGTGGCTATCTACATGTTTTCATTCTAATTGAGTAATTAGCACACTTCTAATCTGCAGTGCCTTCACCACCTTTATTAGTACAGTCGACCTTGGTTATAACGCCCTCGGTTAGAACGCTAACTCGGTTATAGCGCTATTTTCATAATGTCCCCAATATTCTATATTAAGTGTACATGTATTTTAACATACACAAAGGCTCGGTTACAACGCTTTGTGAACTCGGAAACAACGCTGTCATACTGCTGTTATTGTCCAGCCACTTAGTAAATGGCCTGCGCAAGAATTTCTAGAACATGAAGCTCCCCTTCAGCTCCCACCAACAGTTCAGTGACACAGTCTGCCAATCTGAGTCTAGAAACTATTACTACTCAATAATAGTGAAGGAAAAGGGAGGAGCTATAGTGACAGAGTGACGACATGACCTCTCACTCGCACATTTTTCTCTGTTCCACTGGTGCTTTTAGCAGTTTTCTAAGCTGCTGACCTATAGTCACTCTCACTTGAAATACAATTTGTGTTCTATTTTTAGAATAAAGGTTGAGAATAGAAAGGGACCCTTTCTTAGAATTTTGTTGCAGGCTGTACATACATTCTGTACACCCTAGTGAGGGGAAAACTTCATTCTCAGAAACCCTCACAACAGTGTACATATTGTGTTGCATATATACATATTAGACTTTACTACAGTACTTATTTTCTTAGTTTTAACTAAAATATATTTCAAAATTATGTAATATGTATAATAAATTGTAATAAAATAGTCATTAATTATGTTTACAGTATAAAGTATGCTTTTCTTTCACTACATACAGTATGTCCGCCGTTTACAAAATCGTTTACTGTAAACTCGGTTACAACGCTGTCTCGTTTACAGCACTCATATACATTTCGTCCCTTCAACCACATTATATCGGAGGTTGACTGTATTATAATAGATAATTTCTGTTTCTGGGTTAGTTTTCATTGTCATGTGTACAATGAAAGTAAGATAACAATTTTATTTATTTTTGGAAAATATGAATCAAGCCTGCAATTGTTCTGGAAACCAAATATCAATTGTTCTAGTCTTGCATAGAACTCTTTTGGAGTTCATAACTGGAGTAATAATTGTCAGTTGTAGATTTTTTTTTTTTACAAGCCCAATCAATTGTTGCACGACCATTAATTTACTCTGACACAAAAAAGGTCTCTTTGGTTGGGATCCACATTAAATTTCAACATTAAGTTAAAAACAAAACAAAATTATTTTTTTGTTATAGTGGGTTTTTTGGTGATTAATTTAACTTTACTAAAATCCCATTATAAAAATTATGTGTTTTAATTACTCATAACTGTAATATTTTTTTTTAATTTCAGGTGGTTCATTAGCAAATTTTTTATCTAAAGGATTGCCTAAAATAGAAACAGATTGGTCTAAATGGATATTTTTCTTTTGCGATGAACGTGTTGTTCCTCTAGAAAGTAACGATTCAAATTTTGGTCTGTACAGAACTGCATTATTAGGAAAAATACCAATAACTGAAAACCAGTTTGTTAAAATAGATCCTGATTTACCAGGTAAGTTGTATATTTGCTAGTGTCTGTTATAACATGTTTTATTTTATGTTTTAAATATTACAGTAATCTCCCTGTAGTTTGGCCTTGGTTGGTTTGACTTTGAAATGGATTGGCCTCCTACTTGAATTGAGCATGAGTCACAGTGGCATACATTACACTGAATTCCCGACATATTGGTTGTTTATCTAATGCTGAGCTGTACTGCTGTGTTAGAGACAATTCACCACTTATTCTTTTCCTCTCTACCAGTTTTTATTCTTGTTTTCTGTGTTCTCTAACATAGGAACAGTGCAGTCAGATTTGTTATTTGCTATATAGCAGCAATGTACGTAGTTATTGTGTTGATATGCTTATTTTATTTTGTGTGTTTTCCTTTGTAGCATTCTGTCTGCTACGCTTTGTTGTGGTTTTTAAAATGAGTGCTAAATGGAAACACTTTTGTGACCATGAAAAAAGATTAAAATCTTTAGAGCATACAGATAAAGTGAATTGAGTAAATGTAATACTTTTTAATATCAGTAAAATTGGTAAATGGACAGGAAAAATACTGTTTTTGATAAGTTGTACTAAGTAGGTTTAGTCTAGTTTGTTTTTACAGTTAGTTCAGTAAAAATCATTAAAGCACTGTTTATATAGATTTAAAGCTATTTGTTTGTACAGCTTATAGTTTGGCCAAGGTTTCAGTTCTCAGGTGGCAGAAGAAGTTTATTGTATTTTGGATTAGGTACTATAAGTAAGTTGTTGCACTTAAAAATATCTGTCATGCAGCCCAAACTATATCACTTCCCCAAGCTGAAAAATATTTTAGGCAACAGTCACTTAAGAAAAACTTGTAGAATATTATGAAAAGTATTGTAACTGAATAAAGACTATCTTATATAAAGAAGTAGTGTAGGTATCAGTATGCATAGGACAATTTTTTTCATTATCAAATAAAACAATGACAACTGAAAAATGTTCTTTACTTTCTGGGTAACTCTTATATACTCATTATTTTAGGCCTCTATGTAGGCCTACCTAAAAAGAAAATTGAAGAATGAGAAACATTGTCACATAGACAAAAAAGTATACATTTATTTTCTTTCTAGGTAGGCCTACACAAAAAAGCACCAAACACCATGGCAAGATGTTTTGGAAATTACCAAAAAAAGCAAGATCAAATGAAATTGTTTGAGTAATATGATCACATTTATTCAGTAAACTCAAAATTAAGAGTACCCAAATAAAGAGTTCAATTAAAATTAACTTGTATTAAAATCATACTGAAAATAACATTTTTAAAAAAGTAATGAAGGTAAGTCATTATTATTCTTTACATTGTCAATACAAAAATTATTATAAAATGTATTTCTATTTTTCAGCTGAAGAAGCTGCAAAAGACTATATAAAAAAGATGGTTGTTTACTTCCCACCAGATGATCTGCCTAGATTCAATTTACTGTTATTAGGAATGGGTCCAGATGGTCATACATGTTCATTATTTCCAAATCATCGCCTTCTTGATGAGTCCTCAGTTTGGGTAGCATCAATTATAAATTCTCCAAAACCACCGCCTTCAAGAATTACTCTTACTTTTCCTGTTATCAATAATGCTGAGTTTTGTGCATTTGCTGTAACTGGTCAGGGAAAAGCTGAAATGGTCAAAGTAAGCATAACAGTTCAAATTATCATTTATTGGAAAACAAAATTTAATTTATTTACTAGGTGCTGTTCCCAAATTCTGGGGTCATTGTTGAAAATATAGTACACACCAAAATAAACAGAACTGAAAGTATAACTTTACAGTAATTTATTTGTTAACAGAATACAATACTAACAATCTAACTCCATACAATATGTTCTATATGCTCTCAATTCATTTAACTCATCATAATGATCACAGAGAGTGTCAAAAGGTACTATAGTAAAACATGTTAAAACGAAACGTGATCATTCCAGTATTTTTTCTGCTTTGGAGGTTTCCTTTTTTTAGAAGTACTTAAAAATGTGTATAGCCTAGCCTACTATATTTGTTTTGTCACAAGGATAGAGAAATATGTTTGTAGTTAAAGTAAACTTAATACAGAATCTGAAAACCAGATTAGCTACATTTTTTACATCGGCTTATATGCTTTTCTTTTCTAGTTTTTTTGTCAAAACATTTCTTGAAAGTGCACTGCTGCAAAGTTTTAACAAGAGACTGGTGAATGATTTCTTTTGCATCCTGCATAAGTTCCAGTATATATATATATATATATATATATATATATATAATTGAGAATAATGTTCAGTATAGTTTTGAATTGTATGAGGTTTTAAATAACTGAACTGTGAACAGAACAATATTTACAGTCCAGTTGGCCACATGTACAAGTGTAGGAGGAATTTCTTTATATGATTGTCAGAACAAACGTGACTTAAAGAGGCTGGAAGTAATGTAAAGGAGGAGAGGCTGAAGGTCATGATCCCTAGGAACTGTCCCATCAGTGCATATATACTCTAGATTCAAACTAGAGGAAGGGATAATACAATACCAGGCACTGCATCAACAGACCTATTGTGCAAGTAAACCTCTTGAGTACTAGTTTAACCGATTTATGCCCTTAGTAAGTTCCAATAATCCACTGATTAGCCCATACTGCTGAAGATCCTTAGGGTCCTGAAAACCAAAAATCCCTAGCCTCCTATTAGCAAGAGTGTCAGTCATTATGTTGTGCAGTTTCCTCCTCTTTTCTGCACATGGTTTATCCACAGTACATACCTATGCTGTTCATGTGCACCCTCAGACCATAGTGCCTAGTAGTGAGCCCTATGATTTTCCTGAGTTGTGCTCTGCCCAAGACGTCTGCTGCCCTTTTAAACCCTTCATATGGAACCCTGCTAAGAGGCGCTTACTATGGGAATGACCATGAAGGTTATTCCATCTTGTCTGGTGTTGCTTATTAATCCATGCATGTACACTCTGCTGTATTATAGTACGTAAAACAAATTTACTGTTTACAGAATTTATTACACTAGTAATAGTGTAACTATCTGTTTAATTAGGTTATTTTATAACAATGTTAGCAAAAAAAGTATTTTTCCATGTTGGTGTACATACTGTTGCAATTTATTTTCTGTTTATCCAAGTTTCTGTTTTATAAGAGGTCTATTTAAGCAGGTTTTACATTTTAGGAAGAAGTTGTATTCATCTAATACATACAATTATCTTTTCCCTTAGTTCAAAATAGTGATTAGTAGGTGTTTGTGGAAAATGCTTTCCTTCAGTTTTCCCATATTACAAGGAGAGCGGAAATTTGGTTCTTTTGAATATAAGCTATTGCCAAAACTTTTTAAAGCATAAGTATAGTGTGCAATGCTGTATATGAGTAGTGACACTATCTCGTTAAACCACTGAAAATGAAAAGCCAGATTTTTAGTATAATGGCAAAATATTGTAAGATCCCTTTCAAAACTTTCTGTACATGTTTTGATTCACAGTAACAAAAATTTTACATCAACACAAAATATGTAATTAGTTTAGAAAATGCCTTACTGTTAGTTTTTTTCATCCAATAAACAATACTAGCAAAGTAGGTTGGGTACAAAATATCTTTATAGAATACTAAATATGATTTATTTAGAGGAATTCATTTGACTCTAAGTTCTTCCAAATTAAATTAGGAAATATTTGTTTATAAAAGTGCTGGTTTATGTTCAGTCCTAACTAAACCAAACCAACTTATATTTTCTGGCTTAAACCCACCCTGCTGTTCGAACACGATAACCAAACTTTAATGTCCTAGAATAATCCTAATAAAATATGTTTTATTTTTTTTATTTTCAGAGAATTTTAAAAGAAAAAGAACCTTTGCCAGCAGCCCGTGTAGAGCCTACGAAAGGTATTGTCTACTGGTTCTTAGATAATGCTGCAGCTAGTTTGCTGTGAACAATTCCAAATGAAACAAATCTTAAATTCATTCCTATTTATAACAAATTGGTCACTTATGTTTCTCTATTAGTCATGATTATAATTACTTAGGGATCAAATTGTATGTGCATTTAAAAAAAAAACAAAAAAAACTGTGATTATAAATGCTTGTTAGTTTTATATAAATAAAATATATTGGTTACAGTTGTCTTTAATTAAACCTATAGCTAATTTGCTTTTGAATAGCTTTCAGCAGAAAAATGTTAATTGAATTAAAAATAACTTATTATTATTAACAACAGTTACTCTTGCTAATCTGTATCAAAATAAAAGAAGATAAACGGGGACTCCTTTTTCATGCACAATTATACGAAGGAATGTTACTCCCGCTTGGCGCGCTACTTTATTGTACACACTTTTTTTGCGGTTGTAATTTCTTGGTTATACTGCCACATATGTATGTAATTTTTTTTTTATGTCTACACATCTATTACAGTGTACTATATTTATTTGATTAAAAGTACTTTCTTAAAAAGTTTTTATGGTATTAATAAAACTTTTAACCCTGAAAGTTAAACAGAATATTAAAATTATTGACAAGCTCGAAAAAGATACAAAAATAAAAATACAGTAAAAACATATGGTTTCAAATATAGGCGAAAGTACCATGTAACATACAGATGTAAAATTAAACATTTTTTTTAAATATTAACTAAATTTTGCAAAAAAATAAAAATTTTCAACTTTCACTTTAAATTTTATATTGATATTTATTATTGTTATTAAATTGAATAATAATTATTAATGTTATTGTTATTCATAAATTATTTATATTTCCTAAAGCTATAAAAAAACTAATTAATAAAAGTTGCTTTAATCCAATAAAATCCTTTAAATCAATTTGTTCTAATGTAAGGGAGAAGACTTTAATGTCTATCTTCTGGATAAATTCCTTCTCTTTGTACATAACATTCGTAATAGAGGTAAAGTTAAAAATCTACCATTATTATCATTAGTTTTGTTTAAATCTTATCTGGGATCAAAAATTTATTTTATAGTTTTGATCGATCAAGCTTTATTTATGATAGTTCTAAAAAAAACATTAATTAAATCAAATCAACGCATAACAATAAAGGATCCTTTCAGCTATTTGAGCAGGCCAGATATATAATTAATTCACATAAATAGATAACACTTAAAATCTTAATCTTAAACTAAAACATGGAATTATTATTTATTATTAACCAAAATCAGGTTTAAATTGTTCACAGGTCTTTGAGTCTATCACACTTAGAAATATAAGTTCACAGTTAAACTTCTTGAAATGTTTTATTAATTTAATATTCTCAGGGGGGAGGCTTAATGTGCTAGTCTCATTCAAGTTCACTTAGATTTTTAAAAAAAACTATTAATAATTTTTGAAAAATTCACTGTTTAATATCATAAATGTTCATTATATGTATTATTATTAAAATTTTCGTATTATTTCATTAATTTATTTGCCAATATAATAAAGTAAAAATCGTACTACTTACTAGGAACTAAGAACAAAGGAATTAAGGTAAATTGTTTGGCTTTTGCGGATGACATGGCCTTACTAGCTGAGACATTGGAAGAAGCTAAGGAACAGACTCTTGAACTCCAGAAGCAAGCGTTAAAAATGTGACTTAAAGTTTCATTTGAAAAGACTAAAATATTGACAAACATACAAAAACCACCAAAAAAGCTTCAAGTGGGAGATCAATACATTGAGATAGTGAAAGAATTCAAATATCTTGGGGAATGGATCAGCTGGAATGCTCTAGAGAAAAAAGCTATGGAATCTAGGAGAAATAAAGTTGAATTAGCCTTCCAACTTACCAAGGACACATACAACGAGAAGTCCCTCCTGGAATACAAAGATAAGGCATTATCATACTGTAATTAAACCAGAAGCCTTATATGCAGCTGAAACATTATCTCTCACAACCCAGGGCCCACTTGAAAGGTTGGAGATCAAAGAAAGAAAGATATTGCGAAAAATCTTAGGCCCCAAATTCCGTAACAACCAATTACTCCACATCAGTAATGAAACTCTTTACCAAAAAACTGAAACACTATCAGACACAATAAGAAAAAGGAGAATTGATTTTTATGGGCACATCCTCCGAATGGACAAAAATAGACTAACCAAAAAAATATTTGACTACTTTCGCAGTAGAAGAGCCAAACCACTTTGGTTTAGAGAAACGGAGAAAGACATAACAGAACTGCAGATCACTGACACTATGCTCATGGACAGACCAGCCAAAACAATAACCAAGGACAAGAAGCAACGGTTCCAAGGCAAAGTCAAATCCAAGTGAACGATCCAAATCTCTGACGAAGAAAGAAAAGCAAGATCACAACGTATGAAGCAATACTGGGCTGCGAGGAAGGCACAGAGCATTGAGAAGTGATTGATTTGGTGTACCTTAAAGTTGGGTGAAACAAATAAAGAAGAAAGTAAAAATCATATTAATTATATTTAGAATTTGTTAGCTTTGATTTTTAAGCTGTTTGAATTTAAAATTGATAACTGAAATTCACATTGAAAAGGTAACTCAGAAAGTACAATGTTTGTTGCATGAAATTCAAACATAACAATGCAAACACCAGCCACACATATACTGGTTTTGTAACCAATTACAGGAATAACTCTGCGCTAAAGAAATTTTGAAAGGAAAGAATGAATTTGTGAAAACAATTTATTAAGATGAGGCTATATTTTTAAACAATGTGTGTATATACTGCATATATAAAGTAGTCGCCAGTTAACTATCAGCCGTTTATACTATTCAAATCACAAGGAATGGATTCTATTTGTAAATTAATATTACTTTTAAGGCAGTAATTATGAGCAATATGGCAGGTTTTGCAACTTACTATTGCTCAAAGCATCTAATACTAAGGCCGCATATAGATAACATTATCTATATGCGGCCTTAGTACATCATGATAAAAGGATTTTTGCACATAATTACATTTGAATTGAATTTAATTGTAGTTATTGATTACATTTTCACAAAGAAGAGGCAAACAAGAAAGTACTATTTATTTAACGCACAGTCATTACATGATGAAACGCAATTACATTTCCGTGAAAAATAGGTAAAAAAGATGTGTTACTGAACACATAGCTGGAACTTAGTGAAACGCCATGATATCAAGGAAAAGTAGGTTACTAATATAGTTTCACAAAATTCTTTTATTGAGCAACATGTTTCCCTATGAGGCATCTTCAGACAAAGTATAGATACAAATTATAAGATGTACTTATATACTAATACAGATGTTAAAACTGGAAGGGAGAAAGTAAAGAAAAGGAGAGGGACAGTGTTCACGCTTAAAATAAATATACCTTCCATTACCTATCCTAATTGCTCAATTAAATTGACTACTGGGAGCTGCTGCTATCTGGTGACAAAAAGAAGAAACAGCACTACTAGCCAGCTCTCTATATTCAACTGATAAGCCAGTCCTAGGTCAAACATCGCTATCGCCGCTATATAGTCCCGGCTTTGTGATTCCTTTGTGCGACACTGCAGACTCAAAAAGACTTTGCCAAGGGGGAAATCTAACAAGAGGAAGAAGTAAGGTGAGAAATTTCCTTATCCTTTCTATTTAGAATTATTCCTAACCTAAGCACGTACTTCGTTATTGCCTTTCAGCTACCAGAGGTGACAGGCACATACAGACAGTATACAAGTAGATCAATGACCATCAGGTTGGGAAAACCACTAAACAATAGGCTTGAGTAAGGGAGAGGGGTTAACTTGAACAGACTAACTCTAATCTCTCTCCTATTTACAGAGTGCAACACCATTTCACATTGCCTGAAGAGCTTGGTTGTCAATGTGACTTATCAGTCTGCTGTGTTGTTGAACTGTGCACCTCAAGATCGTACATTCAAGGCTTTAAGGAGGAAAATCACATTGTTTTCATTATTATACAGTATATTTTTTACAAACTGTAGCACACAGTGATTACAGTACTGATCATATGGTTACTTTATTTAGTGTGTACACACATTAAGTTGTAGTATAGTTGCATTTACATAGTTATTAACTCTGAAACTTTTCAGTGTTCAAAAAAGAAGTGACAAATTGGGTATTGCTCATGTTGCATTAAGTGGACTGCTTAGTATCAAGAAAAAAACTTTAGAATCCTAATGACCGAAAAAAATGAGACAATGGAAAAGTCAATTTGTGGATGATGCATTTTGACTGTCAATGCGGTTTAAGCAAGCTCCTTTTGACTGAATCATGCATTAATAGGGTTTTCAAATAACTGATTTTAAATTATTTTTTATCTGCAATACCCATCACAGATAACTGAAATGTGCGTGAATGTTAAATGTAATGTTGTACATTTATAAGAACATTCTCAGAAGGCAAGCTTTTATGTACAGTATTTTTACATAAAATGTTTATACTCTATTGTACTGTTTCTAATTGTAATACAGAATGAAAAAAATTTCTTTTATATAAAAAGCTTTAAAATGCATCTAACGTATTTTACACATAAGCATGTTTATGTTTAGTGGATGCTGACCCCAGCATGCACCATTTCTGTTCTGCCGCTTATTATATTCAAAACATACAATCTTCGAATGTGAACACAACAACCAATGTGTATCCTATATTTATATTTTGATCAAAATTATAATATTGTAACCGCTCTATATTTTAAGAGTCTGTGGGCCAAATTTTTAAAATTCAGGTCGAGTTTTTTTTTCTGGCACTTGGACGTTCTGGGTCGGGTCAGTCCAAATGGTTAATCTGGGGAATCCAGATTTTATGTTATTCCTGAGTTAAAAAAAAAAATCAGAATTAAAATTTTCATTTCATATTTAACCCTTTAACCAATACGTAGTCGATATAATCAGCTTTTTAAGGTTGTTTGAAAACTGCTGTGGACCGATTACATCGAACGTAAAAGTTGTCTGAATACCGCCAAGGCTGAAGTAATATGACCTCTGTCGGTCCATCTGTATACCAACATGAGCCGATTACATTGGCTCACAAAAGCTGTCTGAATACCGTAACTTGCCAATGTAATACGGGCTCTTTTGGTCTGACTGAATATCACCACAGGCCGATTACATCAGCTCGCAAAAACTGTCCGAATACAGCGATGAGCTGATATAATATTGATTCCGTTGGTCTAAGTGAATACTGCTACGGCCCAATTGCTTTGGTTCTTAAAAAGTTACATGAATCGTGCCACAGGCTGAATATATCACAAAACTGTTGAGTACCGCCAAAGGCTGATGTAATCCGTCTGAATACCACTGGCTTTAAAAAGTTATCAATACCTTCACAGGCCAATATAATTGGCACTGTTGGTCTGAATAGGCCACAGACTGATGGAATCAGCTTTCAGATTATAAATTATTTCATCAATTTTTACTCTTAACTTTTACATTGTGTACACTTTTGTATTAAATAAAGTGTTCTATATTGTAATAAATTTTGCATTTATTACAATATATTTACATTTTATTGTCATTTTTATGGACATGGAAATTAACACCACTAATGAAGTCTGGTTTAATCTCTCTCGATAGCACTGATCACTAATTTTACCCTATTTGAGACATACCAAATCATGTGGATAAGTGCTAACAGCTGGCTAAGGATGTGATAACGTAATATAAATACATCAAGTTTACTTCTAACATTTTTTTTCTGGCGAAAAACCTGTAAGGTTATCATCACTTTACTTCTAACAAGTGTTTATTTTTGCTAAAGCATCAAGTAATTTAATACAAGGCAAAGTTATAAATGTGTTTCATTAGACACAGACACTGAATATTGCATTGCATACAACAATAAATTATTTTAATTAAAAAAATATATGGTCTTTGAAATCGTTTATTCTTAAAAATAGTTTTTTTTTAATTATGTGGATAATAAATTTATATATCTGTCAAATGTTAATATTTTTTGACGAAATGTTCAGGGTTTTTTACATAATTGCTAAAAAATTATGTATGAAGGTAAAATACAAAATATTTTTTTATACACTTGCAAAGTTTTAAGTTTAAACTGCTTATAAAAACAAAAATTTCTGAATACCGTACAAGACTACACTTAATAACATATTTCAAATGAAATTACCACATGACAATATAAAACACAAAAATACCATATTGTATTTGCATGTTTTTAACTATTAATTTCGGCTATTTTGAGTACATAATTAGCACTCATACATGCTTTCGTATATCAAACATTTTATTAAAATTTGTTTATTAATAATTCGAATTACTGTACACTATATTAAATATCAAATTACAGCCAAATATGGTAATATTAACGTATGTGATTACACTGCATAACGAAATTTTCTTCTTCTTTCAGTTTAATCAGTGATAAGTTCAAATGAAGGAAATATTAACTAGTCATTAACATTAAACGATTTTACCCACGAAATTTAAGTCACAACAATATTTGCAGATTTTCGAAGGAGACTAAAACATTTTGCAGTCTAATTTCATAATTAAGAATGCATATTTTGTACAGTTTTCTTTAATAGAACACAATATTTTTTTTAAATTATTAGGAACCGATTTACAGAAACTTCCCTGCTGGCTAGTGGCAACCAGCAACATTATAATAGTTTCAGTTTTGATAGTAATATTTTCAAAACAAGTTTTACTTGTCAGATATTTACAGAGTTTTAAAGTTAATTCAGTTAAGATTAATGAAGTAAGGCTTTGTGGCGGGAGTAAGGTAGTTTTGTTTGTTGAACTTATTTTGTTAGACACAAAGACGTTACTGGTTAGACATCTGTACATTACTGTTTAGTCAAAACCATGCTTGTAAATGAGGATAAATAAATAAATTGAAGTGGAATAATATCCAATTAAAATAGCGATGATCAAATCAAATCTTTCATTGACAATTACAGTGTTGAATATTTTCCTTTGATTTTTGTCTGAAAAAATTAAGTCTTTTAATTCAGTAACAAAACCCATGAAATGATAACATTCTGAAAAAAGGATATCTTCAGAATGTTGCAGGTTTTCTCAGCTAGGATGTATTTCTGTATTGATTTACATAGTACTTGTTGTCCATAAAATACACATATTAATTTGGCATGGCGAAGTGTTGACCTAGTCAAAAGAAAAGGAATGAGAAACTATATTTTGTAAAACATCCACAGTCCACTTAGGGTATAGCATATGTTCAATGGGTACAATCATGTTCGTTATATTTATAATAGATCTATACAAACGGTGTCCAATCTGTTGTAGATGTTGCCAATTTTATTTGGTGATGATTGTACACTATATTAAATATCAAATTACAGCCAAATATGGTAATATTACCGTATGTGATTACACTGCATAACAAAATTTTCTTCTTCTTTCAGTTTAATCAGTGATAAGTTCAATGACTGAAAATATAACTTCTACTCTCATCTCTGTAGCATCACAATAAATAAACCGACTAACCAACAGTACTGCACTCACTGACAGGTCAACAACAGTTGGCTTTGTCAAGTAATACTAATAGAATATAATTATAACTGGTGACACTTGATCTTTGATGATAATTAAATAGTTTTTGTTTATATTATGTCTATTTTCTACTTATTTTGGTAATGAAAATATGTATGCGTACTGTGTACATTATTGTCTAAAAATAAAAGTTAACATTGGTCTTTGATCCGATTTGTAATCTTGGCCCAAACTGAAATCTAGCTTTTCAAACAGCCCAATCTGATCCATAAAATTTGGCGCCCTGCAGACCCCTACTAAATTTGTCATCTGTGCATGAACGTTTTATACACGAGGCAGCCAAGTACCAACATTAATACCTGCAACTAAATATTTGCTATAAAGTAGATCCTAAAAATCTGAAAAATGATTGTTATATTGTATACTTCAAAGATTAAGCCTGTTCCACAAACTGCCATGAAACAATCAAAAATAATGACAGTGTATTGATATATATGTACAGACATTATCATGGGTCCCTTTCTTTCTCTCTGTTTATGTGTTACCATAATATACCACATTCTCTGTCACTCAATCACGTAATCATACATCATTCCACTGTCACATAGTGAAAGACAATTTCACATAATTAAATGTTCTGAAAAGAGTGGGCACTTTTAACAAGCACTCACCATAATTATTTCTCCCTATAAATACTTACGGGTAAAACTTCGTTAAGATGCTAAACAAAATAAAATTACATATTTTTTTCTCAATGTTAAAAAAAAGATTGTTATCAATCATAACAAAAAGCCTCCCTTCAATTATTTTTCAAGGTCATAAATTTTTATTCAGTACACTGTCAATTTAAAACTCTTCACTTCCTAGATGTACCTCTTGGAATTTCACAATGTTTTGGAATAAAATAAAATAGTTAAATGGCAAAGCAGTTAATATGGTATGCATTCCTTAATAGCAGATTTATTATAAAATTGTTTATAAGGAACAACTAACAATAATTCATTCACATAATTAATGCAGCTGTTAATTTTAACCTGGTAAGACTGTGCTGAATCCACATGGTTAACAAGTCCATAGCTACTATATACTTAAAAACAAATTTATAATGTAATCCTAGAAGTCTGCTAGCTCACTTAGCCATCCAACCTAACAAAAAAAAAAAACTTACATTAAAACAAATTTAATAAACAATACAACAAATTACAGTATACATCTGGTATATTAGGTACTTCTTTATATGGAAGTTAGTTCCTATATAAATCCCAAAAAAGGTACTCTTGTTATTAATTTCATTTTTGTATTATACATGCTACATCAAAAAGAAGAAAAGAAATGCCACTTCATTTTCTGTTTATGTACCCTTTTGTTCTTTTTTCAAAAAGTATTTATAACTGGAAATAGAAAAGACCATTGGAGTTAAAATTTAGTACAAGCATTTTGAATGTTGTTTTACAAGTGTACTAAACATCGCCCCCACTGTTCAACTAATTTCAATAATGAATTAAAAAAAACTGACTATGATGTGAAAAACTTGAAAACTGAGTCACCGTAAAGTTGTCACTGAAAACATGTTCAATAGCTAAACAATATACATATTGCAGTAATATGAGGTGCTACCCAAGAGGTCCAGGAATTTATAGCATGATGTCCTGTTGCAAGGGATATTATGTCATTCCTTGTTTAATAGCAAGCCCTGCAGCATCATTGTGGAGACATGTATAGCTGAGAGCAAAGTCCTCTTTGTAGTAGTGTTTTGAACACTGCGATTCCAATACTTTATAGTATAGTTTGTATTAAATTTTATTGCAGACTGAACAAAACCGCTACTGAAACCTATCTAATGTTGGTTCAAGCATTTGGAAATAAATCTTTAAGCAAACTAAGGACTTTTGAATGGTTCAAAAGTTTTAAAGAGGGCCACGAGTGTTGAAGACCAATAGTGTTTGAGCATCAACCAGCAAAACTCCAGAAAACACTGCAAGAGTTTGGGAAGTCATCCATCAAGACAAAAGACAAACATTCCACAATGTGGCTTAAGTTTTTAGATTGTCGTAAGAGACAAGCAAACGTAATTTGTCTGATGAACATGAGAGGAATTGCAGCCAAGTTTCCCCCCCAAATTTTTACTCACAACTAGCGTGATAGAAGAGTGCAAATCTGCACTAAGATGATTGCAGTGGATCCAAACTAAGGTAATTACGCAGCATGCCTGGAAAGTAAGTAGTTTTGTTCTACTGTCGTTGGATTGCTAGCAACAGAGTTCTGCTTATGTGTGGTCATCCCTTTGGTTCATTATCTAACCACTGATGCAATTACTGTGTTGTGTTTTCATGTGTTAAGAGTTCATTCAAAATGTTTAAGACAATTTGTGATCCTGCCGACTGTGAAATGCGTTCTATAATATGGTTTTTGAACATCATGAATATGAAGCCTACTGAAATTAATCATCAACTTGTAGAGATTTATGGTGAAAAAGTAATGAGTGATGGAATGTTGAAAAAGTGGGTTAGACAATTCAATGAAGGTCGAACCAATGTTCATGACAAAGCACACAGTGGGTTGCCTTCTGTTGTAACTGATGAATTAGTTAGAAAAGTGAATGAGAACGTCGTACAAACAGATGTTTTTACAATAAGAATGCTTTCAGATGAGTTTCCACAAATTTCAAAAACTGTTTTGCATGAAATTGTCACAAATTGCTTAAATTATTATAAACTGGGTTCCAAAAATGCTTATGGATGACCACAAAAAGAAGCAACTTGGCAGTGCATTGACTTCTTACCGAATACAGTGATAAGGGAGATGAATCCTTAAACAGAATAGTGATAGGTGATGAAACTTGGGTTTGTCATGTCACTCCAGAGTCTAAACAACAATTGATGGAGCACTCATTATCCCCTAAAAAACAAAAATTCAAAACAATATCAGCATGAAAAATCATGTACACTGCCGTTTTAGGACAGAAAGGGCATTGCTTGTTGACTTTCTTCCTAGAGTTGAAACCATCAATGCTGAACAATATTGTGAAATACTGAGAAAACTTTAGTGCACAATTCAAAACAAAAGACGTGGAATGTTTAGTCAAGGTATTGTGTTATTCCATGACAACACATGTCCCCATTTTGCTGGTGTCACTGAAAACCTCATTCAAGAATTCGGTTGGGAGCAGTTCGATCATCTGCCGTACTGCCCTGATCTCACTGCTTCTGATTTTCACTTGTTTCTGAACCTCTAGTGTGATTTTGGAGGACGACGCTTTGACAGTGAAGACAACTCAAAAAATGATATTTGGCAGTGGATGTCTTCAGTGGCGGCATGAAGAAGGTATTAAAAAGTTGGTTCCTTGCTACAGATCATGTCTGAACAATGGTGGCAACTATGTAGAAAAATAGTTTAAGGAATGCTTTTTCATGTAAAAATTAATTGTTTTGAAAATAAATTTTTGTTTTTTTCCAAAACGGTACTTATTTTCTGAACATGCCTCATACAAGTGATGGGATTATGATTATAATCCAGAAATCAAACACCAATCGTCACAGTAGAGGATGCCAAAAATTCTCCAACACCAAAAAAATATTTGCAGTAACAAGAAAGCAATGATATTTTTTTTTGACATTTGTGAGATTGTCTACCAAGAATTCATCCCATCTGTTCAAACTGTCCAACAGTTTCTACTACTGTGGTACTTTGAGGCAACTGAAGGAGAATATACGACATAGACGGCCGGAACTGTTGAGAAGCACATTGGTTTGTGCACCACAATACACTGCTCAAACTACAATCTCAGTGAGGTAGTTTCTGTCCAAAAACCAGATGCAACATGTACCCCATTCACCATACTCGCTAGGCCTTGCACGGCAACTTTTTTATCTTTGCAAAAAAGAAAATCACAAGTATGTCGATTCAATACCATAAAAGCAATTCAAGAGGAATCACGAGTGGTTCTACAGAAGCTTATTACAGCTGACTTCCAGCAGTGCTTCCATTCATGACAGAAACACTTAACAACATTGTATATATGCAAATGGTGACTAATTTGAAGGAGATAATTATAGATTGTACACACTAAAAAAGAACTGACTAAAATTCAAGGCATGACAGAAACCACTTTTTTGTGTTTTGTTATATTATGCATATTCAAAAGCAATAGAGTTTTATAACCTACTCAGGGAGTTCAAGAAAGGTGAACTGGCTATTCATTTCGAGATACCATATATATATATATATATATATATATATATATATATATATATATATACAAACATATAAATTCAAACC
The DNA here is from genome assembly GCA_022606455.1 of Callitettix versicolor. Lineage (NCBI taxonomy): Eukaryota > Metazoa > Arthropoda > Insecta > Hemiptera > Cercopidae > Callitettix > Callitettix versicolor. The sequence continues at coordinate 56,128,926 of CM040183.1, forward strand.
CAACGCTAGTTCGAACGACCTCTATTAGGGAGTCAGTGGGCCAGTAATTACTGTACCACATTATACGAGGAGTGACAATTACATAACCAAACTGGTGCTATGGAACATTTTATTGATCACCAATTATATTACAAAGTTTATCCTCTTCAATGTACTCTCCTTGCTGATTCCTCCAACACTCCATACAAATTTTCCACTATTCAAACCCGCATACGATTTTTGTGGATCAATTTACCAATTTTCTGGAAGTTGTCCATTTATCATGTTGAGGGTTGTCCAGGGCACAGATTATCTTTGGCTGTTTCACGTCCCTCCTCAAACCTTTTAAATCACTCAAAACTTGTGTGTTAGATAAACATTCACTTCTGTAAACTTGCTTTAACATCATGAGCAAGTTTTTTTTCCTAGTCTTCCCAGTTTCATAAATAACTTAAGATTAACTCATTCCATCTGAACACTTCGCATTTTTTTCAATGAGACACTAGTACAAGGATTTGAATGAGTGACTGCTACACCGAGACTGAACCATGTACAACTGTGCCCATCAATCTCACTGTGGGGGAAGTATCAACAGGTTCAGACATGTTTAAACCTGCTGCAACGCGTTCACTCTACTGGTAGCAGCAGCAGTCCGGTTATTTAATTTTCACACCTTGAATCTTATCACTCATTCCTCAGCAGCAAATATGACATCTGACTTTTTGCTGACTAATTTCCTATATAAATTCTTTATGTATTTACAGTAGTAATTTTACTTCATTCAAAGTAACAACATTTTTTGAAAGTTAGTAAATAATCACTTTTATTGTATTTTTATTTCATTTACCATCATCTGAGTTTCCAAACAGCTCAAATAAACAAGTATTCAGATTACGGCGGTCTCATTGTAACACTGGTCATCAAGTACTCTGACAAATTACATTAATAATACCATTATATTATTTTATCAAATTTAAGGTTTAGTCAGAAAACGTCATACTTTATTTTATTGCTGTACTTAATTCTTAGACTATTTTTAACAACATAAAACTTGGTTAACTACTTACTTAAATCAGCTAACTTGTGTCTGAGTTCTTTTCACGTCACTATATGCACGAAGCGCTAAATTTAAAACTGATGTTTTCTTTGAATCGTTTTCAATAAATGCCTGAAAAAGTGTAGTTAAACCATTTTAATTACACACACACAGACTGTTAGGAATTACAAATTGTAATTTTAATTATTAGCTTTAAAAAAATTGTAGAGGATACAACCAAAGAATTATTGACAAAAACACAGAAAAAAATATGAAACTGCTGACATACTGCCTACTGCAATAAACAAGGTATATAGAACAGCAGTTTAAATAAAAGTTTGGGGAAGAAGAAGGCTGTGGTCAGTCAATTCTGAGGGGACCAAAAGGTCAGTCGATTCTGGGGAAGACCAAAGGGCCATTGGTAGGTCAACTGTACATCAGGAAATGCTCCAAGAGAACATTCTAGCCAGGAAGTGCTGGGAAGCAATGGATCGGCAGTCTAAGTACATACAGTTTTTGCATACACTTTTTCCTCTTCCTCTTTTTAAGTAAAAAAAATTGGGGCACGGGTTTCCAGAGAGGATCTCGAGACATTATTCCAGGAGAAACATTTTGAACGAATGATATTATGGTCTTAATTCTTGGGTTGTTATCAAGTATACTTGTAGTCATGATAATATAAGAAGATTGTAATAAAATTACATGTATTAAAGGACTTTTTGAATCACCAACAGTTGATTCTTGAAAAGACCCGGATTAGGAGGGATTCAAAATTCTTAACAATACAATTAACTCCCAATTATCTGTAGAGCACCTTACCTGCAGCAACAATTTTTTAACAAATACATTTTTATAGTGAAACAAACAACACAACTTATACTTTGTCCTTCAACACAAAAAAAAGTTTCAAATATAGTACTGTAAATTTATTTTTCCTTTATATAATCCAGGAATAGTTGGGAATCATCAAACAAAACCTATGTTTTATCTTTAAAAACATACAATAATGTTTCGAATACAATAATGTTAAGTATTGTTAAACAATACACATACTAACTGTTACACAGTAATTCTGTACACCTTAACCCTTTGTGGTAGGCTGAATATATTTTGAATCTTCTTTTCAGTTTAGAAGACCACACTTAATGGCAATTATATTTTTGCTGATGAGGTTGTCAATGTTAAGTAGCATTCTGTCATCTCAGCTTAGATGGGCCATACGTGGTGGCTCTTACAACTTACCACTACAGCTCGACTGTTCTCACTGCAGTTGCACAATATTTCACTAGTATTTATATTTCTCTTATAAGTTTTAGATAGAGCCAATACACTAGGGAAGTGCTGAAATCTATTGAGGAATAACTGACCTAATTGAAAAAGTCATTGACTCAGCTTTTGAGATTATGTATACATCTGTTATTGGATTATTTATTTACACCTAGCCAGTCATTTGTGCCATGCATCTACACTTGCAAGATTTAAATGTTTCTACTATAAACCACTTTTGTTAATTCTGTTAAAACTTAAGTGAATTAGTTTATTCTACTACTTTGACATTTTGCAATTTCTGTCAAGTACTGATTTTGATATGAATGGAAGAGCTACAGTGTTACAGCTCTTGGTTATTTGTTTTGTGACTACATATTGAAATATTTTAGAATGTACTATTATAAACACTTCTTATAAGAGTTGCCTTTTACTCGGAGGAAGTTAGAAGACTGAAAAAGTATTGGGAGAATCTCAAAAACCTAAAAGAACCAAAGTTGAAAGCCCAAAAGAACCAAAATTGACTAAATGTGCTCCATTGAGGGCTAAAAAAAAAAACACTTATTATTAAAAAAGATTATTGTTATTACTGTAATAATCTGCTTAAATCTGATTTTATACTGTTTAAAATCAATTAATTGGATTTAGATTAGATCGTATTAGGTTGACATTTAGTTTTTTTTTACACTTCAGTAATAATTTATAACAATGTCAACAATTATGTTTGTCTACCATTTAGTGTTTAATTCATAACAAAAAATAGTACTTCTGCTTGGGCTGAGATATAAATATCAAATTTTACAGTTGCTTGTTCCATACTATAAATAACTGGCGAGTTTGTATTTTCTCATGAAATCCTACAATTTTTAACTGTTTCAAAATGGCATGAGCTTGGGTATCCAAGTGCACAAAATTTAAATACACAAACATACGCACCTTCACAAATGCAACTTCATCACCAGGAGTGTACTGTATTCCTTTTGATTTTGCTGTTGGATTGAGTATGTGATACAAAGAGATTAACCAGCAAGCATCTTCAAGTCTAAAGGAACACAAAAAATATTACTCACAGAAACATAACACATTTTACTTTATAAGAATCAAGTTATTTTTGCTTTAAAGGCAAAAAAGATCTGCAAAGCGTGTTAAAGATACTTTCTTCTAGGAAGATCAAGAATGTCTACAAACTATTCTTACAAAAAAAAATATTATTTAATTTTCGAAATTCATTACGAGTAACAAATAATCATAGTTATTGAAAGATAATTCCCAAACTATTGTAATCAATGTATATAATACTGACGTTAGAAGAAAATAATGCTTCAATTTGTTTTAAATATAAAACATCAACTGATAAAAAAATTTAATACCACTAATCTATTAACCAAAAAATTCAAAAAATAATTATCTATCCCTCCATAATAACATAAAATAATACTGAAACCTTTGAATAACTATCTATCTACTCCAGTGTTGATGGTTAGATATTACACATCTGTGGTTGAATCATCCTTTCAATAATTGCCATTATAGTTTTCTTGTTGCATAATACTTTCAAAAGACGTTTTTTTACAATTTGTAACGGTTGTTACTACTTTTGAACTAAAGTTACTGATACAAAATAATGTTTTTGGAAAGGATCCTCGATTTAAATTTAAATGGGTTGTTAGAGATGACCCCTAACACTGTGATCAAAAGGATCTATTATGCAACCAAGTCTTTCAGGTACTAGTTCAGTAGATTGGTTCCCTCAATGAATATGAGTAGTGTAGACTGACCAGCTCATTCCCCAGGAGGTCTTTGGGGCCCTGAAAACCAACCACCCTTTGCTTTTTGCAGGCAAGAGTCCCAAAAGGGTTTTTCCCTTTTTTCTCTGCCTCTGAGGTAATCAACGTTTAGTTGGAAGCCCCTTTGTTATCACTTTCTGAGCTTTTGTACTCTGAATAAATGTTTGTACACAACCTTACTATTTTTTGGGTGTTCAACCCTACCTTTCATTTCAAAAGCAGATTGAGTAGGTTCACCTGGCAAGCCACAATCTGCTAATATTCACTGCTTGTAGATTTTATGGGTTAGATGCAACTTGTTCGTCCATTTCCATGCTATTTTAAATCCTTAGGGTTTTCATGGTTCAATTTCAGAAGTAGCTAGGGAAATAAAAAATCCATACCTACAAAACCTTGCATGCATGGGTGAGGCTAGATTCAAATTGGAGGTCTCCTGATATCCATAGTCCACACACTAAAGCTAAACTCCTTAGTCACACAGTCTTAAGCATAAGCTGTTCAATCTTGGCTTGGATATGAATAGGTAAAGAGAAGTACTTTTAGGAAGTAAAAGGGTTGATGGATTTAGATTTTGATTCCTTTCAAAACAAGGAAGTGAATCAGTAGCTTACGTATGAATAGGATTCACCAAATTCTGTATAAATCAGTATATACCGGTGTAGTACTGGAGTTTTGCCTGCTAATACTGTATACTCAAAGCTCATAATATGTGTGGTTATGTAAGGATTAAAATCATCCACTTGTATAACACTGTATACAAGTGTTATTTCACATGACAGTTGAATCACCATATTCTTTTCTTGGTCCAAATGATTGAATGAACTATGCAAGAATTAACAGAAAAAGTTATAATAATAATAACAAGAATGTGAGTTTCCATTAGATGATTTAATCTCCTAAAGTAATTTTGCAACTTTGCATCAGATTGAGCTCTGGTGCCAAACTGCAATAACAACATGTATCATTTGGTTGGAAACAAAAGCAGATAAGCCTATTATAACTCTTTTGTGTTACTTATGAAGTAAAATAATGAAATATAAACCTGATATTATATGTATATATAAGTATTCAAATGTCACTTTTACGTTTAAATGTAGGCCTATTTGAGAGTAGAATAAACAAACATAGTGAGAGTGTAGAGTATTGATGGTTTAGACTTACTGTTTATCTGTAGGATTTCTTTACGCAAGAACACAGTTATCAGTTATTTTTTATCAGTATTTGATATATATGCAATTAATAAAGAATTTTTATAACATGCATATGCAAACTTACAGCGATTCATTTATAATAAACAAGGCCAATTTCAATAAGGACAAAGTGGTGGAGTAATTTATTTATGGAGTAATCTTATTTTATTATTTAGGTAATAAAATTAGGTAATTCTTAACAATAACAGGTAACAACACACAATTACATAACAAGGTATTAAATCTTATTACAGTTTAGCATATAACGGTAAAACTTCGAAAGCAAACATGGAGCTTGTTTATAGTATTTTGAAAAACGTATGTATTTCACAAGTATTATGAAATATCTAAGTATTTCACTGTTCCAGAATACTTATGTAACACTGAAATCTGTCAGAATGCATTTCCTAGAATTTGTTAACATGTATGGAAGTTATATTTACACTGTATATTACTCCTACTTCACAAGTCATCCAATCAAGAGTTTATTAATTGTCAAAAGGGGCCTGTATAACAAATAATCTGATTTGTTCTGACAAATCAGATTTTATGTTGTTAAATATCATATATATAATCAACAATATTGCTTAAGCAGGCAATTTGAAGCATGTGAACCTTTTTCTCGACTACTGAAAAGAAGACAGACTTAAACAAAACTACCCTCAACATTCATTTCTAAGTAAACAAAACCTCACTTCATTCTTCCCAGAATTGTATGAGAGTAATGTAATTATAATAGCGGTTTATCAAATTTATTTTATAATACTTAATTCCTCTGTTATCCAAATACTCACTGTAATCAGATTTGATTTTTTTTTATTTGGCCTCTAAGGTATAAATATATCTTAAATTACCTTAGATTAGGTATGATTGCAGCCTAAAGTTACATTTTAAGAATTTCCTTATGTATTTTAGATTTTCCTACAATACCTCTGTATCTGCCTTTGGCATTATAGTAGTGAACAAGAATTACCGAGCAACTGGCATAAAATTATTTATTACCATTAGTTCGGTCTAACCGAACAAAATACTTCTACAAAATATTAAAATTAAAATCATGAGATTTACCTGTCAGTCTGAAGATTTTCCAATAGAAGGTTATCTATATTTTGCTCTAAAGCCAAATAAAATACTAATGGGCCGAAATGTCTAGTAGATCTAAGAGAATTGTATGCTTGATTATTATCAATATGGTCATAGGTAGATTTGGTAACTCGATGGTATATTGGATCATCCGGTTCAAATTGTGTGCAAGCACGATCTAATACAAATTCGTAATCTCCTCTGTCTAATATTGGCTGCAACAAATAAGGCAGAAAAATATGTTTATGAAAATTATTATTTTTAACCTTTTAATATAATACTTGTTAGTGTTATATAAAGGTATTAATATTTTACTTCTTAATCCAACATCTTATGACTCTAATGTTCACAATACATCGCAGCAGCAAGTGCTCGTTAGTCTTTCTTCAGCGGTATCATGAAGTAGATCATGCCTTTGTTTGATCCTGGTCTATAAGACTTTATTCTGATAAGTGCAAGTAATCGAAAGTTTTGATACCTCACATCCTGCACATATTGAAAATAACACAAGTGCTGGTGATATTTGACAATGGCTCTTGCAACAATTTAGATCAGTTGGCTTCTTCTGACTTTGGAAGATATAATGATTTGTTAAATCTACACTGTCATCGCTTGATCCAGATTATGGATAGGGTAAGGGGCCCATTCTCATGACCTCTTTTGCTATTTGTTTTCTTTTCCAGTGAGAAGTGCAGTATGTTTTGAAGCACAAACGAAATTCAAGGGAAATGTTTTGCTAGTGATGAATACATCAACTGTGTAGTATACGAATGTGCACCTCCACTTGGTGCAGGAAATGGAGATTCAGTGAGCAAGTTGTTGGCCATGCTAGACTGCCAGTAGAGTTGAGATCCACATATCAACAAAGAACTCCACATGCTTTCCGCATCTTAAGTTTTGTGCACTATTATTAGTCAATTTTTGGTCCTGAGAGGATGTTTGTATTCAGATCCTGGGCCAACAGAGCCAAAACATATGTCAAGGGCTAGACTGCAGTTTTCCTTAGTTTTACCAAATAGTGTAGTATCCATATAATATAGTTTCTGTGTGAATGTATGCTTAATCAATCTGATTCCTTAGGATAGCTATCTCGAGGATTACAGATCTGTGGACCTGTAGAACAAGTATTACATTTAAAACACTAATGCACAATAATTAGTGGTGTTTGCATATTGTTCTGCATTTGTATTTCCTAACCAGTTCATTTCTAAATTAATACACTAACTTTCTACTCTTGTATATTTTTTATCTTTAAAAATATAAAAATTGCAGCAATTACCTTAAGAAATTCTTCTGCAAACATTTTAGGTACTCTTATCTGCCTTCCAGATCTAGGGAAATAAATTTGATTCATTCGACTTTTCTCATCCCACGTTGCCTTGCGAAGTGTTCCATCTTGTTCACGGACGACAATCATTCGATTCTAATATTTAACAAAAGTATCATTGCAAACACATCATTATAAATATGTAGATTACAACATAAGCAAACACTACAACAAAATGTAAAATTAAAAAAAAAATATTATTTTAAAAATGATTTTATTTTTCTTAAAATAAATAAAATGCTAATATGAAATACAATTCTATTAAAAAAAAGTAGCTTTGATCAAAATTTCAAGATTTTAATAATATTCAACCCTCTTCATTCATACTAGTAGATTGGACTTGACACTCGAGATCAACTATGCACGTTTTTATGTAATTTCAAAAATCCATCTATATGCAGGGTGTTTGAAAAAGAAATCCCTAGTTTTATGTATAAATTTAATGGTAAAAATAATGAAAAATTATATTAATAAATATATACAATGAAAGAGAATACCTTCAAGTTTTTTTTAATGTTAGTAAACTTCAACGTGGGATCCATTTGTTGCCCTACACACGTCAAGAATATATTCCACTTCTCACCAGGTATTCATTAACACAGCAGGTGTAACTGTCTCAACCACCGCCATGATTCTTTCCTGTAAATGGTTGCTGTCAAGGATATTTTCAGTGTACACAACATTTTTTATGAGTAACCAAAAGAAAAAGTCAAGTGTGGTTAAATCTGGGCTTCATGGTAGCCCAGATATTGGGTCAGTCCTGTCTATTCACCTTCCCAAAAAGCGAGTGTTAAAAGCCGTGCGTACACACAGTTACTGTAATGAGGTGAAGCGCCATCTTGTTAGAAATACACAAGCATTTTTTCCTCCTCAATATCTTCCACTTGTGGAAAGACATACTCTGTCAACATGTCACAGTATATGTCCCCACTTATTGTTCTTTCTACAAAAATGAAAGGATTAAATAGGGCACAGGATTAAAAATAACTATCTTTAATCAAACCACACCAAACATTAACTTTTGGAGTGAAATTGATGCTGAATTTGATGCTGAAAACATGTGGTGACTTTGCCCCCCAAATTTTGCATTTATGACGATTAAGTGTTCCATTTGGGGATAAGGCAGCAATACCTCATCAAAAAACAGAACATTTAAAAAAATGTTATTTTCATAAATTCTATGTAGAAAGTTAACCACAAAGTGCAATCTTTTGTTTTTTATCAGCAGGTTTAATTGCATGTAACAGTTGTAATTTGTAGGCACGCAAATGCAGTCTTTTATGTACCACATCAAAGAAAGCATCTTTAGGCACCCCTAATTGTAGACTACGTCTAGCCAATGACTTCTTTAGTCTCTGAACACACGAAACACGGACCTGTTCAACAGTAGCTTCAGAAACTTTTGATCTACCTGGTAACTTCACTTTTTTAAAACACTGCCAGTTTCCTTGAAAGACTTTAGCCAATAACAGGTAGTTTTTGCTACAGGTGGTTCACCATTATATTCATGTCTAAAATTATATTGTACTATTATAAACTCCATTTACACACGCCAAATAACACGCTGCGCCTTTTGTTGCAGAGCAGCCATTGTACTGCAATGAGCGCTTGAACTGAGCGCTGTTGCCGTTATTCTCAGTCACGTAGGTCTGCCAATTGCAGGAACTGAATTCCCACATTTACATGCGCAAAACTTGGACAGTTAATGAATTAAATACCAAAACTAGAATAGTGAATGTCACTTTGTACAGATTCTAGGGCACATTAAAACTAGGGACTTTTTTTTAAACACCCTGTATATAAAAATGAATCAATATTTGTTGGTGATTCCTTAACTTGGAAACTGATTTGATCAATTTTTTTTTCAAATGTTGGCAATATTTTAAGGAAGGTTTTTATGGTAAACAAACAATCTAGTACCTAAATAAACACACAGGTAAACCCACTCCTACTGTTTCATTGTGCTCTACGAAACAATGACCTTACTAGTCACATATCTTTGTATCCACAATTACATATTTAAAAAATTGTTTTAAATATTATTTGACTTTTTCAATGTCCATTTACTCATTCACTAGCAAAAATCTTCAATTTTGCTGACAATGGAATATTGTTTTTTTTCTGTAACTTTTATAAAGGTAATGATCATTAAATACACTTTCAATTTTTCATTAATTTCTAAAAATAAGGGAGAAAAAAGCAAAATTATACTATATTACCATGAAATAGGTCCTGTGATAAGGCATATTATACAGTACAAACACCAAACACTACATATTGTACGCAATGTTTGAACTGGACAACATTATTTCACAGACTATAGTGTAAAAACTTTTATGAGCATATCATGCTTGAAGTATTGTTTAAACACACAAGAGATTATTTCACATCTGTCTCTTCACAACATAAACATGATTATGAATTATAATCACTGAGAAGGGGAATTAAGCTGATTAGGCAGTCAAGTGACAGTTTCTAGAAATTCAAATAAATAAAAAGGAACTTTATGTACATCAATTTAAGCAATCAAAGGAGACAAAAGTAATGCTCAGCATGTGCTAAAATTGAATTTATTAGAATTCATATAATTATAATCTAATAAGGCAGCAAAAATTTGTTTTTGAGTGAAATTAAAGATGTTATGTAACAACATAACTATAAGAAATGGCTAAATATAATTTCAAAATATCTGAATACCTGGACAACCATCATTTAGACTGACAAAAGTAAGTAAATTAATAATTACTAATAAACGATAGTTGAAATGATAATAACTAGTATAATTAAGTTAATTTAAGGAAACATACAAGGACCACTGTAGTACAATTAGCTTAACTAATATAAAACTAGTTAAGTTAGTTTAACCTACGTGTTAACTAATGAGTTATGTATATTTCAGTAACAAAACCAAGGGGACTTAAATGCTGCTGTCTTCAGAGCGATACTTTACTAAAGCCATGAAATATAAATATACTAGACGTACAGCTACCAGTATGAAAAAGCGTACTCGATATCAGCGGCATTATCAGTAATTTTCATAATCACAATACTTTCTTTACACTTCATATACAGTAGTAAGAAAGTAAAATATTGATTGTTATTAAACCAAAACAAATAAAATACCATAGAAATGCACGATATGTTTCTTTATTTATCATAAAGTTGATGACATAAAGGACACCACTTTGTATGAAAGACCTGTATGATTTTCAACTGAGTGAGTTAATTGTAGAATTATCAAGGGTCAATCTACTTACTGTCCAGAATGTCACTAGGAGAGGAGTTCTTTTGAATGTAAGAAGAACCTCTAATTTGTCACTCTGGACATCACAGAACTAGTGCTCTTTGCAGAAATGTTTGTTTTCAGACATGATCACCTAGCCTTAAGTATACTTACTCTTTCTGTTTTCCCAAACGATATATCTGTAAAAACAAATTTATCAGTTCGATAACCAGTTAGCTCAGGGTCTTTGGACAGTACGTGGTTGATTTCTTCTCTGACTGGAATAACAGGAGGCATTTGTAACTGGGCTTCTGCTTTCTTTTCTATGTCCTTGAAAACCTAAAATTATAAAATTTAGCCTATTTTAGTAAAAATAGGAGTAAAAAATTACATTAGTAATAATTAGTACTATTAAAAGACAACTTAATATTTTTAACAAATTTTTAATAAAATTTCTATAGGTTCTAATAATCTAAACCAGTTCTTATATTGTAGGAAAAACAATGCCAACAAAAAGAAAAAGGCAAGTCTGATATTGCAGTAAACATTTAAAAAAAAAAGATTCAGCCAATTAATAATTTTTTTTTTTTTTTTTTTTTCCGGCGAAAAACCGTTCAGGTTATCATCGCCGTCACAAAAAATGAGAGTATATAAAAAAAAAAAAAAAAATTAAACAAAATTTTACTTAAGAAAAAAGCAACAAAAACAACCAAACAACAACAACAAACTATAACAGTAAAAATACATTAAAAATTTAGATAACAGCTATAGATATATTACACTTAAGAACTAAATAACAATAAATAATGAATAAAATTTAATAACAATTCGTAAAACTATGCATAAACATAACAGAAATAAAGTTTTTAGATAAAATAAATAAATAATATAACACAAGAAATAACAACTATATATATTAAATTTTATTTAAAACATTCAGACGATGAAGGAAGTCTAGAACCCGGTCAACGGCCGAGGCACTATCTCCCAACATCGTCTGCAAACAGTTGCTCAGACCACACATAACACGCACATTTTGAAAACCATCACAATCGAGCAGTATATGTTTAATTGTGATGGTTTCCCTACAGAATTCGCATTCAGGTGGGTCCCCGCGTTCCATCAGAAATCCATGCGTTAACATGGAGTGACCAATGCGAAGGCGGGTGATCACCACCTCTTCTCTGCGACTTGCACGTATTGACGACCCCCAAGGACGAACTGTACTTTTGATTACCCTCAATTAATTACTGCTTGTAGCTGCCCATTCATTTTCCCACTGTAGATGAATTAAATGTTTTACGTGACAAAGGAAGTCAGACACGATTACACGTTGAGTGCATGGCGGAAGAAAAGTTGCTTCCTTTGCCGCATTATCCGCTACAGTGTTTCCAAATATTCCACAGTGGCCAGGAATCCAGATAAATGATACTCTTGCACCTCGTAGTTCAAGTCTATGGACAGAGCACAGAATATCTTGAACCAGAGGGTTTACCGAATACATATCCTGGATTGCCTGGAGGGCACTTTTTGAATCAGAACAAACTACGAAATGCAAACAATCGAATTCAATAGTGTTCAGAGCCTTTAAGATGGCAAAGAGTTCGGCCGTAAAGACACTACAAATTGAGGGTAATCCATAATTATATGTTTCGTCCAGTGAATAAAACGCGCACCCAACTTTATCATTCATCTTTGAACCATCTGTGAAAATAAGTTTAGCAGATGGATATGAATTAGTCAGTCGAGAAAACTCACGTTGATACACAATGTTAGGAGTGTTGTCTTTCAGGTATGTACACAAGGAGAAATCAAAGGTCGGCATATTGATTATCCATGGAGGGACAAGACAAAAGGACCTTTCAAACATTGGGGGTAGTTCAATACGCAAGTCTTCAAAAACACGGGTTGTTCTAATGCCAACAGGGGCTGTAGCGTGCGGTCGGGATTCATATTGTTGGAGCAACTGATTATGGAAAACGATATTATAAGCAGGATGCCATGGTTTACATAATATATTAGATACGTAACTTAATTGTAACTGCTGTCTCCGACGAGAGAGTGATGCTTCGCCAGCATCGGCGAGAATACTCACGACGGGACTTGAACGGAAAGCACCAGAAACAAGGCGGATTGCCGAGTTATGGACGGGATCTAGTTTCTTTAAAATCGATGGTCTAGCAGATGAATAAACAATGCTGCCATAATCAATTCGCGAACGAATTACGGCACGGTATAACATCAGCATACAGGTCCTATCAGCACCCCATCGAGACCCACTAAGAACCCTCAACATATCGAGGATTTTATTACATCTTAATTTTAAATCACGCACGTGAGGGCTCCACGAGAGCCTTTCGTCGAGTATTAGACCCAAGAATCGAATGGATGGAGAAGTCCGAAGCTGTATACCATCAAGATATAACGACGGAGCCTGGATCTGTCGGCGGCGACTGAAAGCAATACACTGAGTTTTAGCAGCGGATAATTTAAAGCCAGTAGTTCTCGTCCAGGTCTGCAACCTATTTATTACCAGCTGAAGGGTTCTTTCAGCTGTTGCCATGTTTCTGGTGCTTACGTAAATAGCAAAATCGTCTACAAAGAGAGAACATCTGACAGGGGACCGTACATTAGACGTTATGCTATTAATTGCAATAGCAAACAGAGTAACACTAAGTACACTCCCCTGTGGAACACCATTCTCTAAGTAGAAGCGATCTGATAGCGTACTACCAAGACGCACCCTAAAATACCTATTACTAAGGAAGTTTTGGATAAAATATAGAATCCTGCCTTGTATACCCCATGATTTTAAAGTGTTCAAAATTCCTCTTCTCCAAGCCATGTCGTATGCCTTCTCTAGGTCAAAAAAAACAGCTACTAGTGTTTGACGCAAGAGAAACGCATTTTGTATTGCAGATTCTAAAGACACTAATTGATCCACAGAACATCGTCCTTGCCTAAAGCCGCACTGGTCTTTGCAAAGTAAATTGTTGGTTTCCAAATACCAAACAAGGCGACCATTTACCATTTTTTCTACTAGCTTGCAAAGAACGCTGGTAAGAGAAATCGGACGATAGCTACTTGCATCAGTTTTATCTTTACCTGGCTTAAGAATAGGAATTACTATTGCTTCCAACCAAGCGTCAGGGAAAGTATGTTCATCGAATATATGATTGTATATCTCGAGGAGGGCAAGCCTACCTGACGTTGGAAGGTTTTTGATCATGGAATATACGAGGTTGTCAGGACCGGGAGCTGTGTCCTTCGTTGAAGACAGTGCAGATTCCAGCTCATGCAGAGTAAACAGACTATTAAGTGGAGAGTCGTCACAAGTACCGATGGTGAAAGGCAATGGTTCCATTGCGCTTTTGTATTTACAAAAGGCAGCGTTATACGCCGTAGAACAGGAATAGCTAGCAAAAGATGATCCTAGTAAATTTACAATATCGGAACACTGAGAAACTAACTCTCCATTCGGCCGTTTAAGACCCATCAACTCTGTGGATGGAACACGGCCAGATATAGAGCGCAGTTTCTTCCAGACGACAGATGTTGGCGTTGTTCTGCATATTGTTCCGATATATTGCGACCAAGATTCCTTTCTACTTTGTCTAAAAATTCTTGAGCTTTAGCTCTAAGAATTTTGTACCGCTCAAGATTTTCATCTGTCGGGCTTTTGTTGAATGTCCGTAGTGCTTTTCGGCGCGAGACGCAAAGCCTCCTTACAGTCCTCGTTCCACCAAGGAACAGATGGACGTGGTAGGTATATGCGGATGTTTTAGGATAACATCCTCGGCTACATTTAAAATTGTATTGGTGAATTTCTTAACCACTGTGTTAATGCAGTTCACTTCAATGTCTGGAGGTACAAATCTTTTTGCAAATTCTTCCCAATTTGCCTTTTTAAGGATCCAACGCGGCAGGCGTCGTTGCACATGAGCGAAAGTACAAAATGAAATATTAATGGGAGTATGATCACTGCCATACAGATCTGGTAACACCGACCATTCAAACTTTGTTGCCAAAACTGGACTACAAAATGACAAATCGACAACTGTCCATCCGCCAGTAGAAGCTGATAAATGAGTCGGAGAACCGTCATTTAGAAGGCACAAATCTAAGTTTGACCGTATTCCTTCGATTCGTATTCCCCTTGAGTTACAGGATAAGGAACTCCATGAAGTATGGTGAGCGTTAAAATCACCTGTCAATAAAATCGGTTGTGGCAACTGAGATATTAAATCATATACTTCATGATGTTGGAAATTGTAACTAGGCTGCAAGTAAAGGCAACAGACGGTAACTTTGAATGGAACGGTAATCTGAACGGCAACAGTTTGTAAAGGTGTCAATACATTAACGAGAACCGATTCAATAGAGTTATGAGTCAATATGGCAACACCGCCCTTGGCTCTTTCCTCCGTGATGAAATCGGCTCTGGCAATGGAATAACCCCTAAAACTGAAACTGTGAGATTGATGCAGGTGCGTTTCTTGAAGACACATTATCAATGGTGATAAATCTCTCACAAGAACTTTCAGATCCTCGATGTGGCATCTTACCCCATTAATATTCCATTGTATTAAGTTATGCTTCATTCGATTTGTAACCATAAGAATATAATGAACTAGTATATGACAGGATTTGATATTGTTTTGTCATTTGTATCTACTTTAGGTTTATCCGAGTCCACTGACATCGAATCACTACTGTGATTGATGTCGGACTCTGTAGATAGTTTACATTTTGAAGGAGGCACTTTGGCAGGTGATCCTTCTTTTGAATTTTTATTAGTATTTTTTTTAACAGGTTTATTTCCTGTGTTTTTCTGCCCAACGACAGGTGGGCAGGTATTAGCTTCTTTTAGAAAGTAGGTTAGGTCTACAGGCACTTTTTTATTGTTACCTTTCATTACTTGTGACTTTGCTCGCAAACCCATACTGGAAGTAGAAGTAGGTGGCATTACTTTTACAGGTAATGGCTTCGTGGACTCAGTCACAAGAGGTTTAGATATTTTGTTACTGTTAGAGGCCTGGATTTTTCCAGCAGAACAATCCGATTTTTGACGACCAGTCAAATTAGAGATAGAAAGATCACTACTAGTAGAAATCAGAGCCACAAGGTGAGCTACTTGTTCCGATAATGCTTTCACAGTTTTGGTAAGCTCGTCGCAATTTACACAAGAGCCCTTGCTGCTGCTGGATGCAACAGCAGCAAAAGACCTACCCTCAACCATTTGTTTTGCACTTTTAAATACCCTCTTAGCTTCTGAGAAGGATACCCTGTCTCTTGACATAATAGTGAGGACAGCTTTCTCGTCCTTAAACTTAGGGCAGTTAAAGGAACGAGCTTGATGAGCGCCTCCACAATTGGGACAATTAGGGTCATCTTTACAGTCCTCACTATTATGCTTCTCTGAACCACAATTACCACATACCTCAGGCTTCCGGCATGTAGAGCTCACGTGTCCAAAACCCTGGCATTTAAAGCAACGTCTAGGGTTTGGGACGTACGGTCTCACCGATAGCCGTTGGTATCCGGCATGTATATATTTTGGTAATTTGGGTATTCCAAAAGTAACAATAAGGGAAGTAGTTGGTATTTTCTGCCCTTTCTCATTGCGCAAAATGCGACGGACGTCTATAATAGACTCGCTTGCCAGCTCTGATTTGATCTCCTCAAGATCTACATGGAGGAGATCTCTACAAGTAATTACCCCTTTGGCATGGTTTAAGGTCCTATGGGGTTCCACAGTTACCTTAACAGCATCATAAAAGGAGGTCATCTCTAATAGCGACTTACTCTGCTTCTCGCTTTTGGTTTCGATTAGTAGCGTACCGTTTTGCAGTTTTTTTTATGGACGCTACAGGACCAGCTTTTCCTATTACTGCCTTGTTGATAAGAAAGGGCGAAACTTTGGATAAGTCCGCACCTTCCACCGCGTTTTTCACCACTAAGAATTTAGGAGATGGCATCTGAGTAGTAACAGTACTCATCTCTTTTTCTTCATTATCACTCCCACTATTACCTACAGACCTGTTCGACGAAGCCGAACGAGGCCTCTTTGTTCCGATTTTGGCGATTTGTTTTGAGGTCCATAATTGTTTTTACCGAGCGATTCATGAATGTTGATATCTCGAACAAATGGTACAGGGTGCACCCAAATGTCACCAGTAGCCCAGGATACTCGAACTAAAGCGAGAATCCCCAATAAATTGGGGGGGACCTCCAATATCCTGGAGCCGAAGTACTCCAGAATCTTAGGAATGGGTTCCGGTACAACGTTACGGTTCCCCAAACCCAAGTACCACTGGCAGCCGCTCTCCATGTACTCACAGAATGAAACCATTTGTATCGATAGACCCAATTATAGGCTCCAACACCCATAATTCAACACCCTTGTGCTTGCCAGGCGCCTATAGGCTGCTCGGTCCCAGCACCTGTCCCATCAGCAGTCCTCGGCAGTGCTAGGCACACATCAGGTTCCACATATTTGGCCCCGCCAAAGGAAACCAAGCAGTATTGCCACTCCCAGACATAACGGAACAAGTACAGCAAATCCCTAAATGTACGTGTGAGTGTAAGGTGTTTAAATCGTAAGTGTAGTGTTGTGAGTGTAAGTGTGTGTTAGACACGGGTGCCGCGAGGCTCGTCCAAGTCCTCTCAATAGATGCAGCTAGTCTGCACCCCCCTGTGGGTGTATATGTGTTTGTGTGAGAGAGTGTGTGTGTATATATGTGGTGTGTATGTTGTGTGTATGTGGAGTAAATGAGTGAGAGTAGAATGAGCTAGAGGTATGGTGGGGTCGCTAAGCCCATCAGCTGCTCACGTCAGCTGCCTCCGCCGGCCCAATTAATAACAACATACAAGATGTAGAATACATATTAGTGGCTAAGTACTTCAAAATCTTAAAGACATTATTAAAGAAAATTAAAAAATTGACAAATGTAAAACTGTAAGGGATCTGATTTCTCAAATTGGATCAATAGGTTTGCAATTTATACAAGTATGAATCTGTCAAGGCAGTGTTATGATTTAAAAATTTCTTCTGCCATTTATTCTTGACTTACATTGTCAACAACTTGCCACATTAACCTATAACTGTAACATCCAATTATCAGAATAAATGGGAAAAAACATGTGATTAGCCTAGTTCTCAAACTGTGATGTTCTCATGAGTTGTAAGAAGTTTTTAAGACATGAGTTAAGCAGTGATGTTTAGAGAACAAGAATTGGTAATATTTTATTGAAGGAAAATATGTTATGAACTAATTTCCATTAGAAAAATGAGCTAGTGGAGTGGCCATCATGGTAAGACCCAGACCTGGGACCTTAAAATGAGCACCAATCCTGACATCCAGATCACTTTTTGAGGGATTGTTAAAATTTGTGTGTGTGTTTGTTTGTTTGTTTTAGCATGCTCATGTTCCCAATTTTGGTCCAATTTGATTCAAAACTGGCACAAAAATAAATTTCAGTAATAGCTTAGATCCAGCAAAAGTCATTCAATAGTTTAAAAATGGCAGTTATTTCAAAGCCAATTTCACCAGCGTACTCTGCACCATTCAAAAACTGCAAATTTTCAAAATTTGTTGAAATTAGAAATTTTTGACTGCGGTCAGGGTTCATTTTCATATTTTCAATATACTTTGATAATTTAAAGTACTAGTATACATAGATTTTCATGACGATTATCAGAATTTTAAAAATGGTAAGATAGAGAAAATTGCTTTTGGAAATTCTCATCTACCACGCCCGTGAAACACCTGTGTACTGTGATTTAATTTATATTCCAATGTTGTTCTTAATCAGCTGTTATGAACCATTGTACTACTATACAACTAATATATTGTTTAAATAATTTTATCATTCTTCAGGAATGCCAATATGTGCCTACTATTTGAAGAAGATTTGTAAAGGACATAAAGAATGCCCAGTGCTAACATGATTAGTCACCTGTGTCTCCATCTCACTACCACTGAACTATAAGTTGTTCTAAATATTATCAGCTGTCCAGATAATGCAGACTGCAGACATACTACTGTTTAAGCTATTTAGGAATCCAATATCATGTATCACATGTAATGAAAACCAATAAACAATAAACTTCACTAAGCCTGATGTAAGCAATTTTATAATACAGTGACTACTGAGATGTCCTCATTTTTTTTTCATGCATTCATATTCATGGAAATACAATAACACAATGAATGACTTATTCTCATTGTTTTACAATATGAGAGAGTAAAAATTCACTAATGTGCAGCTTAAATAGGGAAATTAGTGAACTTCTTGGAGAGCCTGGTAGAGAACGTTGTTATGTCAGCAACTTATTTACTTTTCACCAGCACACATTCATGTTTTAATATTGTATTTATCAATCCTGTTTCAGGATTACCATCGTTAGACTTGACAAATGAGCAGGTGCAGAATTAAAAAGGTGAAAAAATGATAACACTATTAATTTAAAGGAAAACAAACAAAAAGTACATTTTGTACTTATGGTTAAATACACTAAACATCAAACCTTAACATTCGTTCATAATGTGTCACTCATGAAACATTTTACATTATAGGTTTCAACAACACATTAACAACATGTAGCAAATTTTGAAAAAGCAACGAAGAACTACAATTTTATGTATCACGTATGTGGCCTTAACAACTAAAATACTAAGATCACTAATTAACAGAAATCGTATAAAAGACCAAAAAAATGGTCAGTTATACCAAAGTCTTCAGTTGTTGTCTTAAAAATAACATTATTATTAGAGATAACCCAGTAAAAACATGATCAGTATAGAATTTAGACAGACCTGTAACATCTAATGGAAAATTAAATAGCTGTTGAAAATGTAAACTGGAAATAAACCATTTAATAAACCGCTAATTTACTGTATGCATCAGTTTGAGAACTACGCTCCGATGTTGACATGCTTATATTGCATGTGACACTCTTCTCCTTCTCAAGAATAAGGAAATAATACCAACAACAACTGGGAAATCATTTCTTATTCATTTGAAGTGAACTAATTGTTTTAAATTATAAATGCATTATATTGTGCTAGATGTGTTCACATGCTTCGCTATGATATTTTAACAGGAATAAAAATTATAGTTGATAAATTGGAAAATTTTATTTCAATGCAAACTACAAATAAGCTCTACTATTCAAGCTCGT
Organism: Callitettix versicolor; assembly: GCA_022606455.1. NCBI lineage: Eukaryota > Metazoa > Arthropoda > Insecta > Hemiptera > Cercopidae > Callitettix > Callitettix versicolor. The sequence goes on from CM040183.1 coordinate 56,149,001, forward strand.
AAAAATACCTCATTTTGCATAATGACCTCAAAAAGCATAATGACGTTTCACAGTGAAAAGCAAAAAAAGTAGGTCTTTTAACGTAACAGTTAATAAATCAGGCATTTTGAGTGTCTGCCATTTCATTACAAATAGGTGTATGACAATTTGATCACCTAAAACCTTGTCACAGTTTTATATAAAAACAAAAACTGTTTCATAAAAATCTTTTTTTAAATAATATCACAATAAAAATTAGAATTTGAAAGTATAATGAAAAAATAATGTATGAAACTTGACCACTATTGACACTGACTAAAATTGCAAAAGCTAGACTGGCAACAGAATCAGATACTACAAGAATATCTATTCTATGTCCATAAAAAATTAAATTTGAATTGTATGTTCACTAGATGCAGCAAAGAATAAATAAAATCATAATTACTTCTTCTACTTGTTCAGATGTCATGAACTTATATTCTGGTGGTTCCAATTTTTCTTCCAGTTTACGATTACGAAACACAATATTAAGATCCATTCTAGTCAAATCCTTCAACAATTGTTGTACTTCTTCATTGAAAAAAGCTGGTTCATTTAAATTATCTGAAAAGTAATCAAACAAAGTAAATTATTAACTTAAAAGCTATTCACAAAACCTGTTTTTTTATTGTTGGAACATATGGTTATAATTAAATTTTGCTCAATTAAAACCTTAAAAGCTTCAGGCAAAATTAATTTGGAGATACTTGTACCTTTAGTAATTTAACTTTTTAATTAACAATATTAGAAATTTACAGAAAAAATGTATTTATAATTATTTAAAACCTAATTAATTGCTCTTCTCTAGAAAAAAATAATATTTTGTTTAATTAAGTAAATATTAAAATGTTAGTTTTAAATGCTAGTTAAAATACTAGTTTAAAAGTTCTAGTTTGTATCCAAAAGGATCTTAGTTTATCTCTGTATGACACATCTACACTTAATTTTGTAATGTAGTGAAATATCAATTGGTTGTTTTTAGTATTACAATAATGAGACAGTAAACAAGAACCTAGGAGAAGTCACCTCTCAATTTGCCTATCCCCATACAACATTGCATAATAACTTCAACTGCATTATTTTGTAAAAAAAATATTAAAGATTAAATTTCATGTTCAGTAATAATCACCTTAGTTTAACCAAGCTTTCTTGATAAAATAATAAGAAATAATCTTGTAGGTAAAGCAACATTGTAATTAACATTTAAACTGGAATCAGTATGCTTTGTACTTAGTATGCTTTGTTTAATGTAAGAGCATACTATAACTTGCAATCAAAATTGTCCTTATTAAGCCGCAAAATATCTTCTAACTTACTGTATAGTATTTTGTATTTCAATTACTTTAATTTTAATATAAATAGACATTACATATGTTAATGTACTATACAGTCAACAGGAGTGTATGTTATGTGTATGCTTTTTATGATAGTCCGCATTTCTACTGTGTTAAAACACAAACTTTGTATTTTCAGTTTGTCTTTTATTCTTACACATTTAGAATAGGAAATATAAAATGGTAAATACTTGTTACATTTAAAATAGAACTTATTGCTATTAAAATGTGATTGAAAAAAGTATAGTACAGTACTGAGCACTTGTGGAATTTACGGCCTAGTCATCGGAAGCGTGTGGTTGAAAAATAGGGTTCATAACTACCGTAAGTAAACTGCCGATTAAATAACAGTTCGAAAACTTCGTGAGTGTATACACTGGACATATGCTTGATGAGTCATACATTTAATGTTGATGAGTGATGTCTTATTAATGTTTTCTGAACTTCATTTATGGTATTTAAATAAATATTTTACAGAGCAGCGACAGTTTTAAATCCACTAACATGACACTATTTACAAAGTTAATAATTTTTTAAGAACTAGTAGTTATATATGTAACAAATGAGTTAAAACACCTACCAGCCAGGTCGAGTTAGGTTAAACAACCAGCAGCCAAGTCGTTATTTATTTATTTAAAAAAATACTATTTTATTATTATTTTTTAATTGGACCAGCTAAAGTCCAAATAACGTTATGAATAAAAATTATTATTATTAAGAACTTATTATTTTTATTTATAACAAAAACTTAACCTCAAAATATGCATGCATAAAAATTACCTTGTCGCAATGGTCCTGCTGTTTTCATTCCTTTGAAAACGAGAATACACTCTAATTTTGATGATTGTAATATAAATCTAAAACAAGGAATATTTAATTTTGAAATGTACTTAACAGATAACATTGTACCTGGGAAATAACACTAAGTAGTGCAAACCAAACCTATAAATTATAGCTATTGTATTTACACTTTAACTTAATTATTACTCATTAATATGCGAATAGGTACAGAGACAGAATCGATACTCCGATACCAGTTTAGTACTGATACTTTTCTTTCGATACCTACTATTTATTTGTTACTTTCATTCGATACTTCTACTGATATCAGTACTGTAGGTCAGCCGCTTAGAAAACTGCCTGCTAAGAACATCAGTGGGACAGAGAGAGAAATGTACGAATGAGAGGTCGAGTTTTCATTTTCACCATAGCACCTTCCTTTTCTATCGCTGAGAAGTAACTGTTTGTAGAATCAGATTGACAAACTCTGTTATTAAACTGTTGGAGGGAACTGGAGGGGAATTCTCCTACATGCGCGAAAAATTCTCGAGCAGGCCGTTTACTAAGTGGCTTGAGTATGGTAATACGGTATTGATTAGAGATATCGGTATTTTTTTTATCGAACTTTTCGGAAAGTTCAAACTTGTGGTGTCTTACTCAAAAAGTACCATTAAATCATTCTGAGTTGACCAAAGTGTAATGTAAGCTGTAAATGCATTCCAATTTGGTCGTCATCATACGGAACCCACATATTTCTATTTATTTGTAAAAATCTCTCTCTTTGGAGACACAAGAAGTTCGTTAGTTTGGGAATTGTCTTGAGTCTATAAATTACGCTCACTAGCTTATTTGCGTCAGACATTGACAGTGGACACCGCTTTGTAGTAGCGCATGATAACGTTAAATGGTGTCGTAAGCCTACAAAAATGTTTTTTTTTTAGCGTTCTTGCTTATTCGTAATTCTGCTAATCTGAAAGAACCTAAGGTTCTATCAAGACCTGATAACGAGTCCCAAACGTATTAGTCTTTTTGAAAAATGCTATGTATTAAAATCCTCCTTTTCTGCATTACTAAGTGCATAGTGGGTGGGGGAGAGTTATAGGAAATTAGAGGTCATAGATAGTACATGGCTTGGAAAATATGAAATTTAAAAAGTGATAGAAACTATAAATTCAAGTGGAGATTTGGTGGATTTTATTTCTTTTTAAGTCGGAAAATTGTGGGGAATTTTCGTTTGTGTGAAGGGAGACACTGTGGCAACAATGTTGGTAATTCTGAGTACAAAGTACAGTAGTTATGTTTTGTTTACTTTCATATTTATTTAAAACAGTGTTAAACTTACATAATAATAACTTAATTTTTATTTTGTAATTGGCTAGTGATTTTCGAATAGAAGAGCAGTTTTTTTATATTCCGATCTAAATTCATGTAAAAAGCCATCTTGCATGAGATGGCTGAGCTTGTGGAAAATGAATCAGAAGTGTCTGATATAGATCCAGAAGAATTAGCAAACCTTATTAAGGTAACCCAGAGATATTCTAATATCTGTAATAATTGAATATTTACTCAAAATCCTTTATAGCCTATTTGAGTTTATTTAAAAAAACATTATTATTTGACAAAGCCTGGGAAATTATGAAGTCAGAACTTCACTTCAAAGTATAATGGTTTGCATGGAACCAGTCAACCAAATACATAATTATTTTTTTAGTTTTTTCACTTAAAAACGCCTTATTTAAAGATAGGTATATATGCAATAGCGAGACAGTTTTTATTTTCATGGTTTTAATATAGGTATATATGCAATAGCGAGACAGTTTTTATTTTCATGGTTTTAAAGTATTTATTCCTTTTAGATACTGGTACTCCTTTATTATTCCATGGTATTTATGCACTTTCAGGTGATTTACTAAAGCAATGATTTGATTTTTTAAAAAAATTATGTACTTCATTATTGAATTATAATTAAAATTAAATTTCTTATAAGTTACGATTTTCAGCCCTTTTTAATGGAACTATATTATGATGTCATTGGTGTTTACTTTATATTATATTCAGAATTCTAGAAAACCTATGCAAGATTACTATAGCAACATGAGCTACTGAAATACTGCTCATGTGCGTTATCACAATATAATTAGGCGATAATTAGGCTTAATGTGCTTTTTACCTTTTATAAAAAAAATATCACATTATAATAAATAAATTATTGTTCAATGTAATCAAACAATAGGTTTTGGTTAAATTGCATTTTTGGGCCTCGTGGCATTTTCAGTCAATTTTGCACTTAAATATCCTCAATATTAATAATCCAAAACATAAAAATCATAGGAATAACAGAAAGCCTAAGTTAGAAAAAAATTAAAACAAAAATGATAAATATAACTTCGAAATGACTGGTCTGTAGAATTACGTAACATGTTTTTCATCGTAAAATGATTAATGATTAATTAAATGCTTGTTATTAACACTGAAAAGAATATATACTTATTTTTAAAAAAAAGAACTTAAAAAATATATCACCTCGGTAATTGGGTGTAATATAAAGTTTTTCTTAAAAAAAAAAAAACCATTAACACCTAACTTGACTCAGTTCTTGAGTGAAAACAAGGATGTTGGGTAAAATAATGCCTGCCATGTTATCACTATAAGTACTGTCAAGATAATAAATGAATTATTATACTGTGATGACGCACATGAGCAGTACATCGCCTGGTAATGTAAGTCCAGTAATTTTGTGCATGAAATCTAGTATGTTCCTACAATGTAAACAGCAGTGATGTTATAATATATTTCTGTTAAAAAGAGCTTAAAATCATAAGTTATAATAAATTAAATCTTCAGCTGGTGAATAACCTACGTGTTAGTAACAATAAAATTCATAACAAAAATATTGTTGAAATCACTGCCATTTCAACTGATTAATGAGTCCTGAAAGTGCGGAAATACAAATGGATTTTAATAAGAACAACAATTACTACTTACTGATGGAAAGCTTATAATTATCTTTCTGATAGTGGCTGCACCTATTTCATATTTAACTGCTTGGTTACTTATGTTGATTATGCAACTGGTGCACAAACACAAGTATGACGATAAATATGTAACCTTATGATATGTAATTTTTATTTATAATTCTATGATTACATATTATTTTTTCAGGGTGTAGATGACATGGATGATGAGTTATTTGGTTTTAGTTCAAAAATTAAACAGGTAAGTACCTTTTAATATAACCTTTAATCATGTATAAGTCGCCCGTGCAAGCCAAGAATGTTATCAACTGTTGTACTAATTGGAATTTTTGGTTGACATTAAAAGTATTGCTAATGTGGACATTAAAACAGTGAATATCTTTAGTGGAACCTATAAATATGCAAAATTGTATACATTGATGTACAAACACAAAAAAAATTGAAAATAAATTATCTCGCTACTTTTTCTTGTTTGTGTTAAAATGTATTGTATTTTGTCTTTAACGTTTCTTTTCACCATTACTGATTTTTTCCTTAGTTGTTTTAATTTTTATTATCTCTATAATATAAAAAATGTAGTCATTTCTATTTTATGTAGAAAGTATAAAAACAATTTTTGTGGCTATGCAGTGATGTACCTAGGCCTTAAAGAGCTACAGGGCAAAAAATTGAATGGAAGCCCCACCAATTTTATTGAACATAAGTTTTTTATATAGACAAAGAACAGTCCAGACAGATTGTTAATTTTATATACTCATAGTTTGTATTTATATAAATTTTGTAAAATGTTAATATTCAAATGCTGTTGTGTTTTAGGGTCAGAAACCAAAGGTAGAAATTAATTCAGACGATGAATTACAAATAAAAACTAAATCAGTTTTTAAAGGTAAGCAAAAAGAAATAACCGCTTATATTAAGATAAGGTCAGTATTAAAGTTAATTTTATTATGACTAAATTTTAAACTAAAAATTATCGTAGTTTTAGTTAGCATCCAATGATATTATGTAACTAAATAAAACTTGTTTTATACAAGTTTACATACAATTATGTGCATTTCTTCTAAAACTTTTTGTAATATAAAATTCTATTGCATCAATTGCATGTTTAGGCAATTCATATTTATAGTGTTTTTCTTGCTGTTTAATAATTGACAAAGTTAAGGTTGTAAGTATTGGGGATTTATTATAGAGTGACATAAAATGGAAGCTAATGTATTCAAATGTTAAAATAATCAATTTTTGGTTATGGAAGAAGAATGTACCTGCTGAGATCTTGTTGTCCAAGAAGGGTTTTATGTGTGTGTGTGTGTGTGTGTGTGTTTGTTTGTTTGTTGTGTGTGTGTGTGTGTGTGTGTGTGTGTGTGTGTGTGTGTGTGTGTGTGTGTGTGTGTGTGTGTGTATTTGTGTGTGTATGCGTGTATGTGTGTGCATGCGTGCACATATGTGGATACGTGCATGTGTGTATTTATATCAATCTGTAATTTGATTTTGAAACACAAGAAATGTTCGCTCTTCTGGGATAGGTAGAATAAATGATGGCAATGTGCACAAGTGGTGCAGGTTTTTTAATGAAGGAAGGACAAGTGTTCCTGATGAATGATATGGATGGGTTATTGTCATGAATGAAGAGTTGACACAAAAGGTAAATGAGGAAATTCTCCAAAACAGGTGCATCTATTTTTGTGCTTCATAATATTTTTTTCAAGTTTCAAGATCAGACAATTTATGAAATAGTTTCTGATTAACTCTAATCAAAAAATTTTGTGCAAGATGGGTGTCAAAAATATTGACAGAGGAAGTGTATGGCATATTCTTTGTCACTTCTAGAGTGCTATGACAATAACAGTGATGAGTTCTTGAGTCACATTGTCACTGGTGATGAAATGTGAATTGCTTATTACACTCCAGAAACAATGAAAATCCAATGAGTGGCATTATTCAAATTCTCTTACAAAACCATGTAAATTCAAGAACCATCAACATGGAAAATCATGGTATATGTGCGTGTGCGCATGCTTGCGTATATGTTACATAGTATTTATAACTATATTTATATTGTGGTAATTTATTTATTATACAATATGTAGATATTTAAACTTTAATGTTTTTAATTAATGTTTGTGGACATATTATTATATTTAGTTGTATTATTAATGGCAAATTCCTTGCTATAAGGACATATGTAGAAAGCAATAAAGAAATCTTTCATCTTTTCAAATGATCAAAATATTACAATGTTATTCACATGATCTAACAGCTAACAAAATTTTCCATCTTGTAATGAGAACACAATTTTTAACACTAAATTTCCAAAATTTTATTTTTAGACTCTCTTCCTAGTGATCCTCTGGCTGATGTTTCTTTAACAGATGATGATTTTTATAATGGAACTGGTGGTGAGGTAATGCCTTCTGCTGCTACTTCTACAAAAATGTAAGTAATTTACTATATACCTAACAAGTTCGTCATAATATTTATGAAGGAAGATATTGTAAAAATATAAAATTTACAATATAACTGTTAACCAAATTTATGTGGTAAAAGTTAGAGAAGAAATTATGTAGAACTAAACTTTTCAGGCTTAATATGTGGTTGTTTTGATATAATAAAATAGAATCCTAACAGAAATTTAAAAGTCTTTGTTGGTTTTTTGCTTTTTGTTGCAAAGATGGAAAGCTTCTGCCAGCTGACCCCAGGGGGTGGTATTCCAAGCAGTGTAGAGCTAGCATCCACTATAACACCTCTCCATTTATCTAGAGTCTAACCTGTTATCATGCGTAGCATTCATAATGTTAAGCTCATGTCATTATTTCTTTATGTGTATCAGTTCTTCATATGTTTCTTTCCGTCTGTCTTAAAACAGCTCACTAATTAATCTACTGTCTCAATTTTTTTGTCCATCATTATTTTGATCAGAGATGCTACTTCAGGTTTTCTATCTATTCAATTTTTCCCGTTTCCATTTCTTCCGTATGACAAGCCCATCGAGATCTAAAAAAAAAATACGTATTCAGCTCTTTCTTCCTCTCAACACTAGGTCTATAGAAAACTTGGATTAGTCCTCAATTTGAATGTATAGAGGTAAGCTCCAGAGTTGAAGCCAGGTAGAAGTTCCAAGGTAAGCCAGTCAGAAGCTTTGGTACATAAAAATTGCACTCTCCAAATTGTTGGCCTACACAATATCAAATATGCTAAAAGCCTTTTCATCTATAAACATTTTCCATTGTCCCATTTTCCTCTGCCATTTTTCTAATGTTAACATCCTCTTGCTCTGAGAGTAGTTTATTGTTAATTCTTCCTCAATGAACAAATCAATATATAGAAGGTATACACTGGCCAACACTACTGCCTCATCTGTCCTTACTGTCCTGTATGCTCTGGATCCATCGTGAAGAGCTGTAAGTACACCTTTGTACTTCCTAAATTTCAGTTCCTCAGGAGAGATCATTGTTGCATAAAGAACTATTGAGTAAATAGCACACACATCAGTACAGTGGAGCCTCGATTAACCATCACTGTTTTAACCGTCAGGTTCATTTTGCTATCTGATGCTTTTAAACAGTTTTGTCTTCCATAATAAATAAATTGTAATAAATAATAAAAGTAACCTTCTAGACAAAACAAAACAGTAAACTAGACACGATATGGCATAGACAATGGCAACTTACACTGATTGCTACCCTAAGCAAATGTTGATAATTAAAAATTAAATGATCCTATCATATCATATAGTGAAATGAGATGATATAGTGTCAATAAATTCTGAAAGAGTGCATGAATGTTTATATTGAAAGATAAATACTCACATGCTATTTATGATAATACCATTCAGAATTTAAGTCAATCACATGAGTGAGTCAATCATATGAGTAGTCACATGACTGCTCTAAGTGATGTGCTCATGCTTTCTCATCTATTACATGAATATTTGTCATGTAAGTTTAAGTAAGGACACTTTACTTTACTGTATTAAAAACCTATGTATGTAAATTTATAGTATTTGAGAGATTTACTACATTTTCCAAAATAATAATAAAACATTCTTTTTGCTATAAATAGAGTATAGTATGTTATTTTTGTCGCTGAAATTATGGGTGGTTTATTTCTGTTATCTATTCTCTCATCCGTCACCCCAATGGTCTGAGAATGACAGTTAATTGAGACTCTACTGTACTTGTCTCTTGTAACCCTTAGATTACAAGATAAGTATTTTTAATCTAGATTATAGAGGTATCTATATTGTATTATAGAAGTATTAAGATGATAGATATAACCCTCTCCAGTTGTCAAGCCTTTAAAGCCAATTCCGCCACATACTTGATTATCGTCATATTTTCATCATAATGTACTCCCAAATATTTCAGTGCTTTGTTAAATCTAATCTCTATATCCCCCAGAGATGCACAGCCTTAGTTTTATGTGGTGCTAGCTTTGACCTATGTTTCACTAACCAATCTTCAGTTATGCCAATAGCTAAATTACGTTTACTCTCCAGTACACTCTGATTCATTCCTGTGGCTATGACAGCAAGAACATCAGTATATGCAATTGCTTCCACTCCCTCTGGTAAATACAATTGTAGGATACCAATAATAGTTGTTCCACAGAAGAGGTCATAGGGCCAATCCTTGCCTAACTTCACAGGTTATAAGACATCTTGTCCTTTACTTATACTTGTTATTATTTTTCTTCATTTCAAGTAGATGATCAACATTTTCAGTAAATGAGCGGGTAAATCCCTCTTAATTAGGTCATTAATAATTAACAATGAATTCATTGTTCGTCTACAGAGTTACTACACTGTTAAATTAATTCTTTATATCTAGTGTAAAAAGGGCACAAAACCTTATGCTTTATAGTAACCATTATTAGCCTCTCTTGCAGTCTCCTTTTTCCTTTCCATCAAATTAATGGTAGATAGTCGCCTTTCCAAAATGCATTCTGGAAAAGCTATTATGTAATAAACTACAGACATGTTCTAATATCATAATTGACAGGAGTCTTTCTATTAATTTCCCTTATCTATTTAAGATACATAATGGTCTATTGCTCCAGTTTTGTTTTGTTTTTCTGTTAGCACCGACAAAGTGATTAGTGATCTTTCAGTCATAGATTAAACATCCATGAATGTTGTGTGCAACCACAATGGTTTTAACAATATTCTGGAATAAAATCTTGTACAGAAAGTCTGTCTTTGACATTTAATCCTGTGAACTACATTAGCCATCTTCTTCATCATAATTGTTTTGACATCCTTCCGTGGAACTTCTAATTTATACTAACTAATCCTTTTTCTACTTTGAAACAACTCTTTTGCTGTTCTTATTTTCACCTCTTCTGAAATTTTTAGAACTAATAAAATTCACTACTTTTCCATCACAATCTTATAGGCCATTCCTCAAATATTCTCATTGAGATCCACACATAATTCTTGCCAGGCTCTGTATTTTCCTTACTGTCCATTATATCTCTGCCCCTCCTTTAACTCTGCCCATTACCTATAATAATTGATAATTATTCATTTAAATTATCATAATTATGAACAGCTGTTTGTTTTTTTCCCTCTTGTTATTTGCCTTCTTAGCTAGTTGCACATTGTCCTTCCTTCTGATTTCAGCCATTCACCAGTACACTAGCCTTTTATTATTTTCCTATGTAGATATTCAGTTAAAGCTCATCCAACCATTCCATTACCATTTTTCTCTGTGTTCATTTCCTGGAAGCACCCCTCACTGTTGCCTTGGCAATAAAATCACCTCCAAGCACAATCTGATAAGCCCTACTGTATTTTACTTTGTAGGCTTATGTAATTTTTAATATGTATCTATTTTTGTAACCTATAAATTTTTATATCTTACTTTAGTGAAATAACAAAAACAGAAGAAAAATCATCACATTTACTGAAAACATCTCCATTGAAAACATCTAGGACAAAAAAAATTGTAGATCTTTTTGGATTAGATGAAGATGCTGATCAGAATATTACAAAAGAAAATAAAAAGATTGAGTTAGCTTCTGATTGGTTGGGAATAAAAGGAAGTCCGGATAAAATGAAACAGGCTGATTTAACCAAAATCACCGAAAGAGTAGGAAAAGATACAGAACTCTTTCAAACAACTCATGAAAATACTGAACTAAAACCTGGATTAGATAGTATTAATCTTAAAAAAAATGTTGTATTTGATATTGCTAGTGATTTGGAAGAATCTTTTCAAACTCGAAGAAGAAAGAGTAGTTCAGAAAGATTGAGTAAATTTCAAAATTTAGAAGGGAAGGAAAATGACGATGATGTGTTTGATTTATTAGAAGATAAAGGTGTAGTAAAAGCTGAACCTAAGATAAGTACATCTCGGGGAGTATTAGATGATACTCTTAATGAAACAATTATTTCTAACCGAACCAGAACGAGCAGACATATTTCTGACGAGAAGACATTTAAAGGAGAGAATGCTAGTTTATGGGGTAAGTTAAAATTTAAATAATAATAATTTTTTATTTTTCAAAATGCACTTTTATTTATGCCTGACTATGCCAGGCTGAAAGTAGTTCATTAAATGAGGGTGAACTCTAATAGTGACCTATTTATCATCATTGTGTTACAGCTTACACGTAATAAGCATTTGGTATTAAGCTCTTTGGTATTAAGCATTAAATAATCATAAAAATTAACTCTAATGTTTATTTAAATAATCAAAGGAATATTACAATTAATGATAGAAATCATTACAATTAATGATATAACATTTAAATATTTGTTTAAATTTACAGTAAAATAAATTGAATTTTACAAGGAAAATTTATTTAAAATCAAACTTAAGAAAGTTGTCCACTAAATTTAAAGTTTGTCAAAATTTGTGTGTTATATTTTCATTAAATTTGTTTAAACCTTTTTTAAAAAAATATTCTCGGAATTAGCAGCAAATATGATTTTTGGCTAACATTTAATTTTTCTTGCATGAAAAAAAAAATTGAAAGGTTATTAATAAATAACTTTGGGTTGGTTTTCCTACACATTTCCAAACCATACTTGAAATTAATTTCAAAGATATTTTGAAAAAAAGCCGAGAGGAAGGATTTATAAATATCTGTTTACTTATTCCTTAACTTCTTCTTAAAGTGAAACTTCGATTAACCATGAGTATTGGTAACATGGCGGTTAATTAAATAGGTGGATTGCAGAAATCCATTAAAAGCAACCCACCCAAATTGTTTTATGTGAACAAAAGATTTAAAAAATGTATGTTTATAGACGGGATATACAGTATAGATGAGGAGCTAGCTAACATTGAGTATGTACTGAATGAGTCAGAACTGAGTTGGAAGAATTGAGCTGTTGCCTCCAGGGATAGTCAACAACTTTGGGGTTGGGGTATAAAATCTTTCAAAATCTTATGCCTAAAAACAAAACATTGGTATTAGGACAGTGTATGATTACATAGACTGTTATGTTAAGGGCAAGCAAGGCTTGTTTGTTTTTAAAAATTATTGTTGTATCTGCTGCTATGTGGTGTTAGGATTTGGGACTCCCCTAACTGGGGTTCTTGAATGAATTGCTAATCGGTGGTTCAGATCTACTTTAATGATAACATTATCCCTTAAACAAATAATTTACAATTACTGTACTTGTAATGTGATTTTTACACCTGGTAATAACCCAAGAGTAAACACTATAATGTGACCCAGATTCTAAACGTTTGCAGAAAAATAATCTAATATTCTTACTCAAAAGTTGTACCACAGACATATTAAAAAGGGAAAGAAATTGATGCAGTTTATGTCTACTGACATTGTACTGCCTACTAAGTTGCTCCTAAGCACTGCCTGGTTGAAACGTCTCCCTGGAGCACCAGTTTTCACCTGATGTTAAGTTTGTTCCATTCTGGCCACTAAACAAACTCTCTGGTTTCCTCCAACTCTAGAATGTCCTTGACCTAATTCTTCACCAATCCTTTATTCAAACTACTGCATCCTACATGCATCCTTGTTTATAACAACAGATAGTACGTCAGTAGTTTCATATTTTTTGTGTGTCTTTGTCAGTAGTGTTTACTCTTTGCTATACTCTTTACAGTCTTCCAAATGAACAATTATAGTTTTGATTCCTAAGGATTCCGTGCCTTCATTGGATGTTGTCCCTAATATCAGGACCAGATTCTCTGTAATAATGGATGTTACTTAATGGAGGATAGTCTTAATTATGTATATCTTGACAACTTAATTTATATTACTGAAGTTAAGCATAAAACCCATGTCATTAGAATCAGTTTCAGAAGGGAAATGCAGTCCACTTCATCTAGCCATGTTCTTGGTAGTTCTATTGGATTTAGAACACCCATATGTTGTTATGAATGAACATAGCAGGGATGGTAGAATCCAGTTTTGATTCAGGATATGTGAGACTTTCAGGAACTTGGAATGGTCTTCGAATACAAACGGTTTGATCACTAAGGATGTCAGTGTAAGCCAGGAAAAAGGAACAATGTGGTTTATATTGAGGTTCAAAGATGCTCTTCTCTCATATAGGAAATGTTTGTTTACCAGGGAGCAATGGAAAGGGATTTTTATTTCAATAATTTCTGGAATCTCTTGTGGTGATATAGAAGTGGGTTTGGTGCCATTGCAGATTATATAGGTGTTCGGTGTGGGATTTCTGATGGGAAATAGATTCTTAGTTATTTATGTGATGTGTTCCTTGCTGCTGGGAGTACAGTGAACAATTATTGTTGTACTATATCATGCAGAACATTACCTCTCATGAGTTATACTGCACACTCTTCAGAAATCTCCCCCACTAACCTTTATCGAGGTAAGAAATAATTTTGTACATTCTTATTGACAGTCATCTAGTTGTTTTCCGGATATAGTCCTGATTGTAGCAGCAATGGTTGGAGTTTGTGAGAGTGCAAATGTGGCTCCTCCCTCTTAACATAGTGGTACATGAATGTACTGAAAGAGCAGGAATGTACTTTGCAAAACGATGCAGGATCGGCACTTTCACTGGTATCAGAATGGACTGTAGTGTAATGTTTAAGATACATGACGATCAGAATAATTAAGGATATCTGATCTCAGGCCAGGTGTATATTTAAGTGTTCCAAGTTTAAGCAGTAAATTTATAGGTACAAAAGTGGGTGTATTCAAATGGTATCTACAATTTGTCGGTATTGTTAAACATAGAAATTAAAGTGTTGTAATTGTTTCTTTTGGTTAAACACATAAGTAAACAAAGTCATATATATATATATATATATATATATATATATATATATATATATATATATATATATACACACACACACACACACACACACACACACACACAAATTATAGAAATGTGCCTTGCCTCATCAAAGGTTTTCAAAAAAGTAGTAAGAGTATTGTGCACATCTTGCAGCAGTCTTGCACGCTTGATATATTTGCAGTGTATACCCTGAGTGATGTTGAGTTAATTCTAAAGGTCATTCCTGATAACTGCCTTGACCATATTGATGTGTTTGCTGGTGGCCTTTTCATAAGTTAAAATATTGAAACCGGGTCATATTCTAGATGTCCTATCTTCATGTTTCTTTTGCAATCATTCAACAATGATTAAGAATCCATGACGAGCATAGTTTAATATAGCTTGTCACCACAAGTAAATATTTTAGTTGAACAAAGCAATTCAAAGATTAGTAGATGTTAAATATTAAAAAGGAGGTCAAGCAATCAGATATTACAATGCATTGCCCACTGTTCAGTCATATGTCTTTCTTAAAGAAATATTGTATTAATATCCCCAAATCAGAAAAGAAAGCTAGGATGGAAGGGAAGGTAAGAACTAGGTTTTTGTCCCACAGCAAAGTATAGTTGTTCAGACAGTTCTCAAATCCAGTGGCAGAAGCATACCATGTAATCTGCAAATAATTAGATGAATTGTATTCTCAAGAGTAGTAATCCACCTCCTAAACTGGGTGTGCCCCCCAAAATTCTGATGAATCAATCTTACTCTACTGCAGAACTCTCTGTTAGAAGTAATCAAATCATAATCTCCAAGCTATTCAAGTTGAGGTTCCAAAGCTTCTCTTTTGTCAATAGCGACCTGATCATCCACACTTTTTGGGCAACAGTATTGAACTGTTTAGTTTTAATTGCTAGTCAACTCCTGTAACATTGCATAATTTATTATAACTGAAACATAGACCAACACAATAAATCTACTAAGCATTGATAACTTTTAGTGTATTAAGTGTTACACTTATAGAAGTTTACAGAATTTTTTATATACTACTGTATATTTATATTTGATAAATTATGTATTTTTACAGAAAAGCCAAGTGAACAGATTAATGAAGGACAGTATACTCTTTCTGTTGGAGCTAGTCGCAGATCAGGATTTAGTAGAAGGCAAGATGCTTCTGTGTTTACAAAAACAAACACACCTCCTACTTCTCTCAAGTAAATAATTTGTTTTTACCAAAAATATTTATGAAAATACATATAAATGTGTAAAAAGCCCTTTTGCCCAACAAACATTATACAATAAGGAAGACATTCTCTTTATGAACCCCCAACTGACAAAACTAAATTAATGTGAAAATCGTTTTCTTGGTTTTAGTTGAGAGAATATCAGAGAGTGTAGTAAAAATCCTTTAACAGCATCAGTTATAAAATTGTTAGCAGTTTTTTATCTATAAATATATGCCATCTAATGAGCTGATAGAGATAATATGTTTCCTCCTTTTAGTTCTACGAATTCTAAATTATGATAATTTTGAAGCATTTTTTGTACTAGATTTTACTACCCTGTCATTGCTAAAACAGCAGAGTAATAGCAAAGCCAAATTTTCTCTGTAATCTTAAAGGTGCTTCATAAAAGTCAAGGCTGCATGACAGTTACAAAAAATAAGTAAGAATGTATGCCATAGACATTGGTGAATACCGCAGACTTACCTTCTACCATAGCCTTGACATTCTCGGTCTCAGGTATTTCATTATTTTACTAAATAATTTTATTAGTAAATGATTTCCTTATTTACTAAGTTAATGTATTACTCATTAGAATAATACCTACCTGTCACTTTCTTGATGCTGATTGGGCAGTTATCATGATAGCAGTCTATTATGGTGTCTGCAGTTTGTAACACCACAATTTGCACATCTCAAATGTTCGTACCTTGTCCAGAAATTCCATCCGGCTAGTAAGGTAGTTTTGATGAGTCCAATTAGTTCTACAGAAAATATCGAAAGGACTCTACAATTACTCCAATAACAGCTCTCTACAAATAACACCCTGAAAACTGTGGAAGAGAACCGTCAACAAGCATCTAGAATGCTTCCACTATCTTCCATCTGCAAGCTGTTCCCATGCTTCTCAGTTTGACTAGGTAATCTGTAGGAACAACTGCAACTTTCCTTGAAGATGTCTCACTAAAGAATTGTGCTTGTGTAGAGGTATGATCCCCCACTCGTCTCACCTTCTGTGGCCTCGTTGTCTGAGTACTAGCAGAAGGAGGGTTAGTGGATTCATCTTTTCCTTTGTTCTTCTGCTGAGACTGCCTGAGATGTGGACCCAGCTGCTGATGAACTAGCTTGTCCATCAGCGCTGCTGGCAGGCTTCCTTCTTCTGAACCTGTGCTTGTCCCACCTCTTAGGGTCACATGCCTCACCACTAGCTGCGAGTCTAGCCTTAACGGGGCATGCTTCTTCTCAGCTTTAGTGAGTTTTTTGGCTTCATGCCCAACCTGTCTAATTGCGCAGTCATGCCATCGAACTGGGCTATAAATTTAGTATCTCAGGGGCTAAGCAGAAGGTCTTCATTCTATATTGAAATGGGTAGTGGTGACCTCTCATGGCCTGTCCCTGTCCCTTGCTAGTTAAAGCCTTGGGCTCAGAGACCTCAGCTTCACTAGCTATCTGTTTGCGAGAACTAGAAGAACCAGCTAAGATCATAACACTGACCTCAGCTGATGCTTTCCCATGAAAAGCTAGGGAAAAGTTGGTACACCTGAACAGAGCCCCACATGTTCAGGTAAGGCTGAAACTGAATACTCTGGGAGAGCTCCTGGTATGCCAGTTTTACCCATTAAAGACACATCACCAATGTCATTCATCTCTTCACTATGGGTAGCTTTTTTTTGTTTTGCTCCCCTAGATCCAACGGATTTTCTCTAGACCTTGAGCAGTGCAGGACCACCTTGTGCAAGATGCAGTTTGTCACTGTGCTGGAACATATTTCATTTATGGGTCATATCATTCCTTTGGTCTTGAGCACAATCAGTGCCTCTGAGACCCGAGCAGTAACTAGGCATCCAACTGAGTGACCACTGCTCAGTAAGTAAATAATGAAATCAGTAAGTAGTATACCTGAGACCGAGAATGTCATGTCATGGTAGAAGGTATGTCAGCAGTATTCATGAATGCTTATGGCATACATTCTTATTATTTTTTTTTTTTTTGATTGTCCTGCAGCCTTGACTTAATATCTCTGTGAGCTGTTTTTACCATTTAGAAAATGACAGGAAACACAATATTTCCAGAGAATATGTGATCTGTAATAGTTAGCATTTTGTTTAAACTCTTTAATTGTGTAAAATTTTTAATGGTTTTGTTTCTTAATTTTTATTTTGTTTGGAAAATGTACTTCTACAGGGTGTCTAGTGGTCCTTAAAATTCTGAAAACCCTTTTAAAAGAGACCTGAAAAAAATGACCCTTTCTTCAAGATTTGCCTTATATTTTAGGCAAGACTTTTAAAAACCACTTCCATCATTACTGATCATGTTATTTTGTATTACTATCAAGTCTGACTTAAGCGATTAAACATCATTATGCAGAAAAAAGAAACAGATTCAATTATTCAAAACTCTAATATATTCAGTTATTCTTCTTAGAAATATGTTTTATCGATATCAGCGTGATCTTAAAAGTGTCTATGATATAAAAGTATAGTATAGTGGTGATGTAGTCATGGTGTTCAGTTGGTCATATTGCGATTTCTCAGATAACTTCTTTGCCAAAACACATGCAGATAAGAAGCTTTACTTCAGTATTAATAGGTTGAACTTATTGTTCAAAGGCAAATAAAAACATGTTTAATGGTGATAGCCTAATTGCTCTGAGAAACGTTCACAATACAATTCGCGCAGCTGGTGGTGTACAAAATAGAAATATCACAAAAATATGATAAAAACATTTCTCAATGCGTATAAAGTGCAAGAAAACTGCATTAGCTCAAAAATAATCAATGACTTCAAAAGAAAAACATGCTAAGCGGAAAACTAAAGAAATGCATGAAGAAATAAAATGGAACAAGGAAAAAATTCAGGGAAGTTATGGTGAAGAGCTGAATGAAAAAACCGAGAAATAAAAGAAAATATTAAACTTTTTGTATTTATGTGTAACTGATTTAATTTTTGATTGGTTCTTATCTGTATATATTTTTTTTTAAGCAGAAATTTCAGTACAACTAATGTTGCTTAGTTTTTCGATATTTCAAGAATTATAATTTGTTTATTTTAGTATAATTTTATAACTGTAATTAATGCAATTAACTGTAACAACTCTAATATAAATAAATTTTTGTATTGTATTTTTATAGTGTAAATTGGGTATTTGAATACTTAAAAATGTCCCAAAAAATTGACTTGCATATTTGCTAGACACCCTGCTTCTGAATTAGACACAGATACTTGGTGCCTAAAATATATATATATATATATATATATATATATATATATATATATATATCTTTAGTCAGATAACAAAAATATTTAATGTTTACACCAAAATGTTAATGTTATATTTTTAAACTGAAAATATTTTCTTTCAAGATTTATAAGCATACCTTGGTAATGCTCTTAAATGAACCACAGTGCCTCATCAAGCAGTTCATGTTTAAATTTCTTTAATGTACAAAGTAATGGAAAGCTTTCTCTGATTTAGTTTGTATCCAATAATCTAGAATTAATTTGGTGCCAGTCCCCCAAGTGTTTTTTTTTTTTTTTTTTTTTTTTTTTTTTTTTTTTTTTTTTTTTTTAATGTCTGACTATTGTGTGCACACTTGGGCTAATGCAAACGATGGGATGATTTATAGTGTATGAAACTGCCAAGCCCTGGCCGGGAATCTAACCTGGGTCCTTGGAGTGAAAGCCTAGTACGCTATCAACTATGCCACCGAGGCTGCTGTTGTCCCCCAAGTGTTGTTATCTGTACACTGAACTCAGTACTTACTAATTTCATTGTTTTGCCATTATGTACCTGTTCTATTGTTTTTAGTTTCTGTTCTATAATTAATATATCATGTTTTTGTTTTAGCACACTCATTTTATATTTTACAAAAAAACACTCACTGTAGTGCTAAATAACTAAAACACAAAACTTTAGGCCTTATAATACTCACAGCACAGCAATCCTCACACAGTAACAGGAAGAAAATTACTGATTGACTGATCCTAAATGTCAACAAAACAAAAAGTAGCTGTTATCACATTTTCTGCTAGCATGAAAAAACAAATAAGGGAAGTGATACAGTAAGCTATGATAAATAAAATTAGTCATACATATCAGTATGATTAAAAAAATGTATTTATTTTATTTTACAATATTACAAATCTTGGGTTCACTGTTCAATTTATGCCTCTGCTAGCTTTCGAATTTAGAATCACTTAATTTTACTAAAAACAAACTCATTATGGAATCTTTCAATTACTAAAATCTAAAACTATACTAACATTTCATTTTACTTAGTAACTAGATGGGTGAAAGATCTGAAGTGATTTATGGATGTCAGCAAAATAAAATGATGAATTCAAATTTAGGCTATTGTACATTAGGTTGTTCACTAAATGTTCACTAATTATAAAAAAAGGTTTATAAGTTCTTTAGATTATGTCCTCAAGTCTGATGATTAAAGCCAGTGGTGAAATTTTGAATTTAGTATTAAAAAGTATCACTCACCAAGTTTTTAAAGCTTAAAACTATGTTACCAGATACACAGATACATTATTTTATTATTTACTGTAAACTGAATTTTGTTAAAAGTTGACTAAAATGGATGTTGTAGTGCAGTTTCAAGTTGGTTTCTTAATTTGTTTAACTGATGCTTAATTATCTTTTTTTTAATATTGAACTTCTCTCTTCAAATACTTGGACCAAAATAGTCTAAATTCACATTGGTTTCTTCATTGTTGAGTTTCCTCCTTCTCTTTTTTTTCCGTGTTCTTATTCCTGTACAAACTATTGGTTCTTTTTTTTTGTAAATGGTCATTTATGAAGGTAATTCTTTTATTTATGTTTTTTATGAAATTATCTTAAGCCTAAATGATATAGTACAATAAAATTACAACATTGTACAATATTATTATGAATATGATATTTAATTTAATACAGACTGCACATGAAAATGGGCTATGGGTGTTTCTTTTCTTTAAGGTGAATTCAAGGTATGCTGATTTATGGATGGTACCCTGAGGTGACCAGATATATTTTGTGTATAATTACACTATATATTACTAATCACCTTTACGTAGGAATGATATTTTTATTTTTTAAGGGTAAAATTATTTCTGTCCGTAGCATATAAGGTGTGTTTGTCTCCTTATAGTGCAAGGTATGCTTTTCCCAGGAATATGTAATTTACTTATTTAAAATATATTTTTTTTATTTCTTGATGTGATGTCCCTTTTAAGCCTTTTTTTACTCAATGGCTATTATGAAATTTCATTGTATTACTTCATTAATAAGAGTAGTTCATAATATTCATAATTCATTATTATGAAATTTTTGTGTGACTGAATTTTTTTATCAGTTTTAAATTAGGTCCAGACTATAAAAAATGCACATTAAAAAAATATTAAATCGGAATATAGCTTATATGATAAAATTATAGGATAATTGAAGATAACTGGCCAACACCATCAGTTTTACAAGAAAAATCAAATCAGCAAATAGAAGTCGTCAAAAAGGACAAAGAGCCTGCAAAACAACAGTCCTCCAATGCAAAAGGTAAGAAAGAAACAATTTCTGTCAAGCTGTTCGGTGATTAAAAAAAAAAATTAAAACTACACTGTTTAAAATTGAAAAAAATTCATTTTTCATTCATATTTCATTAGCATACCTTTGTACCAAACATAGATTCATCGACTACACAATATTTCTCTTTTCAGGAATTGAAAGACAAACATTTCCAAGAATTGCTCAAATAGAATAACACTCACCACATATATTTACTAACAAATTCAAAAAAAAACAAAAGTATTAATTTTTTGATTTGGCTATTGAAAGAGCTCAGAATTCACATTCAAAATCTGAAGGAAACCTATACAATGGACCTTACCATATTCACCTCTTATAATCATCCATAAAACCAAAAAAAAAAAAAAAAATGTCAGCATACAATATAGTGCTTCATACATAGAGCACTTAATGTACAAACGAACAAACCTCACTCGATCAAAAAATAAAAATAATAAAATAAATTGCAATAATAAATACATATGAATACAGGGTCATAGATAGAATAATAAAATATAAAAAAAGAAATGCAAAGCAATCAAAGAAAAACTTAAGTACTTCAGCATTTAATACTGTGGATTACCAGACAATGTCGCAAAAAGGACACTTAATAAGCAAACACTTATTGGTTTCAAGACATGCAATAACATGAATAAAGGTTAAAATTCGAAAATGAAGAAGATTGCCCTTCTACAGCAAATGAAATAAATGAAATAACCTGCTACAACTGTACGAAACATTACATAAGTCAAACAGAAAACAAGATTATTACATTATATCATTCATAATATAAAACTTACAAATCATATATAGTATATTTTTATTAATTATTTCATATGGAGTATATATTTGAACAAGATTCAAGGAACACATATTTAATAGAAATTCTAACACAGTTAACTCCGTATATGAAGAATACCTCTTTTTCAGACTGGCAACCAATATACAAGTGTTATATAATTTTTTGGTTGTTTAAAAGTTATTGTTATAATTTTTTCTTTCTTCTTACTTATTAAACAATGTTCCTATAATCTTGTTATCTTGATTGCTTTAAGACGTATGAAATTTTCCAGCTAACAGGTACACATTTTAGTGACAATTTCCAAGCTTTCAAATAGTATAGAACCCATAAAATAAACAAAAATTATAAAAAAACTACTATTTTTACAGGGGAATTTTTCATGTTATAATCAAAACACTAACACAAGTGATTTAGCAAAGTTTCATTAAGATCTGAGAGGGTGGGTGTCAATCAAAAGTTTTACTGTGTGATTTCATCTGGAATGACCCCACTGCAACCTGCAAATTTTACACAAATTCTAAAAGTTCCAATATCTCTAGTGTGTTGGTATAAGTTGTACTACTTGGGTTTTGAATGGTTTATAGTCTCATGAATAAAACCTTCATCTGTTAAACAATTATGTTTTGCAGCAGTCGCTTATAATTTTGTTTCGTGGCAAATGCATTCTTTAATATTTTTTAGTGTTTCTGAGTCTCTTCTTAAAACTGGAATTAGCAACACATTGTGCTGAAATTCTTAGGAAGACTGAAGTCCTTGATGTTAATACACCGTAAAACAAAATCTTGATCTTATTATACAGTTGAAAGTTTGCTAGTTTCAAACATTGATATCACTATATACTTGTAAGTCAGGTGATGTTTTGTTTTTGATATTTTGAATTGTATTAATTGATGCTAATATACATCCAGTTTATTTGCCTTCAGGACAGTTTTACTTCATAAACTTCAGCTGGAAGTAGAACTGTGCATTGATTACACGTAGTTCATATAAGGAATCAATAAGCAGTATATCTCTGCAATCCTTCATTAAGTTGTCAGCTTTACAAATGTTTGTCAGTTGTAATTTTGCGTTGTAATGATGTACCCACCCATACCTCATCACATCACAAATCATATATGAATTTAAACAAAAATCATCCCCTTTTCCTGCAGAGATTGTTTTTGACCCCTTTTCCTAAAACCTTTGACACACTGCAAGATGGTTAAATTATCTGTCAGGAGACAAGGAATGTACACTTGCAATAATATTTTGCAATAGAAAAAGTTATACCTTGCTATCCGCTTGTTTCACATACCCACGATAATGTTTTTTTTTTCTTTTTGATTTTTAATATAAAATACTGTAAAATAAATCGGGTACTCCTAGTATCCTAGTATCGGGTATCTCCTAGTGCAGTGACATTTGGTGAATTCCTGTACAATTCTGGGATGGAAGACGTGAGAGAAAGATTTAGTTAGAATCGTATGTTTATAGAAAATAGATTGTATTCTACTGTTCAATGTATTTACGGTGATTTACTATTTTTCTTCAATTCCCTATGTATATATGCTATGGAACAGACTACAAAATTATATAAATAATTGATTGAATGATTTGTAAGTGGTGTAATGTATTCATTGTAGACAGTTGATATTCTCCCAACTAACAACTAGTTCAAGAAATGCACACTGGCAATATTTTAATATTGCAAACCCATTCGTATTATAAATTAACCTTTGTAGGTCCACATCTACATATAATATGATTATATGTTCTATGTAACATATAATTCTTATACACACACACACACATATATATATATATATATATATATATATATATATACACACACACACACACACATACATACATAGAATTATGTCCCTTAACTTAGACATGAAAAAAGTTGATAACTATTAACTGTTCGTTTATAAACAAATCCTGCAACACACACACACATATATATATATATATATATATATATATATATATATATATATATATATATATATATATATATATATATATGGAATGGACACTTGATTACATTTCTATAATGTTAAGTTTATATTTTGTTATTGTCCAACAAAATATATTAATATAGCTATATATTAATATAGCTCTTCCCCGCAGGGGGGTGTGGACTAGCTGCACCTATTGAGAGGATTTAGATGTCCCTCGCTGTACCCGAGTCTAACTCACACTTACACTTTCAACACTACATTTACGACTTTAACACTTTACTCTCACATTTACATTTAGGGTGGCGATAATAGCCTCAGTGTGCTTTTCGCCTTAAAATAACAAAGAAAGAAAAAATGTTAGCCTACTTAATAAGGAACACAAAAAGTTTATAAGACAAGTGTCAAAATTAATACATACAATACAGTGCTCTTTTTTTACAATCATCTAGCATATATTTATGAACTTTGTTATCTACAACCTGTAAGTTACTTTACTTGTTTATTTACTGTGCTGATCAGCTGATTTACTGAAGAAGTTATTTACAATACCATAGTTTGTCAACCATTTCTTAATAGGAATCAACTATATAGCACTTACAGGACATAATGTATTAAATCATGTATTCCTCAACAACCACAGTCTTTTTGCAAAACCAAACTCCTGTGGTTGGTAGGGATTGCTTTAATCCAAAATTATTAAATGAGGCTCCCATATGATATTCTCACATCTACAACTTTCAATGCTGTTACCTTAAATTAGTATTAAGGAAATTGTAAAACTTGTCCGGGGTTGTTGTACATGACTCATTTCTAATGTTTTCGGGCATTCTATCAAGATCCGTTTTGAAAACGTTTTGCTCTGGTTCCAAAGTCATATTTATTACTATTATTATTATTAGTAGTAGTATTGTTATTATTTAAAATTTATTACACATCATAAATGAGTGCACAATCTAAAATATTTTATTATTATATTAGAAACTAAAGAAAAACTACCATCATGGCTTGGTGGTACTGATGATGCTTCACAACAATTATTGTATGGAAGGATAGCTGTATTACAAGATAAAGAACAAAAGTTACCAGCAGAAACTTCCCAGGATGCAAGTAAGTTTATAATATACTAGACAGTATTTACAAATATAGTCAATACTCCAGACATGATTCTTTATTTAGTTTTTAGATACCATGCATAGTTTTAACTCTACAAAGCTAATATATTGTAAATGTTCGAAAAGACTTTAAAACCTTTTCGTACAAAAAAATGTAATTTATAACCAGATTTTCCTGTTTTTTAGGAAACACCCCTTTAAATAAAGAAAATGGCATCATACACTCAATTCTGTTCCTCACCAAACCTCTAGTTTCAGTTAGCGTTGTTCTTCCTTTGCAACAATTCATAATTTTCAGATTACCAACCAAACTCTATTTCTTTAAAAATACCAACACAGTATAAAACAGTATGTAATTTAGTTGTAATTTATGGTTAGTTTCACATAAATTTCAGCTATATCAGTCAAAATAAGCATTATCTCTGGAATATGTAAATAACTGAGGAAACCAATGTGTTTCTTTCACCGTAAAAAAAATTGAAATGATTTAAAGTTGTCTAATAAGAAAAGCACTCAAGTTAATATCTCGACTACCAAGATATACATATCTATCATCCATCTTAATATCACAAGTAGTATTTTCAAGCTCAAATTACAGGTTTTTTTACAAATGGTGCTTCAAAGAAGCTATTAGAGAGTATCTGGATTAGTGGTTTCTTATCTTTGAAACAAAGGTCACAGTATGTGACCTGTTGCATGTTTTGCATGTATTATTCTGGGAACACATGTTTTTGAAGGAGTTTGTAAAAGTAATCTAATTTAGCCAAGTATTTGAAAGTTTTAATCCTGCTTTACAAGTTAAAAATGTGTAAACAAAAGAAAAGTATCAATATTTCTGTTCAGCAAGATTCATTATACTGTATATCAGTTAGGACCTATCTTTCTACCTATATGTACAACTTTGAATCCTGTTATTTATGGGTTTCTTACTGAAACATTAACAAATTTATTACCTGAAGAAAATAAGTATTTTTCAGAAAATAAGAAAAAAACATACAGTACATTCAAGTGTGGTACAAGTTTATTTTTAATATTTTAATTTTTTTCAAATTATACTATAATTATCCACAGCCAATTATATTTGGATATACTTTTCCATGAACCTCTTGTGTTAGAATGTGATTAAGTACAGTTGGAAAACTGAATTTTAAATGACAACTCAGATGCGCAGTAGATATAGCTGCCAGTACACACGTGTGCTCACTATTATTGTTTATTACACTGTCAGTCGCTTATTAACTGTTGCTCAGTAATTACAAATGCACAATAAAAATAAACGTATACTATTTTTGTGGAATAATATGTATTAATTCACTGTTAATGAAATAATCACACTTGCTTAGCTAACACAAGCAACATTACTAGTAGCGTGCAGGCCGTAACACCTGCCCCTTCCACTTCTATCTCCCTCTCTCTCTCTCCCTCCCTCCTTCCCCCTCTCTCTCTCTCCATTCATACCAATTTCATAACATGCTGCAGTCATTTCATGTTCGAGTTTTGACAACTATACACATTAATCAACTATGACTGTAACAATTAATTTTATAGACAAAACTTTATTGTCTTCAATGTTTTTGTTTGTATTTTAGTAAAACGTGTTATAATAAATTAAAATATTTTAAGACCATTAAAAAAATGGTTTTAAATTTTTAGATATAAAAAATATAACTTTTAAAGATCAAAATTAGGACTCAAAAATATAGCATTAAAAATGTCAAATTAAATACATACAAATTAAACCTGATTTTAAAAGGAATAGTGATTAATTGCAGTGACAATTTTAACTACTTTACTCAGTTCGATTACAACATTTAAGGTAGCTAAACTATAACTGTGTATTTATAAATTGAATTTGTGTTAATAAAATTCAAAGAATATTTTGTTGTTTAGTACAATTGAACTTGTCTATTTGATGGCTGTGTTTTCAGTTAAAGTAGCAGCAGTGAAACATCACCCCAAAGAAAAAGAAGCACAAGTAATGCATGAAATGTTGTTAAATGCAAGCAGTGCACAGAGTGAGCAGACAACTCTGGCCTTGCAAAGAACTGAAGCACAGCTAATGGCAGTGTTGCAACTGAAACAACAACGACAGAATATGGACATTGTGTGTCAAAGGCAAACACAACTATTAGAGGTACAAGAACAGCAACTGAACAGTTTGGTAGAACAACATCTCAGGACACAGGCAGAAGTAAGAGACAAACTACAGACTCAGCAGGAGAGGATAGGCTTACTGTTGCAAGTGAGTACTGTCTATACAATATGTTTCACGAATATCACATTGAATTCAATACAAGTTCTTTTCCAAGTGCAAACATATTTCTATTTTGCTTATTAACTAGATATAAACTCATTATTCCAGGGAAATAATGAATTTAAGAAGTATTACTGTAGTAAAAATTCTCAAATGCCTTTCATTATCAGTGAAATAAATTATTTACAAATAATATCTGTCACAGTTATTGTATAACTGTACCAACCATTACTTGTAAAATAGAGTTGAACTTGCATTAATGGGGAACATTGATAATTGGGGTTTAAAATATGTTGCTATCGGTAAAATTCCTGTAAAATGAGTTGGTAACATTGAATGCAGCAAACATGTTATGATGGCATAGTAAACATAAATTAGGTAAATTTGCTATCGTAAATTACGGGGATATGCCAAAGTTCTAAGCTTTGTATCTGCTATTTTTATATCATGACATTTCGGAGACAAATTTATCGTAAGATTTATTTAACAGCAACCTGTGCAAATAATTCCATGCATGTAAGGAAGATAGTATTTGTAAGCTTCTAATTACAAGGGTTGATCAAATATAAACGAGACTGATTTTTTAAAAAATTTATTGCTTACAAATTATTCTTGATGCAGCTTATTTTTCTACATAGTCTCCCGCACGAGTAACACATTTTTCCCACCGGATTGGAAGTTTTTAATTCCATCTTCGTAAAAGTTCTCGGCGTTCATTGAGCCATTGAGCACGAAGGTCTCCACCGCAGAATCGTCTTCAAACGCTGGCCTCAAGCGCCTCTTTGAGTGGCCCAAACAGGTGATAGTCGCAGGGTGATAAGTCTGGACTGTATGGGGATGTTCCATTGGTTCCCAGCCAATTTGATCGAGTTTAAGCCTCGTAGCGTTCGCCGAATGTGGTCGGGCATTATCGTGAAGAAGAATGACGTTTTCGCGGTTTAGATTTCCTTTTCCTACTTAAAAGACTGTTTTGCGGCCTCTAAAACATCGCAATAATATTGTGCATTTATTGTGCGTCGTTGATGGAGGAAATCGACGTGAAAGGCGCCTTGATTGTCGAAAAATACAGTGGCCATTACCTTCCCGGCCGACGATCGTGATTTGGCCTTCAGAGGCGCCCTCTCTCCCCTCTTCTGCCACTCCATACTTGCCTGTTTCGACTCGGGAGTGTAATGAACCCATGTTTCATCACAGGTGACAATCCGGTTTAATAATGCCTCACCATCTCGTTCAAATTGGGTCAATAGTCGCTGGCAAATCTCCAAACGATTCCGTTTGTGAACGTCGGTCAAAATTCGTGGAACCCACCTTGCAGATACTTTGCTGAGTTCCAGGTTTGATGTAACGATTTTTTGAACGCTACCATAGCTCAACTGGAGTTCATCTGCAATAAATCGCAGCGATATACGTCTGTCTTCGTCCAGGAGCTTCCGAAAAGCATCATTGTTTTCGTCCATGACGGAAGTGGTCGGGCGACGATCATGGCTGAGGTTTTCTACTGCTTCCCGTCCTTCGGCGAATTCCTTGTGCCAAGCAAAAACGCGAGCTCTTGACAGGGTCCTGTCCCCGTATTGAGCCGTCAATCTACGAAAGATTTCAGTCGGATTAACCCCCCTCCTTGGCCAAAAACTTAATAATAATTCTCTGCTCCACGGAAACGTGCACTTCACTCTCACTCATTGTATAGTTTTATACTGAAGGGTCCGAACGGAAATGTTGCCCGTCTACGCCCGTCCCAAACCTCCCAGGCTACCTGAAACCCCACCCTTTAGAGTTCAATGTCCAACGGAAAAGTTTTTAGAAAGTCAGTCTTGTTTATATTTGATCAACCCTCGTATATCTTTGTCTCTTTCGCATAGTATCCAGTACAGGTTGCTGTCTAACAAAATGGCTTCTTACATGTATTATGGTTGTTCATTCGCGAAGTAGGCCCATAACATAAATATATGTTATTTATTTATTGTATGGTTTGAGTTGTGTTAATTATTTTTTCCATTTATGTTTTTTTAATTTTTATACATTTTGGTATCGAATATGACTGCATTATTTATAAATTTGAAATAAGTATGAATTTTTGTTTACAACAATACTACTATATGCAGTTTCTATAAAATTTGCAAGTTCGTACTTTTTATGTATAAAAGTAATTACTTTTGAAAATGACTTCATAAAATTATATATTTTTTAATTCAGAATAAAATTGTGAACAAAATGGCTAACTCACTTGTTATTTATAGCTTTTGATATTTACTCTTAACCCCTTATCAGTAAAATTTTTTTTTGCATATAATACAAAGAGTATACAAAAGTGGTCTATAAATTTTATATAATTCATATAATTTTTTATAGTACAGCTACAAATTATAAATTATGACAAAACATTATATATAGTATTATGGTGTTATTAAAATTAAATTTGAGGTTTTTCAGTAGGTTTTTAAATTATATTGCAATATGACTTAAATAGGAAGTTGTGTTTGCCAGTTCTAGGCTTAACCTTTTTTGGTAAAATGAACAACAGAATTTATTTCAATGTTATTTTATCAGTTTTGCACATAATGGTATAAGAGGTCAATTTATATATTCTATTCAGGTAAAACAGAATAATAGCATAAAAGTGGTAAACATGTATATTTATTATTTGGTAAGATACGGGAATAGATAGATAGGCTATATTACAGCAAATACAATGGGGCTGTGTATTGCTCATAAAATTTCATGGAAACGTATATATATATATATATATATATATATATATATATATATATATATATATTTGCAACATCACATGTTAGGAGAAAATTTATAATAATAAACCACTTGAATGTGAGATATCCTTTAGGTGTATATATTTCTTATAATTTTGATGTACTAATTGTTTGTTATAGACAAAGAATGGTCAGTGTCATACCTTATGTATGTTTGTTTAGCCTATACATTTTGTTTGTTTATTACACACAATTTTTTTGCTCCTACCTTGTTTGGTAGAACAAATTTACTTTGTTAGATTAAATTTAAGAAAATCAATATTAAAAAATAAAACAGAGAATTATTCAGACCTGAGATGAAATAGAACTAAAAAAGAATGAGTTCCTATGAAAGAATTTATATGTGAATGTTGACAATCGATCATTTTAATTTTTATTTCAAAAAGAAATTAAAGTAACAAAGTTGTGTTAGAAGTAACCACATCTGGTCAATTTTTTCAGTCTAAAGCAGTGTGTATAAAGACATACAAACACTCAAACAAAAAACATTTTTTTTGGAATGAAGGGTGCTACAAATGGACGTATACTTCAAAATTGATTTTATCACAATCACCAATTTTTTCTATATATTTTGTATAGCAACAATGTTTAAGCTAAAAATTACCCTGAATTACTTCAGGGATTTTTCGTTGTTTTAAAATTAGTCGCAAAGAGTAAATTTCTTTTTATTTCTAATTTTGGCATACTAACTTCATTTAAAAAAGTTTACATACAGTGGTCACTGGTTATAAAGCACATTTTTACAAACAAAGCAGATCCAAATTATAGTGAAATCATGGTATATTGGACGAAGAAAAAGTTATATAGATAAGTTTATAGTGTTACATATGCTAAATTAAAACAAGTTAGTTGCACGCTTACTACAGTACATTTGTTTATTTCTTCTTAAGCACTAATACAGAATAAACTGTTGAAATATCACATAGTGTAAGGCTTAGACATTATTGTATTATTATTAAATGTAAATGAGACAGCAATATCAATACTGACATTAAGTTAGCTGTGTTAAAACTATATAGCGTACAGTTCATGTTTAAATAAATTATGGGCCCAGAAGGTGCCAATGTTTAATAATTATGATAATAATTAAATGAAAGATAGGATGCAGCAGCAGGAAAGAAAAGAGATTTGATACCATACCTTAGGTGAATTTTCCTAGTTGTAATCAATCTTCATCAGTAAACAGTCACTATAAGGCTGACATTCACCCAACTCCCAATATCGCAGCAATTTGACAGGTTATTTAATAAATAAGCAGATTTGAGTCACCTAAAGTGAAATATTATTTCAAACTTGAACATATATAAATCATTATGATATATAAAATTTCAGAACAGAAATTAAACACAATGCATCTCTTTGTATAATTTGCTTGGTGACTGCCCAAACCTAAAGCAATAATCAAGGCTGTGTATTTAGCGACTTGAGAAGGGGAAGGGAGGTAGGGGTAAAGCTATATTTTAAAATTAATTCCCAACAATGACAACGACAGTCTTAGTAACAGTGACAAATATTATTGGTGAAATGTTATAATAATGACAAAAGTTAATGACTTTTGCTTACTAAAAAAATTACATAGTTTTTTTGGTAACAGTGTTACATTTTTCAGAGTGTTTCTTATTTTGTACACTATAAATTAAACTCAAATTTCAATTTTTTGTTTGTTTTTATAACAATTTCATTTTTAGTTTAGAGATTAGTTAGATTTAGTTACTTAGTTTTTATCTAGTTCGTAAAAGACAAAAAAAAACATGAATAAATCTAAACATATTTCTAATTTTTTTTACATATTACTAATTGCCATAAAATAACATGTTTAAACAATTTTAAATAAATACATTAATTTCTGTAAGTAAAAAAATATATAAATAGAATAAGCATCTACCACCATATCAGTATTATAAAATTAATTGAAGAGTATTATTATTTTATATATAAAATATATTTTTGTATTAAATTGTTTAGTTTAGTTTAAAATTTTTCTTCGTATGATAAAAATTATTTCACAGTTATCAACAGTTATTTTTTATTTTGTTTACAAATAAATAGATAGTTTTTATGAAAAAATGTTTCAGACTCTAATGGCAACTGATACTCGAAGTTCAACAGTAAACATCCCTCCCTTACAACTTCAACCAACTGAAATACCAGGGAATGCACCTGTTTCTAAGGACCAGACACAAAGTGAAGCTTTTGTTGCTGAGATTCAGGTAATTTTTTTAATTTTAATTTTTCTTTTATTAGCAAAAATTACATCTTGTTGAAGATGTGAGTTTTCTAAATGTTTTCCTCATATATCCAGTAAAACTGATTTGACCAAATTAATAATGAAATTAAAACAGTTAGTATAGTAGAACCCATCATTTTCAGCCCTGAATATCTGTCATCTTGAGATAATCAGCTATCTGCTAGGTGAGTAATCACTTCTGAAAAGCATTTGTAGTTGAGCAAATGTGTATTTGTTACGCCCCAAGATATCAGAGTCGTCTGATAATGTAGTGTAGTGTCTTTAACTGATGCTGGTAAAATACACACATCAGACAGTTTTATTTTGATGTCATCTCTTCACCTGTTATAAAAGTGTCAGTACATAAATCAATATCAGGAACTAAGAAAACCACTCACTTTCTTTAAGTGGGTGTCTGTGTGACAGCTTGTATATACTGTAAATATAGGTAAGCAGTTCATTGTTTATATTTTCACGCAATGTTGTTGCTTCTTAGTGTTAGAATTAATGGTTGGCAAAATATTATTGTACTGTACTTTTTAAAAATATTTTCCATCCGTTTCATGAAGTTGTATAAATTGTAAAATAGTAGACTTAAATGTTAAAACTTAAAAAAGTTGTAAAAATGATAGACTTAAATATGGCATAGTAGTGTACTTTTGTTTTAATAATTTCTTTTGTGTCCTGTTATTATCTGGCCTTTTCTAGTTCGACATTTTGTGGGTTTCAACCTTCTCTAGCTCCCAAGAGTGGTAAACAAGGTTCTACTATCATAGGTTTTTGTTTTGAATTATTCAGGAGAGATATGGTGTTGTAATAAAAGTCCTAATATATACAGTTAGCACTAAAATTTTTAAAAATATCATAAATTTTCGATTTTAACATGACTATTTTTTTTACTAGGCAGATTTGAAAAAGTGTAGGGCTGAAAATCAAGATTTGAACATTAGGATTCAATTTTTAGAAAAAACTCATCAAAGAGAATTGACAGCTTTATCTCAGGCCCATCAGTGAGTATATTCCTCATGTATTACCAGTGCTGTATAAGATACACTTTTAAAAGAGGAACTGTTACTTGAATTAGTTTTAGTTTTTAATTATTTTGGAGAAACAGTTTTCTTCAGACACTGAGAATTTTATTTATTCTAGGATATTAAATGTTTTTACACTTCTTCAGATAATATAAGTGAAAAATGCAACTTTTGGCAAATATTAAAATTGAAAAATTAGTTTTAATTCAAATTAAGCTACTTTAATGCTTTCTAGCTGAATAAAGATAGGTTATCTGTGTCTCTCTAATTTTCTTACAAGTCATCCAGCTTCTTTTTGGCTAGGGATCTTTTTTGCTGACACTTCAATTTCTTTTATGGCCTTTTCTGTTTTTTGAATTCTAAGCTCATCAACTATTTTCATTTTCCAGTTGTGCACTAAGGGTGAATTGTTTAACTTGCTCAAAATTTGACATTTTATAATGTTATCCTCATTTTATATTCCTATTGCTTCAAATATGCCTACTTCTGAAGTATTTTTCAGAACTAATGTAACTTTTGGAAGTCAACCAAATAACACTGTTTACAGACTTGAAAGCATTTTGGGTGCTAGTATGAATTCTGGTTTTAACAAAAGTCTTAACATTGACTTTATTTCTTCCATGACAATCCTGGAGAAATTTAGCCTAAGTGTTTGGTATAGTCATAGTCTTCTTTACTATCTAATGCTTTGTTATATTTACACCAGATGTCACAGGACCTTTTGATAGACACCATGAGCTAGGTTGTTATTAGAAGAATAGAGCCGTAAGTATTACCCACTGTTATTTTCATTTGCTCTAAGCTACCCGTATTTGTGCATGGTTAGGCCATAGTAGTTTTTTATTTCATTTATATCTGCATTTGTATGGAGCCCATGACCAATGACAGTTTTACCATCAGGCAACTTAGTTTTTATCCTCTTGTGTTTTACTTTGTGGAGGTGAGAAGCCAACACATTCTAGCTTCTCAACAGAGAAATTCGGGCCTTATGGGCTTTCAGCTACTACAGCTGAGTAAGTGACATGACCATTATCACCAAAAAAAATGTATGTCAAATACCTAAAGTTTTCTAAACATGTCGGTTTATAACTTTACCTTTATTCCTTGACTTTCATAGTTGATCATACAGTTAGCATCATGTTTATTTACAAGCCTGTCTTTGTATCTGCAATATTGAGTAAACATTCTTGCATCAGTAACTTTACTGGTATTGGCGCTAATGGCATTGAGAAAGGCATGCCCTTATTATTGCCAAAAATCAATGTTATGCTCCTCATATCACTTTCATCAACGCCTTCGTCATTGACAGCATACAATTTTGCATTCAACAAATCATAATTGTACTTTTTAAATATGCCAGATTTGGTTGTATTTGTTATAGCACATCAATTTTTTGCAACTTCCTGTCCTCTACCTTTAAAATGAAAGATATGTCGTGCATATATATATATGAAAGCTTAGGCCTATTCTTTTATTTCAAAATATTTTTGTTAAACCTTACTTGCGTCTTGAGTGTACCACTGGTTTTTCAAACACATTCTGATATTTGTTTATCAAATCATATGATTAGTTTGATTACAATATATTTGTTTATCATATAATCAATATTTAGGCCTTCATTATTCCTCATCTAAGTTGAACATCCTCATCTAAGTTGAAATGTTATTCCTAGACACTTTCCCTAGAGTTTTGACTAAGATTTCAAAAACTAGTACTAGACCTAGAAGTAAAGGTTAACAATTTCATCAGCAGTTTCATTTTTACTGAAACATACATATGGTTTTCAAATACCACCAGGAAACACAATTTCGAGTTTTCTTAAATGCATTCAGCTTCAACCAATCCCATATACACTGGAAAATAAGCAAAAACTGAAAACCAAACTAAGCAAACATGGTTTCATCTTCAAGTCAACTCATGACAAACATAAGCAAAAACAAGAAAGTTACAAGCAGGTGATTATTGTTTTCAAGATAGGTGTCAGCTGAAAACTGACACAAAAACATAACAAAACGTAATGTACACCACACTATTTGTAAGTGTTGTTTTTATTTAGGAAATGTTTTATACCTGCGTTTGCACAGAATATATTCAAGAGAAATTTCATTATAACAATGCAGAATTTATTCTAGTAAAAACTTTACACAAACAATTCTGCAGAATTTATCTCCAAGCCTATAACCCCGAAATGAGAATCAATTACTTAGTGGTAAATATGATATGCCTTGACTGGGTCTGATCAGCAGACATTTCTCAATTTGTGAAAGTGGTTAAAATAACTATTATGCCCTTATCCAGTGCTGGTGTAGAGAGAGGATTTTCAATGTCAAAACTATTACTGCAACTAGGCAGGCTCATATAGACTTGCACCTCTTTAATGTCAAGCTCTGGGTAAAAGAACAGCTCAAAGCTTATGAAGGTCTTGTGTCGATATGGTGCCAATGAAAAATATAACAAACCAGCTAGGCAAAGCATTAATTACAAATATGAAAATATGATGAATATCTATTAAAAAAGTGCAAAAAAAGAAAAGAAAGTAGAAGGGAAGGAAAAGAAGTGCACTGTAGAAGGGAGGCAATTGAAGTGCTGAAAAGAGTAGATGATGCAATAATTGAAGAACTCCAGAAGGTCAAAAAGAGCTAACGGATTCATAAGGGGTGGAAAAAGAACAGACAAATGCCAAAGATCCAATTGTTTATTGGATCTGCCAGAAGGCATGATGCTGCATTAAATTTTAAAATCTTTTAGCGGCCAAAATGGTGCCAGGTAATGGTTCTAGCCAATAAGGTAGAAATCAGAGGGCTTTCAAAAGGAAAACAAGCTCTTCTACTAAAAGATAAAGAAGAGAACATAGAATTTACTGAGATTTTTTTTTTTGAAAACCATTCTTGAAAGCACATAGAAGTGTCACATTAAGAAAAGGAAGATGTTAATACTTGACAACTTGGATCTTATTGATTTATCTTTAATCCAGAGGCTCAAGTTGGAATCGTTTTAGTTCATTTTTGTTCTTTGGTTGATTTTTACATTTTTCCAAATACATATCAAGTGTTCTTGAAATATATCAATTTCTTGTGTCTTATTCATTTTCCATAATATGCTTTGCTAATACAAAGATTAGCTCTTCAATAGTGTGAATAAAACACTATTTTATCATTCATTTCATTTGTAAAATCACTGATTTCATTTTGTTAAATCCAATTAAAACTGGCAACCTTGTGGCAGGTCATTGAAAAGATCTTAAAGTAGGGGCAAACACAGAAAAGCGATTTATGTTATAGGTGGAACAGATGTTCTAAAACACATCAGTATAAATCATAAAGAAAAAATAAGTGAGACTGGTAGGTAAAAATAAAAAGTTATTATAAAAGTCCTTTATAATAAAAGTTATAATGGTAGAGATGATCACAACAAACTTTTATCTGTCAGTGTCAAAACAAAGTTGTATACAAGCTACATGACCAAAATATACATCTGATATCTGTCATTGATTCTCCTTATCTTAGGAATGACATATTTATGGCTATTAGAAATTATGTTTGATGAGAAATTGAATTTTAGTAATTGCAACTAATCAGTTTTAATTAAATTTTGAAGTATCCAGAAATGTGCATGGCCTAAGAGAATGCTTTTTATTCACCATTATTCTTAATATTTGTTGAAAGCATTTTGTTTTATTTTTGTAGAAAATTACATCTTATATACAGTACTATTTAATTCCCCCCCCCCCGAGATTTTAAAGTAGTACTTTTTATGTTAGAATGATAAGGATTGAAAATAACAAACATTATAAATTAAATTAATTATACAAGATTTGTTTTTGTAAATGTTTTGTTTTAAATAACACAGACATGACTTGGAGATATGGAATGAACAAAAAGAAAAATTCAAAGTTTACATTAAACAGATTCAAGAAGATTATGAAACCAGGATCCAACAATTGCAGGTGAGTTGTTGAAGCATCAAACTGCGGACATATAGTAAAACCCTCTTTAACCAAACTCTGATTATTTAAAACCCAGGGTAACTGAAATGATATCAGAAATCAAAAAACACCCTGCAGGGGTCGCAGATTAGCTGCATCTATTGAAAGGGTTAAGACGTCCCTTGTACCCGAGTCTAACACACACTTACACTTACAACACTGCACTTATGATTTAAACACTTTACACTCACATTTCCATATAGCAATTTGCTGTACTTGTCCAGTTATGTTGAGGATTGGCAAAACTGCTTGGTTTCCTTTGGTCAAGTATGTAAAACCTGATGTGTGCCTAGCACTGCTGAAGACCTCTGATCAGACAAATTCTGGGACCAAGTAGCCTATTGATGCCTTTTTGGTTTTTTTTACTTGGAAAAGGTATACAATATGACTTGGAGAAGAGGAATACTAAATACATTAAAATCATGGGGTACACAAGGTAACATACTTGCCTTTATTAATAACTTCTTTTCAAACAGGTATTTCACGATGTGTCGGATCTACATTTTCAGATCATTTTCATTTAAAGAATGGTGTCCCACAGGGAAGTATAGTTAGTGTAACCTTGTTTCTATTGCAATCCATTGTGTAACTGCTTCTGTGAAATCTCCTGTCCATGGTTCTCTATTTGTGGATGACATTGCCATTTATGTGGGTGCTAGAAGTTTGGCAACAGCTGAAAGATCACTTCAGCTTGTACTAAATAGATTGCAGTTGTGGACAAGACCTACTGGATTTAAATTTTTTGCTGCTAAAACTCAGTGTATTTCTTCAGTCGAAGAGGACAGATCCAGCCTCCTGCTATATTTCTTGATGGTATACAACTTCGAACCACTCATCTGTTAATTCGATTAATCGATTAATATTGATGAAAGACTATCTTGGAACCCTCATTGCATGATTTAATATTACAGTGTAATAAAATTCTCGATATGTTGAGGGTTCTTAGTAGCTCTTGATGTGGTGCTGATAGGACTTTTATGCTGATGTTTTATTGTGTGGTAATTCATTCGTGAATTGATTATGACAGCTTTGTATATTCTGCATGATCATCCACTTTAAAGAATCTTTATTCTTCACTCTGCAATACGAGGGTTGATCAAATATAAATGAGACTGACTTTCTAAAAACTTTTCCGTTGGACATTGAACTCTAAAGGGTGGGGTTTCAGGTAGCCTGGGAGGTTTGGGACAGGCGTAGATGGGCAACATTTCCGTTCGGACCCTTCAGTATAAAACTATACAATGAGTGAGAGTGAAGTGCACGTTTCCGTGGAGCAGAGAATTATTATTAAGTTTTTGGCCAAGGAGGGGGGTTAATCCGACTGAAATCTTTCAGAGATTGACGGCTCAATACGGGACAGGACCCTGTCAAGAGCTCGCTTTTGCTTGGCACAAGGAATTCGCCAAGGACGGAAGCAGTAGAAAACCTCAGCCATGATCGTCGCTCGACCACTTCCGGCCACGGACGAAAACATTGATGCTGTTCAGAAGCTCCTGGACGAAGACAGACGTATATCGCTGCGATTTATTGCAGATGAACTCCAGTTGAGCTATGGTAGCGTTCAAAAAATCGTTACATCAAATCTGGAACTCAGCAAAGTATCTGCAAGGTGGGTTCCACGAATTTTGACCGACATTCACAAACGGAATCGTTTGGAGATTTGCCAGCGACTATTGACCCAATTTGAACGAGATGGTGAGGCATTATTAAACTGGATTGTCACCTGTGACGAAACATGGGTTCACCATTACACTCCCGAGTCGAAACAGGCAAGTATGGAGTGGCGGAAGAGGGGAGAGAGGGCGCCTCTGAAGGCCAAAGGTTATTTCACGTCGATTTCCTCCATCAACGACGCACAATAAATGCACAATATTATTGCGATGTTTTAGAGACCGCAAAACAGTCTTTTCTTAGGAAAAGGAAATCTAAACCGGCAAGAAACGTCATTCTTCTTCACGATAATGCCTGACCACATTCGGCGAACGCTACGAGGCTTAAACTCGATCAAATTGGCTGAGAACCAATGGAACATCCCCCATACAGTCCAGACTTATCACCTGTTTGGGCCACTCAAAGAGGCGCTTGGAGGCCAGCGTTTCGAAGACGATTCTGCGGTGGAGACCTTCGTGCTCCAATGGCTCAATGAACGCCCGAGAACTTTTTACGAAGATAGAATTAAAAAACTTCCAATCCGGTGGGAAAAATGTGTTACTCATGCGGGAGACTATGTAGAAAAATAAGTTGTATCAAGAATAATTTGTAAGTAAGCAATAAATTTTTTAAAAAATCAGTCTCGTTTATATTTGATCAACCCTCGTACATCTTGCTTATGGTGCTTTCCATTCTAGTTCTGTTGTGAGCATTCTAGCTGAGGCAAGGGAGTCTTTACTCTCTCAATGGAGACAGAAACTACAAGTAACTTATGTTAATCAGTTGCTGCAATAGTATGTACCTCGACCACATGCCACTGCTCCACGTGGTATTAGAACCTCCCATGTTTTTGATGACTTGCATATTGAACTGCCCCCAATGTTTGAGTTTGAAAGGTCCTAATGTTTTATTCCTCTGTTGATTATTATCATGCCAACATTTGATTTTATCACGTGTGTGTGTGTGTATGTATGTGTGTGTATATGTAAAACACCTAATGTTGTGTATCATCAGGAGTTTCTTCATATTCTTCATTGCCATCCATCTAGTGAAATTATTTTCATAGATGGTTCAAACCTGAAGAATAATGTTGATTGTGAATTTTACACATTGGGCCAAATGTGTAAGTATGAATTACCCTCTATTTGTAGTGTCTTTACTGCTGAACTGTTGCTATATTTAAAACTTTGAACTCCATTTTATCCGATTATTCAATTACATTGCGTTTTCCAATCCAAAAGTGCACTTGAAGCTATCCAGGAAATGTATTTGATAAACCCTTTAGTTCCAGATATTTTGTAATCTATTCATAGACTTGAATTACGAAATGTTGGAGTAGCATTTTGCTGGGTACATGGTTGCTATGGAATAGTTGGGAACACTAGAGTGGATATTATGGAAAAGGAAGCAACTCTGCTACCAACAAGCACACAATGGGTTCTATGTTCAGATTTTCTTTATGTAGTAAAACATCTACTTCTTTTACAATGGGAAAATGAATGGACAGCTATAAGGAATAACAAATTGAGGGTAATAATAAATACTGTTCATCCTTGGGGGTTGTCAATGTGTGAAAGTCATACGGTTGTGGTTATCCGACTTCGCATTGGTCACTCCTTGCTAACGCATGAATTTCTGATGAGTCGCGGGTGCCCACCTTTATTTTAGTACTGTGGAGAAGCCATTACAGTAAGACATATATTGCTCAACTGTGATGGTTTTCAAAATATGCGGCATATATGTGGTTTGGGAAATAGTTTGCAGACGATGTTGGGACATAGTGTCTCAGCCTTTGATTTGATTCTGAAACTCCTCCATCATCTGGATTTTTTGAATAAAATTTAATTATGTATATAATATTGTTGTTGGCCTCTTCACAGCCCTACAACAATCTGTTTATATTTTGTTATTTATTTATTTTATTTAAAGTTTTTTCCCCTTGTGATGCAAATCTTAATGGTTTTTCGCCAGAAAAAAAAGAAGTCAGAAAACAAATTTTGAATATAGTAATTGGTTCATACATAGATTTAATGTTGTCATGCGATTGTCAGTAACCCAGTGTGTAACTTGTTTGCTTAAAATTGGCCAAGGGTTTCATAGACAGGGTGGCTCATCCCCATCATTCTTTTGTTTTGTCAATGCAGTATATAATGTAACTAAAGTATAAAAAATGTTCTTATCTAGCCGAGAGACAAACAAGGACCTGTGTTGAATATAAGTGAATGAAGATTGATACTGCACTTTTAATACATAGATAACATCTCTACAAATAAAAATAAATGTTCACTGTCATCACAACCAACTTTAACTGTAATCTGTCTGTACAAAGCCTATCAGTACAATTATGCAATCAACACTGGACAACCCCTGAGGTCTATATGTGAATGTGTGTGTTCAAATGTCTCTACTGATAACGAATAAATGCGTAGGAAATTTGTTTTGGTTCAGTTTCTCGTCTTTGTAGACAGAGTAGAATGCCTGAATGACACAAAAGTATAAGAAGGTCCGTTAACTAATCAGTGTTCTATATAAATAGGCATCTGACAAGAGCTAAAACTATAAATTCCTGTAATTACATTTGAAAAATGTCTACAACAGTACGGTATGTACAGTTAATATTTAAACTCTTTTTGTAATGTATAACAATTACACATTGTTTAATCTACAGTAGTGTATTCAAAATAGTTTGAATTAAAATGTTTTTTCATGAAATGTTTTGTTTTTCACACCTTTTAACATGGGAATGTAGATTCTATCGATTATCCAAAAACAAAACAAAAAATCATCCGAAATGTCTGTGCTCCCTTTATTTCAGTTAAAAAGGGTTCTACTATATTAAATTTTAGATTTAATCAACATTTTTTGAATTAGATATTAATTTTTTTATTGATATCTGTAGGAAAGTGCAACAGAGCAATTACAGATGGGGAAAAATTGGATGGACAAACTACAGTCAGAAAGAATATCTGATTTAAACAAGTTAGGAGAGTTTTACAGAGTTCAGTTTGAACAGATGTCAGCAATGTATCAGATGCTTCCTAGAGATCTAGGGTATGTTTTATGCCAAACTAATTTAAAGTGTTTAACTGTTTAACTTTTTTCTTGTTTTTAATTAATGTAGTTTTTCAAATAAAATTATATTTAGTTTGTATGTCCATCTTTTCAAAGCCAAAAAAATGTATTTGATTATTTTCAAACTGAATTATACTACACTAATCATCTTTCTCAATGGTTTCTCCTTTACTCTACTTAATCACATCAATTGTTTCTGTGATTGTGGCTGAGATGTTTTGTTGTTGTAATTGTTAACATTTTTGTGTGTACAGTGAAACTTTAATCGTCACTTTTAATAGTGAGTGTCTGTTAACCATCAGTCCCTTAGTACAAGTTTGTTACAGTAATTAAATATTATTGTACTCTTATTATAAAAAATTTCTACATATGTGTATATATATATATATATATATATATATATATATATATATATATATATATATAGCTCTATGACAAATAATAAATGTTTGAGCAATAATTAATTATTAGTATAATGTATACTGCACCCTATATATACAGTAGTCATACTGCCGTGAAAAATGATCTTCCCTTTATTGCTGAATTGTCAAAAATTGACATAAAATATCTATATGTTATCATCATTTATCTTTTCATGAATTAAAAAATATGATCTTTACAAAAAAAAATTCTGTTTTATAGATGAGTAAAGACATTTTGTACACCTATTATAAACCATCACTCAAGCTGTCATTTCCAAACAAACCATAAGAGGGTTGTGGTTGATAACATGTTATTGGTGTGATTTATGTTATTTATTGCTTGTTAGCTTAGCTGTGTCTTCATATATTTAAGATATTCAATTAAAGCAATATATTTAATAGTGTTCAATTTATTAGTTATTTTTTAGTTCCCAGTAATTATTGTAGCACTTATCAGATATCTCTACATTAGCATTAGGTATTGTTATACAACTATGTAACATTGGTTAATTCTAGAGACAAACTATAAAAATACACGAGTATAAGCAGTATTATAAAGTACAAATTATTTATTTTATTTTATCACAGAACAAATATCCAATTTATAAATATGATTTTTTAAATGTTTTATTTACATGCTGTTAATGGGGCAGGTTTTTTTAAAGGGTTTTCGGTTATCCACCTGTTCAGTTAACAGTGAAAGTTCTAGTCCTGATCCTGAAGATTAATCAAAACAGTGTCACAGTATTTATTTTGTGCTAATTATCTTGATTAGTTTTACTATGCTATTGTTCCAAATGACAATAGCAAAAATTATACATTGAAGACTGTAGTAATGTTAGGTTTTTGCGATTATCCTAAACTGCCAACTTTCCAAAAAGCTTTGTCAGCATCTATGAATAGATAATCTCTTAATAACTTTCAGTGCTCCAGTGTATAGTGCTGAGAAGTTAACATGGTAATTGTATGATTTCAAATATCATTTTTTTTTATTTTAACTGATTTTTTGTTTAATTGATAGTAGTAGTATTAAAATGTAAAAACAGTGTGTTATGATGTCAGTATTTATTAATTTTAATAATCTCAGATGGAATGTGTATAATTTGTAATGACTGGTTTAATATCATAACACAAACATTCTAATACATTACCATTATTGAATGTAAATATACTAGAATGATAACGCTTATGAGAGATATGTTAGCACTTGCTGTTAGTGACATCTTGTGGGGGTGTTCAGCTATAGTTATCTGTCTATTTTCTCAAATGCCTTGTCCTTGCAGCTTGTAGCATTCGTAGCAACAGATAGCAATTTTTTTTTTTTTTTTTTTTTTTTTTTTTGTGTTTAACATCCGACTATTGTGTAAATACAGTTAGTGTGGGTTGGTAATCATATGATAAACCATACTGGTAAAATTAGGATTTATTGTAGTTATAATAAATTGTATACTAATTTTAAAAATGTAAGAATTTTTTAAAATATTTGATCTTATTCAACTTAAAATTAATTAAAACTAATGGGAAGAAAAGCAGTTAAAATGCTATGTTGTTTTCAAATATTAATGTTGGTTTAACTGGGCATATTCAAAACTGGATTTTTAAGTTATAATAAAAGTACCGACATTACAAGTTACATAATTATAAATGTTTTTTAATGTAATAAATGTTTTTTTATAATAATAACACATAATTATTATTATGTTCATTCACATAAAGTTCACATGTGCGTGTGTGCATGTGTAATGCACACACTACCAGTGATGACTCTTTTTCATTTGAATCTGTCTGGTGTAAAGGTGATATAAGGTATAATAATTTATAGGCTATTGTTTTAAACAATGTAGCCTATTCAGTGTAAACAATTAATTGTAGACAATATAATATAAATTCTGATATATAAATTGTATATCATTAGAAAATACGAGTAAAAATATGTATTCAGATATTTCCAATAAAAAAGATTTTAAAACTGCAAATATGTTTAGTACACAAAGTATTGGAAAATAACTAGTGTAGCATTTTTTTGTAAATTTAAATGTCTAGTATACAAGATAAGTGGATCAGTTGCTATCAGTTTAAAGTGGGGCTATTCTTAGTGTTAGGAATGTATAAGATTTAATATGTTGAGAATACATAAACTATAATTTTATCTCTGTCTTCAATAATTTTTTAATTGCTCTTCATTTTAAAATTTGGGGTAGAAATAAATGTGTTAAACTAACAAATTATTGTACACTTACATCATTTTTTAATTTTATTTTTCATATATTCCTAGGTCATCTAGACCTGACATTAATTCCTTGGTTACAATAAAAAAGCCATCAAACGAAATTCAGTTGTCAGCTAGAGAAGCTGCTCTCATACAAAAAGAGGTGGAATTAGCAGG
The DNA here is from genome assembly GCA_022606455.1 of Callitettix versicolor. Lineage (NCBI taxonomy): Eukaryota > Metazoa > Arthropoda > Insecta > Hemiptera > Cercopidae > Callitettix > Callitettix versicolor. Next base: position 56,193,748 of record CM040183.1, read on the forward strand.
TAAGTGCATTTACTGTATTTTCCAGTCATAAAGTAAATGGTGCCATTCTTTTATAATATTAGTGTTTTATGTTTGTACAGTCATTTCCAAAAATTTAGAAAGTGTAACAATCTTCATATTAATGAACGGTGTTGGTGTGCATAACAGTTTTAGGCATATACAAGTTCAATGATACTTTGACCTATAAATCCATCACTACTGAATAATAGACATAGCATTTCCTGCTTAGTCTATGTACTAAAAGTAAACCAAGATTTGATATTATTGTAAGCCATAAAAATAGTTTAAATCCTGCTGTGATTGCAAAGTTCTAAATATTTCTGCTTCAAGTATCACTTCACTTCATAATGACTGAAAAATTAAAATTTTGCTTATAATTGTTTAATTCCAACGATATAGTTTGTGTATGGTAATAATTATTTATTAAATAAAAAAAATCCAATTATAGTAACTATTAATATTCAGGTAATATTAATATGGTATTATTACATTTTTTTAATGCTGAGTAAGTAATAAAATACTTCAAACAGCATGGTTTTGAATATAATACAGTTGAAGGTTTGTAGCTGAGTGTATGTGACCTTACTTGTAAAGAGTGAGGACAGGGCAGCCAGGCAAGGTGTGTGGGTAAAATCCATTCCACAAACATTTTTGTTTTTTTAATCGCTACTGCATGAAATTTTATTTAGTGTAACAAATAATAAAAGTAAACTACAAGACAGTAATAAGAGAATTTAATTATTTATTGGCTTGTAGTTTTGCTTTTTGAAAACTGTTTCTTATATTTTTTTTTTTTTTGTGTTTAACGTCTGACTATTGTGCACACTTGGGTTAATGCAGACGATGGGATGATTTATAGCGTATGAAAATGCCAAGCCCTGGCTGGGAATCGAACCCGGGTCCTCGGGGTGAAAACCTAGTACGATACCAACTAGGCCACCGAGGCTGCTCTATTTTTTATAATCATAAAGTCATACTGTAAAATAATTTTTACCCTGGAACATACACTATGAATACTGCAAGTACAACACTATAAATACATTGTTTAAAAGTTGGGTTATCAACGTTTAGCAACATGACCCAATAATTGATTCAATTTTTTTAATGTTATTCAAAATTATATATATATATATATATATATATATATATATATATATATAGATATATATTTCTAATTCATTTTTAATATTTATTTGAGCAATGAAGCAATTTTTGATAAACCCCTTCTCTGTTTTTGCTTTCTTGGGTGTAAGAAATACTCAGTGAGCAAAAATGTTGATTATATTGTTGTCAATAGTAATAATAATCATAAGGCATTAAATATAAAATTATAGTTTTTACTGTAGCTTCTCTTTCCTATTTATTATTTAATTAATTACTCTTTAAAATTAAATACTCATTTTTATACAGCAATTGAAGAGAAACTTGTATTGCAAAGACAGAATTTGGAAACAAAATCAAATGAATTGGAAGAAAAAGTAGAACAAGAAAGAATGAAGAATGAAGAAGTAGCCAGACAGTTAAAAATTAAAACGAGAGAATTAAACACCAAAGAGCAACTATGGTTGAAAGAACAAGAACAATTAAAAGAGCAGCATGAAACTCAAATAAAATATATAAAGGTTAGTAAATTTCTATTAAAAGATGAATTTTAGAACCATCACCTATTTTTTGTCCTTTTTTTAGGATTTTCCAAGTTTTTTTTAAGTTGAAGTGAATCAACATTAAATTTAAACTCTAAGTTAGTGTATAATAAATACATTGTTATACTAGATTTAAATTGAAATAATTAACATTTGTTTCCTCAATAGTTGTTGAGCAAGTAATTTAATAATTTTTAAAGTAAAACAGTTTTGTCTAATATCAACCTCAAATACTTTTTTAAAAATATATGTTTTGTGTAAACTACTGCTGTTCAAATGTCACATTTGTCACGTGTGTTTTAAATGTGACTAAATTAATGAACACTGCTATCATAGTACAGTAAATGAAGCTTTTTGGCCCCAACCTGAAAATTTTCTCAGTAGTAGTAGAAATTTTCTCACTTTAATTTTGCATTTGCTTCATAAAAAAATTATATCCGAATCTATATTGCCCGTTTACCTGCTTTTTTGTATAAAGGTGGTACCTGTCCTTTTTTAAATGTTGTCGCAAAATAAAACATAGGTGTGACAAAGAATTAATATCTAACAAAAAAATATAACAAACACCTTTCCAAAAATGCATATTTTTGAGATATTGCCCATTGGAATTTTTCAGCTTCATCCATTAAATCGATAGACCTTTTTTTAAATTATTTTAGGTATGAATTTAAACAGAAAAATTCAATAGTACAAACTTGAAGCTTCTATAAAACATATCAAATGTTATTTTATTTGTTATTTTCATATTTAGTTTCGAAAATATAACATTTTAAAAATGACACCAAAGTGCAATAATTTAAAAAAAATATACATTTAAATAAAAAATTATTAACATGCAGAATAATTTTTGTTAATGTGAACAAAACTGAAGATGATTAAATATCTTTTCAAATGAATCAACTTTTAAAACTTTTATTGCAAAAACTAACAAATTTATAAACAAAAATCCATATTACATGCACATTATACACATTTAAAAATTTATATAACAGTTTCTGTTTCTTTAAATGTTATAATTTCTTATTAATAGAAAATTTAAAAAAATACATTTTTTAAAATGGGTTGGTAGTTTTCCATTGTCACAATTAAAGCATATTATTTCCAATAGGTTCAAATTTTCAAAAATTCTAATTATTTTTTTTTAATCTGTAAGCATTTTTAGTAGTGTAAATTTTGAGAGTTTCTTTGAAAAACATTTGTTTTGAGAATACCATTTGGAAAGTCTGTGGTAAATATCCGTTAAATTTAAATTTTATGTTTGTACTGAGATATTTGTAATTTATAAAAATATTTACATTTAAGTAAGGAATTAATTTTAAGGAGCAACCTATATATGTGTATGTATGCCTCCTGTAGGTCCTTCATATTTTGTTTTTTATTATGTATAATTTTTAAAAGAATTTTGGAAATAAGTACAAAAATAGCACCTAAGAACACAAAAAGACAGAGAAACAAGCAACAGCTGCCTATTTTTGAAGGAACAGTATGTAATATTTACCCAATTAGCTGAAACAGTATTTTTTAATATACCTAAGGGGCCACTATTCTTTTTATGTAATGTTGAAAAATTGAAATTTGCAAGTTAAGGCCAGCTATAAAATTTTAGAGCATTTAGTCTCTAGTTTGAGTCAACATGTGGGCTCGATGGTGGGCTTCTACATGTGGGCTCGATGGTGGGCTTCTAAATGAGTTTACATAAATAGCACTGGAGTTGTTATTGGGAAAATATACTATTGCCAGTAATATTGTGTATGTACATATGGATTTGTGCTTGAATTCTCATTAGAAAAATTATATATAATAAATAAATATTGTTTTTGTACTTAAGAGTTCTTTCTACCATTAATATTTTGGATTAATATATATTTTGGATTTTTAAAAATTTATAAAATAAGAAGAATTGTTAATTTTTTTTAGTATTCTAGGTTGTTTCTGACCATAATATTTTTATCTTTAAAAAAAATTTTGGACCTCATTTTATTTATAGGTCATTTTATTTATAAAACTAATAAGTTTTATTTGTAATATTAGAAGAATTAAAATTTTTTAGCATTCTTAAATGAGAACCTCGTAATTAGATTTAGCTTTTGGAAATGTATTAATAATATTATAAGTTATTAATTTTTTAGTATTTAAGGATTTTTATTTATCGCTTTTTATAACTTCGTAACTTATAATGAGAATCAGCGGCCTGAAAAACGTGTATAAAGATTATTATCAATTTATTTGTAATAATAAATGAATTTTAAATTTTTAGTATTTGAAAGTTGTTTTATAATATTAATATATTAGTCTTTCGTAACTGATGACATCATTATCAGATTCGGATACTTCAAAAACATAATTACAAGATTTTCAGAAATTTATTATGAGTTATTTTTTTTAATATTTAGGGCTAGATTCTACCCTAAAAAATAAAAGGTTATAAGGACAATATAGATTTTGATATACATATTTTATAAATCATTCAGCAAAAAAAGAGAAAATAATTTTAATGTTTTGCGATTTGGGTTTTACCATTTTAACTGTATTATGAGACTTATTTTGGCATTTTCAATAGATAGTGGAAACTTAAAATACAATTTTATACAGATTTTCGTACTGATTATGATGATGAAACCAGATTTTCAAATATGTGTAGTTTAAAATAAAAGTTATTTTATTTGGAATATTTGGGGTAACAAACTTGTCCAAGCTATACCCAAATTTGATTTTTTGTGTAAACAAAAGCGTTTAGGATTGTTTAGTGATCAGTGTTTATTTTCACATTTTTCATTTAAAAATACATATTTGTTTGTATGTGCAAATATTTGTTTAATGTTCAGGTTACTTTTTTTATAAATTTTAATTGTAAATGTTAATGTACAATACATTTTTGTATCATGATTACTTGTAAATTTCATTGAAATGAGAAATTGAAGTGAATATGATAAGACCCTGTTTTAAACTCTTCAGTTTAGTTTGAAAATTTAAAATATTAATTTTAAAAAATTGTACGTCAAAACAAATCATTGTGATAATATTACTTTTTAGAAATTAACGTCCATCATGTCAGTGAGACGACAGCTGTGTGCTATTATATTATTTTAATAAGAACAATTTTTGAAACCTGCTTTAAAATAAAAGCAATGTAATGATGGTGGCTACATTGAAGATTAATGTATTACTCGACTTCTTATTTAATGTATATGTAGCAAGAGTGTACTTTACTTATACAGTCTTTATGTGAATAAACAAAAATCTTTAATGTGTAAACATGTGTCAAGGAACTGAGAGAAAATTTTTTAAGAGAGCAAACCCAGTTATTAGAAGATAAATTGCATCTTGCTGAAGAAAAAGCTCGTCTTGAGGCATTATCCAAATTGCATGGTATTGCTCCAAACGCAACTTTTGACATTTTACAGGTAATTTAAGCATATATTGCTTTTGATAAATTGTGTATTACTCAAATGATTTTTTTTTTAATAGTGATATATGATTTATATGAGATCTTATTATCTTTAACAGCTATTCAAAAAATAAGATTTTAGCATAAAAATATATTTATTTATTCATAGACTTTGAACGCATTCCTTCAAAGTATTTGTACTTAGATTGTACACACTTCTGCCAACCATCTTATCACTTGTAAATCATTTCTGGAAGTCATATTCTTAAGATGTAAACCTTTTGTTGTTAGTCTTTTTTGTTTCAAATTAAAGTTAATCTTTGGTTAACAATCAGGATCAGGACCAGGATTGTGATATATAATAATAAAAAATGCTTAAAAACAACTATCCCTATTCATTGCGTATGCATAAAGATTTTAAAAAAATGTATGTTTATGAACTACATATACGTCTGCATTAAAATAAAATACAAGTTCTGAAATAACTAATATCAGGAATTACATTTATATTGTTCTAATTGGATGTCTTAATTATATGCTAAAACAGCTAAGCCACTACTTATTACACAACAATCAATATAAACAAGACAATCACTTCAGTTTATCAGCAACAACTGCAATGTCTGAAAATAACTAGATGATTAATAGCTTAATTTTGCATTTTTTATTTTAAAATACAAATTTATTTGTGTATGAAGATATTTCTTTATCCATTACAAATATTGTTTATTTTGGTAATTGAACCAAAGTGTATCTAACTCATCAATATAACAAAAGTATGCCCCATTTTTGGTACCTGCACTGTTCAGCAAAAGAGTGAAAAAAGTGCCATTTTTTTGTGGCAAATCTGGCTACAGAAATTGACATTTAAAATAGTGATGGTTAAACAAAGTTCAAATCTATGTCCCTTCCAGTGAAATGTCCAATGTTAGAAATAAAAAAAAGTTACAAATGCCTTGTCAAAGAATAGGAAGGATCTCATAGCTGGAAAGTGTTACTTTACAATGAATTGGTGAGAATAGTGATTGCTACAGATTTTTCTTTTTACATCATACTGCATCACAGAAGGAACACATAATCTACTACTTAAATAGTATTCTTTGTGAATTATTTAGCTTCAAGATGTGCAGGTACCTTTGAATCAATTTAACTATTCCTTCATTCGTGTGACACTTCATCTCTAACTTCTTGCTGAATTTTTCTACTTGATATCACCAAAGGTTTGTTAAAATTTTCTAAACAAGTTGGTGCTCATATCAAGAACACCAATGTGCTTCAGGCTTCCTAATCTCCCACTTATTACATTCAAAACATGCAACCGAGGTGTGATCAAAATAACTGGCAACTACTGTATGTATGTGTGATTCTTATTAATAGCAGCAGACCTGGCCTCGATAGGTTTGTGATAATGATAGTTGCAATGAATAATCTGTCCCCGAAGGACAAAAAAAGGTTTAAGCTTGTCACAAATCTTACAGAGCCTGTATTTTATTATAGTAATCACAATTAATTTAGTAATTTAAAAATAATTTTTGGAGGACCATACAGAATCATCTGTATAAATTCACAACCAAATTCATACAAGTTCTGTGAAAATAACTTTAGTTGAAATCGTGTAAATGTTGATGCTAGCCTGGTTTCTGTGAGAACATTTGGAACAGAATGCTACAAACAAATTGTAAAAATACAGCAGGGTTAAAGCAGTTTAGGCGGATATAACTCCACTATGTGTTAAGTTCATGTTTGAGGTTGGCTGCTAAATGAACTTGTGGTACTTTAATTGCCCCACTGATGGAGAACAAATAATTTTGTTGTTCTGAAAGGGAATTTTTGGTAATTTTAATTGTCTTACAGATGAAGAACATGCAGAATTAATGGTGGATATGTCATAATGACAAATATCCCAACATGGTCAAATATTGGTGTGTGGTGTGATGAAGTGGACTAGCAATATTATGGCAGTCCATCTGGTCAGTACTTGTCCTTGTATACAAAGACCCCACAGGGGGGGGGTGTAGACTAGCTGTACCTATTGAGTGGATTTAGACTTCCCTCTCATAGTACCGAGTTTAACACACACTTACACTTACAACTTTAACTAACACTTTACACTCACACTTACATTTAGGGAGGCGATAATAGCCTCAATGTGCTTTTCATCTTAAAATAACAACAACAAAAAATGTATACAAAGACTTTGATAGATTTATTTCTTGGACACATTTTCTTAGTAATTACGTAATCAATTTAATTAATTATGTTAAATTAATATTTTGCTCTTATATTTCATTTATTTATTTATATATTGACTCTTTTTCTTTAAGTAAGGGGGCACTTAAAAACAACACACTTTAAATAGTCTGAAATTTTAATAAATGCTTACTCTTGTAAGTTTATTTTATTGAGGAATTAATTTTATTGAATGAATTTCTTTGGTTTGTAATATTTAAGATTTACTTATTTTATATAAACAAATTTGTTTTGCCTCTTATTTTATGCACATATGTGACTTCAAGAATAATTATTAGTGTTTCATTTTACTGTTTAACCATGATTAACTAGTTTCATAAATCTTTTCCTTAATGTTTTAAATAATAATAATTTTTATAAAATATATTCAAAATTTTATTACTTATATTAATTTATTAATATGAATTATGTCAATACTCTACAATTATGTTTTATTTGAAATATCGTCTTAATTATTACTGTATCTTTTAAGGGTTTATATATATCTAAATACCTCTACTTCAAATCACTTTAATTCACATAGATATAAAAAATAGTAATAGTAATAGTAGTATCTGGTTAGATAGTAAAAATCTTTGTTTTGTATATTAATTTAATTTTGATTCGGCTCTTTTCAATTTATTTAATTATTTGTTAATGATTTATTTTAAATTATTGTTTAAATTTTGAAAATTTTTGATTTACTTTATTTTTAATTATTGACTGTATTTGAATTTATAAGTCAGTGATGTCATTATATATAATCTGAAAATCATAGAATGCTCATTGTTTTTCTGGTTAACAGACTGTCTTGTAAGACTTGTTGGCTTGAATGAATTGCAGATATTGAAGTTAAACAGTGTTGTTGAATTCGTTTTGATCAAATTCTTGTCATGCTGTACAATATGGATTCCACTTCTTTTTATCCCGATATAACCTTAGCTTTTATGTGATTTTAATAAATTTTGTTTTAACTTTAATAAACACTATAGTCTTTAATGGCAATTAGCATTTCCAAATTAAATTCCAAAATTTAAATATTATTCCATGTAACTTTCTTTTTCATAAATAGTTTAGGATTTCAGTAATAAATATTTTTTTTATAACATTTCACAATATGAAATTAACACAATAATTAGTTTAATTTTTATCATAAATAACACAATAACTGATTCTTCAAATTTTAATTTCACAACTACCTGCTTAAAATATTTTTTTCATATACCAAATACTGATTTCCATAATTCTGTAGTGAACATAATTACTCATTCGCCAGACAATTTTTGACTGGTTTTCAAACATTATTGTCATGTATTTTTATTAGTGAAAATTAAATTTTTTCTTCAGGCACAAGCAGAAGTTCATGGTGCATTAGAGGCAACAAGAAGCTTTGAGATAGAATTAGGAGAAGAAAGGCAAAGGCTGTGTGAAGTGCAACGTGTTCTGGAGTTAGAGAGGTGGAAATTGCAAGAATATGATAAAGATTTAGCAGCCAAAGCTGAACATCTGGATCATATGTTACAGGTTTTTAAACTGCTTATTTTGTTTATTAACAACAATGTGGTAAACATTGAAAAACTAAATTCAAGACAAAAACAAACTGTTTGGTAAACATTCCCATTGTTGGGATTTAATGTTTATACGAGGTTTGTCCAATAAATACGCGAACTAAGGTCATAAAAACTTTATTTTACAAAATTTCATCTACATTGATTTTGTCCCCTTCAAAATACTCTCCATTCACTGCTATGCACTTATCCCATCTTCTTTTCCACTCTTCAAAGCACCCTTGGAAGTCCTCGGAAGTCAGGCTTTTCAGTCTCCTCGTCGTTTCTTGTTTTATTGTGTCCACATCTTCCCAATGCTGTCCCCTCATCACATTTTTGCATTTAGGGAATAGAAAAAGTCGCAGGGGCGAGGTCCGTGAATAAGGGGATGATCAAGGATAGTGATTGAATTTTTAGCCAGAAACTGGCGAACAATCAAAGCCGAATGTGCAAGTGCATTGTCTTGATGAAGAATCCATCCATCGTTTTGAGTCAAATGTGGTCGCACACGACGCACTCGATCTCTCAAACGCTTGAGAACGTTAAGGTAGAACTCAGAATTTACCGTTTTTTCCTCAGGAAGGAATTCATGATGAACAACACCTTTGATATCAAAGAAAACCAGGAGCATGACTTTGATTTTTGATCGGCTTTTCCTTGATTTTTTTGTTCGAGCTTCACCTGTTGCTTTCCACTCCATGCTTTGCGATTTCGATTCGGGGTCATACTCGAAAAACCACGATTCATCACCAGTGATAACCCTATTTAAGAATCCAACTTCATTTTCCATGGAATTTTTCCAGTCAGTAACACATTCGACTCTTCTCAACTTTTGATGCGGAGTCAGCAGTTTTGGCACGATTTTCGCACAAACCTTTCTTAAGCCCAAATGCTCGGTTAAGATTGTGTGCATTGTTGATTTTCCTAAATTTAGTTCTTCAGCTATCATTCGGACAGTTTTTCGGCGCCGTGTCGGACAGTGAGGACAAGACGCCGCACACGATCAATGTTTTCATGCACACAAGAGGTTGAAGGTCGTCCAATTCTTGCATCATCCGTGGCGTCTTCTCGACCTTCTTTAAAGCGCTTAATCCACTTATAAACAACTCTCAACATTTCAGCAATTTCTTGGTAATTTTTACCAAGCTTTACAAAAAACTTGATGTTAATTCGTTGTTCAGTGAATTGGTCAATTTCCATATCGACGAACAAAAAAATAATGCAAAATTAAAAATAACTCTACTCGCAAGATCCGCACAGCGTAACGTTCTGCCAAGCACTGACGGCTCATTGGGTCCCAGACAACACGTGAGGCCAGTGGACGTGGCTTAACTCTCCGTAATGGCCACCATATTCGACTAGTTCGCGTATTTATTGGACAAACCTCGTGTATATATATATATATATATATATATATATATATATATATATATATATATGTATGTGTGTGTGTGTAATGAAAAAAAGTGTATATAGTACCTAAAGAGAACTATCTCCAGAACAAATTAGGTTTATTTTTAAAATCCATAACTACATTTTTATGATCCCTTAAACAGCGACATACATGAACGTTAACTTATTATGTTTGCTTGTATTTTGAATGAATACTTTATATAGTTTAGGATTTAATAGCACACAAAGTCTATTATGTTTAGATTTTGTATTGTTTATGAATACAGAAATAAACATTCTTAAGTAATCTTTTGTACAGCAGACACCCAATTATTATTATATTTTTTTTTTATTTTATTATTTTTAACATCCGACTATTGTGCACACTTGGGCTAATGAAGACAATGGGATAATTTATAGTATATGAAAATACCAAGCTCTGGCCGGGAATCGAACCCGGTTCCTCGGGGTGAAAGCCCAGTACGCTGTCAACTAGGCCACCGAGGCAGCTAGCCAATTATTCAATTATTAATGACATGGTTCATTCACATTGCAAATTTTGGGTTGGGATATTGTAAAAGTAATTATTTTTATTTACAAATACTTTTCTTTTGTTAAAATCATGAAAAGCAAACACATTTTATTAATTTTTACATATCACAGTAAACTCATATAATCATTTCATGTAGGCCTATTCTTATTCTGCCAATGAGATAAGTGAATGGACACCAGTGTTTATGCAGTAATTACAAGTATTTCATTGTTTTTTTAAATGCATTGCTTCCCTGCTCCGAGTAAAGGCAAGCAAGTAGTTACTACATACGCTGTGAAGTGAACTGTATACCAGAATATTGGTATTATTAATCTGGCTGCAAATTACATACGATAAAAAATAACAAAAATAAAGAAACAATAAAAAGCAATTATATTGTAAGCAACCAACTTAAATAAACTCATCAAGAAGAAGTCTTTGAGCTGCCAGAACACATCACTTTTCAATACTTATAGTCCAGCCAGTATATAGCCTACATGAAAAATGGTGGACTTGCATATAGAATTCCTCTGCAGCTCCCTCCAACAGTCCAGTGACAGATGTCTGCCAGTCTGAATCAGCAAACTTTTTAATATTTTATCAGCTAGGAACTGATACTAAACAGTGATAGTGAAAGATTGATGGAGAGTGTGAGGACTCGACCTCCACTCACACATTTTTTCTCTGTCACTCTGGTGTTCCTAGCAGGTCTTTTTGTAAGCAGCTGACCTATAGATACATCATTAAGTAACTCTTCTTTAGTATTTCCTAGTGATTGTAGTTAGGAAACCTGTCAGTTCTTAAACATAAGTGGTCATTCTTATGTCTATAAGCTGTTAACTTTGCAAGACAAACAAAAAGTAATTGGTGGAATAAGTGATAGTGCTCTTGAGATAACAAATAGAAGACAAACTGTCTACATCTGAAGATCTTAATATAGTAATGATTATGTAGTTTAGTCAACGAAAAATTAAAATTAAATCCTGCTTCAGGTTCCATTGTGCTGTTAAAGTATTTTCATGATTTATTAAAAATTCCAGGATGTTTTAACACATCTTCAGGATAAATAACCCTATGTAAACCTAGACACGCATGCTGTACAGAACGTGTCTGTGTGTGTGTGTGTGTATTTGCTTCATTCGGCTATTTTTTAGTTTAGTCTAGAGTCCAATCTTGAGATGACTGAGCTAAAGGGAGTGTACTGTAGCTATCAACTAAACAATATTTGAACAGTATCTAAGAATTAAGATTTTTTTAAATAACAAATATTGAGAAATTTCAAAAGAATATATTTCGTAATGAAAAACCTTTCCTGTATTTCTAAGATTTGTTAGATAACATATCATAACAAATTTAATTTAAATTGTCTCATCCTTTCTCTTTTTGTATATATTCAGCAATTAAAATTTGAACCATCACTAGTTAAATTCATTCATAAAGTTAATTTCTAAATCATTCTAAAATAGAATGAGTGTAGACATAAGTCAAATAAAAATTGTGGAATGTATTTCAGGTTTCAGAGTCTAACAAAGAAGAAGGACTGAAAGCACTTGACCAAGCCAAGAAAATACAACAAACAGCTGAAGAAAGATTTGCAAACTTAGAACTGAGAATGAAGAGTATTTTGGAAAGAGAACAGAAATTAATAAAGGAGAAAATGGAATTTAGTCAGGAAGAAATGAGACTCAACAAAAGAAGAGAGCAATTAGATCAAATACTTCCAGAGTTATCTGCTGCAGAAAGTATGCATCTACAGCCAGTTTCAAAAACTGTAATAGACCCAAAATTGTTGATAATGAAGCTGAAGGCAGAAAAAGAATTGGAAACTTTTGGATGCTGACAGAGCAGTACTAATTTTAAATATTTTTCCAAGTTGTATTTATTAAAAACTATTTTATTTTTATGTATGGTATAAGAATAGATTTTTGAAATACTTTGTATTAAATAACGTATACCCAGTAAATAATATCTGTAAAGTTGAAATTATACTGCCCTGTGTTGTCATAATCAAATTGGAGAAATTAACTTTCTTATTTGTCACAATTGCAATTCAACAGTTCACAGTTCAATTCATTTCAACAGTTAATTCTAAAATGAATAATTATAATTGTTAAAAATGTATTATTACCAAACTTTAGTTTTTTTCTAATGTCTTTTTTTCTTTATGATTCTTGTGGAAACCAGGATGAAACACAACCCTAATACTACTATTATTAACACGCACATACACAATTTACATTTTATATACACATATATACGTATATATAAGATATTTTTCTCATCAAGCAATCCCCTTACTATCAAAAATTGGTTGTCGATTTGAGGTCTATAAGGGCTCAAATAAAAAGTCTTGAACTTTGGCCCTGGTACTAAATCTTTTTTTTTTTTTTTTGTGTTTAACGTCTGACTATTGTATTTAACTCCAAAATATTTAATTTTTAGTAACCCGGAAAAAGGGTCAGATCTTTCAAAGACCCTTCCTTTTGCATAAGACTATTGCGGGTAGAGCAGAGTCTGTAGCTTCTATTAAGAAGTTACAGAATGAAACGTTGTTGTTGAAATGAGAAACAGAGCCGTTTTTTAATGAAAACTACATCCTTTTTTGAACAGGTCAAGTTATCTGGTACCCCACAGATTCTTGAACTCTGCAAAGGGTGTGATTACATGTAGAGACCTTCTGCTTGTAAGTCTCGAAATCAAAACAGAGTTCACATTGGAGGCTGTGATTGATGTAACACACATAAAGGGCAGAAGGTACTAAATTCTTTTGTTAATTGAAATTTACATGCTTTACAGTAATTGTGAGAAAAAATATGTTGAGCTATAAAGAAATATACCTTTGTACAATATTTGGAAGCTTTTTACAATATACACTGCCTTCAAACCATAAATATAGTGTTTCCTTTCAATTATTATCAAGTTAAAAGGCCATTTTATTTTATTATTTTTAGTTCAGAGAATTTGGGAATATATGAAACAACTAATTTCTGTTATTGAACCAAAAATAAAAATCATGTATCATGTTTTCTCTTCCTTTTTATTTTAATTACAATAATTTGTTTGAAAATGCGACAAATTAAAATAACTAGTTTTTAACAACAACCTAAAACTTATTATAGCCTATCAGTGAAATCAGCTGATCATTACAAATTACTATGGAACAACTGGTCTTTTACTGTAACTATCAAGATAAACTCGTTCACTTGCATCTTGTGACAAGCAAAATCCAACATCAAAACCAGCCTTAAAACATGATACATGTTAATATAAAAATGTCCACTTATAGAAGTACCCATCAAGAGAAGTTTTACTGTATTACTAAAATACACTGTTGCATAAAATAGCCTACAACAGGCAAGATACTTGTAAATTTAGTCACTGTGCTAAATTACACAAAATGATAATAATTCACTTATGACATATTTTTATGATTTAATGTGAGATTTAATTAATGTGTAAATTAACAGCAGTAAAAGGATGTGAGTCAAGTTCTAACTAAAAAGCAGATTTATACCAATGGAGGTTAAGAGAAGAGTCTAATATAATACAAATAGTAAGAAAATACATTAAATTTATATTTAATTTTAAATATTCAAAATTCCTGGATTAACTATACAAATTCCATAATGTTACTTTTTTGTCCAAGCCTCCAGCAGCACATAACCAATTACTTTTCAAAGAAACAACAGGTTTGTCAGAAATTTCAATATCCTGAATAGATCCTTCATGTTGTTCAAGAACAGCTAACAATTTTAAAGTTTTCATTGAAAAAAACCTTATTCGTCCATCCCAACAACCAGCCACAAAAATCAACTTATCAGGACGAATTTGAACACAACTAACTCCAGGATTTGTAATGGGAATATCTCGCTTTTTAGATATTGTGGTAAAACCTTCAGTAATACAAAACTCAATCAGATTATTTCCACTTGTTCCAATAATACCACGGGAATTTCCATCAAAATCTAATGCCATTGGACAGTCGCTTGTCATTTTTAAATAATTTATTTGTCCAAATCCTTTCTTCCATAAAACTAAATAGCCACTTTCATACAAAATAAAAATATATTCTTCACTCACTAAATTTTGAAACTTAATAACCATAATATTACCAATTTTTTCTGTCACTTTAACTTTTATATTCTCTAAAATATTCCCTTCCAAACTTCGGACAGTTACAGTCGATTCTTCTTCTGGACAAATAATGTAGTTATTGCTGACTTGAACTCTGCAAAATCCAACATAGTTTGAAAATATCGTGTGTTGAAGTGTCCATTTCTCTCCCACTTCTAGCCATACCTTAATATTTCCACACTTCTCTTGCGTAATCAAGTGGTCTTCCAAAAAATGTAAAGATAAGCAAGGCTCACTTCCCACTGATATAATACTTAATTCCCTGCAACTCTAAAAGAATAAATATGAACATACATCAAAAGAAAAAAAATATGTTAAAATACATATGGCCTACTATACAAAAATAAATTGAATAGATGAATACAAAAATTATGAAAATTTAGTGCAGAGATCCTGCACACACAATGAAGTTGATATTTGAAACAACTAAGCATTTCAAGAATTTTACCCAAAAAGCTTATGAATCAGTACCTGTGAACAGCGTTACAGAAAACTAATATTAGTTATACATTAAAAAGGATTTCTTCAAAGGTTTCATCATTGGTTCAACATTGAATATGTGTTTTTTCATGGTACAGTATTGAATATATACACTTCATGGTTTTTGGACTCAAGGGATGTGAACATGAATAGATACATCAAAATCTCAAGGTAGATTTTTTTTAATTATTACAATTCTTCACTTTTTACTCTGCATTATGAGAAAATAAAATATTTGCAATTGCTACGTGTAAAACTAGTCACATTACAAAAAAAACCTTATAGAAATTTTCTAATACATTAAATACTACAAGGAAAAGAACTATTGTGTTCCTAAACAGCAAACTTTAGATTAAGGAAATAGGAAAAATATATAATATTTACGAGTCTATAATTAATTAAAAGATTTGAGCAGTATTTGCAATTATGATCACTGATATGATGATCTGGATGAATAAACAGACATATGAATGTGCTTAAAACAGTGTTTCAAAAAATTGTTTTAAGTAAAATCCTACACACATCAGCCTTTATGGAAATATTATTGTATACATTATATAATAAAAAGGAACTAGATTTTTTCAACCAAACAAGATTAATTAATGATCAAAAGTTAAGGACTAAAAACCCACAAACCAAAATCAATAGGTTCAATTGCTTGGAAGAACAACAGCCAAAAAAGATACATCATATAATAAGAATGAGCGATCAGCGTTAACAGTAAGGTAAAGTAACAGCATCTTAAACCCTTAAACTTGTAGAGGTACACAGTTTGGAGATGCAGCAGATTAAAAAGTAACACTTTAAGCTATTTAACGCTCACACACTAATCCAATTCTGGAATGTAGACTTTTATTTCATATGGACTGTTTGTTGCATATCTTTTAAATATGCAAAAAATTCTTAAATTGGTTTTAGATGGTTTCAAATATAACCTGTCATAATCCTTTACCACCAAATGATGCATTTATGCTGCATATTCGAAGTTGCAATATTTCCAGCTGTATTGTGAAATAAGTTGCAATATTCCAACCTTGTTTTCCCTGGAATTGCTATCTGTGCTAAATCTGGTGTATGTTTATCACAAACCATTTGGCATGCGATTTGTTTTAATGTTTGTTTATCATGAAGTTTTGTATTTGAAGAGCAAACACATTATTATAAACTAGAATGATATTACAAACTTTTCAGATATTTAAGACCAATAACAATTATGTTACCCGAAAAGCTAAAGTCAGCGCATAGCATGCTGGTTTTTTGAAATCAAATAGCATGAAGTACTGACTCTTTTGAGAAGTATGCAACTGGAAGGGCACTTAATCAAGGCTGTACAAGCTCTTAGACCCATTATACTACTTGTACAAAAACTATGCTTGTATATTACTATACAGTATAAGTGTTTTAAGCCGTTTTCGGTTCTAATGTTAGATGGCATCTAAGAAGAAGCAAAATTATTCTGGACAAATTTTTAATTCTTTGCAGTATCGGGCTATAGTACATAAAGTGCTTCAAGGACTATACGAGACCTATTTTCCATGCAGTTAAATCACTTATCAGCTCCAGTAGGAATAGGCGGATAAACATAATGTTGACCCATGTAAGATGGTCAAATATATATATATATATATATATATATATATATATAAAAAAAAAGCAGTTTATTAGATTTCAGCTATAAACGGAACATATTTATTGTCCAAGCTGTCAATGATGTGTTGCTTGACCAGGGTGTATCATATACACGAGGGAACCTACAGTGTATTCCTGATGAAAGAAAAAAAATCAGTTGTTTTTTTCTTTTTTATTAATTGTTTACTGCACTGTACTTCCGCATGATCAGAATGAAAAAGCTAAACTGGCTGATTATGATAAGAGAACAAAGTGCAGTAGTGATGAGTCACTTTTCACTACTGTGGTTGGAGCTACAGTTTAAGATGTTCTATTTTTTTTGCTGATGAAGAATGTGAATTACATTGAAACCAAATGTATATCCATTTTTTACAACTATTTCTAAAATAAACATCTGGGTGTTTTATATACAGGCCACACCAGGTTTCAAAATAATGCATATATTCTTCAGTTGTTAAACCAGGACAAAGTACTAGGATAAAAATTTAAAATGTTTTAAAGGTTAATTATATCAATAAGAACATAATGATAATTTCAATGAATGAGTACACCTCTTTTGTTGAGATTATATAAGATTACCTTTAAATCCCATACGTGTATTTTCCCTTCTTGTGTAGAAACATAAAGTAACTCCATTTCGGTTGAGAGTCTGTACCGAAGGCAATAGATAGGTGCCATTCTACCTTTTAGTGTAAATACTGGATCGGGTGGTGGTTTTTTCATTTCCATTCTGTTGCAAATTTAAAAGGTTTAAGTAATAAATTTATAACAAACAGAGTGTATAACAAAGTGTATTTATAACAAGTAAGTAAATACATCCAGTATGATGCAAGTATATTACAGTACTTGTCTGCAAATACTTGTTCTCCACTTTCTGTTTGTTTAGGCAAACATTCATAACTTTTGAAATTAATAACATATTGAGTTCAAATCTGGTATGAAAATTTTATATGGAATCTCTCCAATATGGACAAAAACCTAAACTATATTTTATATATTTTTTAAACAAATTTTTCTATTAAAAATTATTTTAAAGGATGTAAACCTTTTAGAAACTGTAAGTGTATATGTTTTACCACTTTCCTTATATAAACATTTTACTACAGTAGAACCTTGATAGTCCAAACCACGGTATATAGATACACGGTAGGGGCCACAGTGGGTGTGCGCAGTAGACTACAGCGCGCGTGACGTCACTGAATCTTCACTGCTACATTCTGTAATTTCCCGTTTAACAATGCGGTGTTCTGAAAATGTAGTTGGAGAATCGGTGTGTTTATGTGAGTGTTTTAAGTAAAAGGTCTTTTTTGTGTAAATAAAAGGTGATAATTGTGTTTTGTGGTTGAGGTTTAATAAGTGTAAGAAAAGATTTAATTTATGTTTTGAATCCTAAAAAATACATAATTTGTTTTGTTTGCTGTTGTATAATTGTGTATGCATAACAATGCCTAATTGCGTTATTGCCAATTGCTATAATAGTGATAAGAATTGTAAAGGGAAAGGAATTACATTTCACAGAATTCCAAAAGACAAAGGCCTGAGAAAAGCGTGGGTTCATGCGTGTAAACGAGCAGATCATTTTAATTTTGATATTGTTAAAGTCTGTTCACTTCATTTTAATGACGATGATTTCGAAAGGGATTTTAAATCCGAATTACTAAATACGAAACCTAAAAAACAGCTGAAATACGGTGTCATTCCATGTTTTAACATTCCCACCGTTGAAAATAAATGTATCAATTGTGAACGAGCTGCAAGGATTAAAACACGTGAAAACCAAGAAACATTAAAAAAAACTTATTGACGAGTCCTATGGAAATCTACCAGGTAAATCACCTGTAAATGGAAATGACGGTGCAATTGTAACGTGTAATTCTGTAAATGAAACCCACCCTTCCGTAGTCAGTAATTTTAATACAAATATCGTTGTAAATAATGCCTCTGTAGGGAAATGAAATGTTTAAGAAATGAAAATTTACTTTTGAAGGAACAAATTCAACTTGCATTACAAGAACTGGCCTCGGTTAAAAATAAAAATGTGGCTTTACAAAGCAATGTTACTAAGTTTAAGAATATTTTTTCTGATAATATGTGTTGAAACATAAGTTCTAAGAAATACATATGTTTTATTTTACTGTTTGCATAATAGGCATACGCCTATTTGCTATTTAATTTGTTGTTAATTTTTTATTTGAGATGTGTGTGTTCACAGTCAACCACATAATTATCACGGAAAATCCGCAGATACTTAATTCATAGTGTGATGTGCTTTTAACTTTCAAACAAAAAATAACCTGGAATTTTTCAAGCTATGGACCTATAATTTTCTTTACTTTAATATTATGTAATATTGTATAAAATAAAAAGTTTCCGTTTTGACAATGAGCGAATTCAATAAGTAAAGTAATTAACAGCGTTATTAATGTTAGATATAAGGAATTATTATTGTAATTACTATAATACAGTTACTAACACTAACATTACAAACTGTTTTCTACTGAACACTACGTCTGAGATAGATTCGTTCAGGGATTCGATGACGTACTTCAGCCGGCAAGTGGTGGGGGGACATGCACGTGGCCCCTACCGTGTATCTATATACCATGGTCCAAACTAATTGGGATTGGAGGTGGTTTGGATTAACAAATCGTTCAGATTATGAAACATACGCGTAAATGTTGCTAACAACAGTGCTACATTTGAACTGTACCATTTAAGTATAGTACTGTACTTAAATGGGGTTTAGAAATAATACTAGTTCTACAAAATAAAGTGCCACAAAATTCTTTATTTAATAAATTAGCTAACACTATTTTGATATCATTCTAGAAAACATTGTTGTGGTGGAAATATAATATGATTAACGACTGTTCAATTTCTTTGAAAGGTAAGGTAATTCAAAGTATAAGTTCTGAAGGGGTTCTAAAAAGGATAATTCTGAAGCAGGCGTAGTTCAAAAATTTTAGTGTTAAATTTTCTGTAATGTAAAATTTAACTGTAATGTGTTTACAGCATAAATACAGACAAGAGTATTCACAGAATATCTTGTTTTCAGTACTTGCATAGAAAAACCACTTAGATATTAGGTTATAGCTGATTAGGCAAACCTTTGTTTTGTATTATATATCGTTGAAAGAAGATACTGGGACTATGCAAATGTCCTTGTTAAATAAGAAAAGATTTTTTTTGTTTTATTTCTTTTATGAAAGAGGAACTAATAACAAACATTTTAACATATAATATATCATAAAAAGATGATTACAAGTGCACATAATCAATTTTTGAAAAAGTTGATGTCCAGAATAACAACAAAAAGTTTGTTATAGTGCATAATCTGGTTTGTTATAGTACCCAATTCAGTTATAAACTGGAATTATTTCAATTTGTGTGGTTGGCTAACCTGACCTGATTCTGGATGTTATAATACTAACTATTAAGACAATGGATACAACACTGAGAAAATTAAAAGAAACGTGTTAAATTTAGTGGCGGTAAAGGTTTGGGTGGCAAAAATAGGCTATCTAACGCAGTTATTGACAAAATCCAGACTTAAGAAAGTATGACTATTAGAAGGAATATGCTCAATGTGAAAGACATGATAAAAGACATTTGGGCCTTACCACAAGCTGTTGACTGATAATGACACACACCACAGGCTATGTCCTAAAGGCGAAACAAGTTGGTGGGACTACCATAAGGCTGTTGCAGGAAATAAAATTTATACCCCCACAAGAATAGTGTTCCTGTTCACATAATGGAGCCAGTATTCAAAAGTCTTGTAGAGAAAGATTTATTGACAAAATGTTTGCATGAAAAAATGCCAATGAGTGTCAATGCTGTGATTTGGTCATGCTTACCGAAAACTGTGTATGTGGGTATAAAAAGTCTACATTTTATAGTTTATAATGCTGTCATCTTTCAACATGGGAAATGTAACAAAAGTATATCGTCCTTAATAACCTACGCATGTACAACAGCAAAAACACACTCCTCATTATGAAGAAAATCGACAATTGCCGAATACAGGATTCCAAATGTTACTCATCAGATTATAAAAAACTAGCAAGACAGAAGAAAAGACAAGTCTGGAAGACATGGAAGATTAACCTGATGATCCAAGTTATGGAGCTGGCATGTTTTAGAATATTAAAAGTATTATCAATACAATTTTTGATTTAATTTTTAGTTACCATCTCTTTCATCACTGTTTCCCGAAAACTGTGTTTCTATAACATAGTTCATAGTTTTCTCAGGAACTACTACATATAATTAGACCAAATTTTTACCACTATTCGGTATAGTAAGGCACATTTTAACACAAGGAAATTAAAAAATTACTTTTGATTTTAAATTTTAAAAAATATATATACATTTAAGTTTTAGCTCACAATCACAGAGGTATGCCTCTCTCTTTCGGGATACATTGTATCTCCTAGGAGTGATGTATTTATTGCTAAATAAATTGAAATTGAAACATTCATCAACAAAACTTTATGTAAAAAAATTAAAATTGTATAAAAAATTTTTTGTAGCTTTTTTTTTCAAAATCCTTTTGTTAAAGTATACTATTATATATGAAGAATATGTGGTAAAAATTGTGCTCACATATCTCTGGTAGTTTCTGAGAAAACAGTGTGTACAAAATTAACATAGCATGTGTATACCCCCTCCCCTTAATGTATTTTTTTTTATTGTTACAATTGTCTTTATTATGGTATTCCTGCCTTTTGAGCTTAAAGTAGTGATTTCAACAATTTTTTTCTTTTATTATGAACATTATTATTATAGTAACATATATTCACCCATGGAAGACTTATTATAACTTACGATTTTAATCCTTTTTTAACAGAACTACATTGTGATATGATTGCTGTTTATTTACATGGAATATAGTACATTTCATATGCAAGATTACTACTCTCACCCCACCCAGCGGGGTAGTGTTCATATGCTTTATCACAGTATTATACATCATTTATTACCTTGACAGTTTTTGTAGTGGTAACTGTCAACTTTTAAACACCCAACAATCATGCCAGTTAGATCCGGACCTTGTTTTCACCCAACAATCAAATCAAGTTATTTAAGTTTTTTCTTTCTTTTTAACAAGAAGTTTATATTACACCAAATCAATCAATTCGATTTTGGTTCTTTTTTATTAACAAAATATAATTTTTACATTATAAATAACACACATGAAATTAATCATTTTCACAATGAAAAACACCTTATCTACACTAGTAATTTATTCTGTTTGTCACTTATTTTCATTTTAACCTTGGACCATTGTTTCAGCACTTTCATATTTTGGATTACTACTGTTCAGCATATAATAATGTTCAATGCAAATTGATTGGAAATGTCATGAGACACAAAAGTCCAGTTTTACCTTTCTAACATATAAGGAACGACATTTAAATATGACATAAGTTGGAGATAGGGAGGAGGAAATGGTGAATAATTATTACCTTTGCCTTTTTTTTTAAAAAAAAAAGCTTCTACTATATTCATTCTTAATAACACGCTTTTCATTAAACCTTCACGCACAAAAGTGTCAGGTTTTTCATTCATCAACTATGTTAAATCACTCATTTCTATGATAAAAGAAACATGTTGCGACATTACCTACTTTCGCGCACAATCATTTTGAGGTTATGTTTATCACTTTTATTTTCTAATTTTTCTATTTTTTCTAACTTCCTATTGTTATTGCACTCTTTTAAAATCTTTAATTAATGGAGTAAAGTATTCACAAGTTCATAGCTACCAGATTATTAATTTTGGGCATATAATAAAGCATTTTGGCACAAAAATTACCTGAATTGACATACATCTAAGATGTAACAATTTTATTTCTGAAGAAGATATTACTTATTTGCAAAAATAAAATAAACTTACAAAATATTATGTCAGGTTAGGCTGACTTTTACTTTACTTTTAAAATTGTTTAATACAAGATTTAAAATTGAAAGTAGTTATATTTTAGTTGAAGCTATGGTTTAAAAACAAGCTAAGTTTGGTCCTAAGAAAGAAACTATGAAAAGCTTTATTTGTAATCTGAAAGCCTATAAATCCCGCTCTTCAAGAAATAATAGTTCCTCCTTTTATCTACCATCAGAACTGTTCATAGACAAACTGTGGAAAAGTATTGATGAAGGTAAACATGAATCTGACAAGGTAACTGAAAGCTTATTTCCAAGAACATTTTGTTATAATTTTAATATCAATCTGTGTTTCGAATCAAAAGTGGACAACTTCAAGTTGCTTTCCATCAGACATGAACATCTACCCAATTTTGTTTCAAAAACGGACATCTGAAACTTTAAAACTAATTTTCTTTATTTTAAATTTTTTTAAATGTCGTTGGAAAGTTGATTTCTAAACGTTCATATATTAGCAAGAAAAAGATTAAAACCATATAAAACTGTATTTGAAATAAAAACATAGCTGTAGTAAAAAATTATGTAAAGAACAGATATCCGTTTTTGATATTAAGCCACTTACTAAAATCAACAATGGCACAACGGGCAGAAGTTTCTTCAACTTCTCTAAGAATATTATTCTTCATGAGGTTATCTTTTAATGTTACCTCAATTTCCTATTTACAAATACGAATTGTAAATGAAATATTTTGTCAACTATTTTTACAAAATCACATCTTTGTTGATTCAGTTGTTATTTATGATTAACACTGTGTTATAATACTTGAAACTGACAATAACTTTAATTTACTTAAATTTTAATTTGTTAAATTTAATTCGTTATATACTTACAATAACTTTACTTAATGTATATAGTATATATAACTTTATTTAATGTATCTGTGTTTCAAATAAAATAAAAAATAACAAAAATTCACAGATACTGAAACAGGTTTCATTTGAAATGTAATTTA
The DNA here is from genome assembly GCA_022606455.1 of Callitettix versicolor. Classification (NCBI taxonomy): domain Eukaryota; kingdom Metazoa; phylum Arthropoda; class Insecta; order Hemiptera; family Cercopidae; genus Callitettix; species Callitettix versicolor. The sequence continues at coordinate 56,217,617 of CM040183.1, forward strand.
TACTGATAAAAATGCTTCAATGATAGCAGTGTGTGTGTGTGTGTGTGTGTGTGTGTGTGTGTGTGTGTGTGTGTGTGTGTGTGTGTGTGTGTGTGAGTGTGTGTGGATATTAATATATTGTATTTTTTTTAACGTCTGTCTACTGTGCACAATTGGGCTATTTTATTATTAATATTAATAATATATATATATATATATATATATATATATATATATATATATATATAAAGTAAATCTATGATATTTATTTTATGAAATTAATTCAATAATAACATATGTATTACTCGCTGTTAAATGTTGTTGATATCTAGTAATTGTAGTACCTTCCGACTTACTGCTTCCTGCTATACTGAAATACTTTTAAATGTTGAGGATGTTGTCTTTGAAGGAAATTAAATAATTAGATGTTTACTGAGATAATTTTACAAGCTAATTTGTGATGTCTAGAAATCATTTGAAAGTAAATAGAAATTCTGAAATTCATAGTATAGTTCAATATTTTAATATTTGCATCACTATTTTAGAGGCAAGAAATTTGGCATGGCCGAATATGTCATCAGTTGTTTGTGTACAAGTTGGAAGTAACAAGAAACACACAAAAATACACAAGTATTCAGATAGGCCTTTCTATAATGAGGTGGGTATAATGTTAATAATTGTATTGCCTACATTAGTATTAAATAAAGTTAGTAGGAAAGTATGATTTCTATTACATCATTAATCATTAAATCATTAATTAACTACTTATTATTAATGTGGTATTACTCAATAATTTTCCCTGAAATATTTCATTCTTTCTGAGTACTTAAAATGGTAAACAGTTCCTTTGGCACTCTAAAAACCTGAATACATAATAGTGATTTTTAAAAAAAATAAAATTTGAAAGGTAAGAGATGATATAGGAGGCCTATTGGAAAACGTTTGGTTAGTTAGGGCAAGTAATAGTATTATTAAACAGGAATAATTTTATTTAATCTGTTTCTCTCTCTCTCTCTCTCTCTCTCTCTCTCTCTCTCTCTCTCTCTCTCACTCTCTCTCTCTCTCTCTCTCTCTCTCTCTCTCTCTCTCTCTCTCTCTCTCTCTCTCTCTCTCTCTCTCTCTCTCTCTCTATCTATCTATCTATCTATCTATCTATCTATCTATCTATCTATCTATCTATCTATCTATCTATCTATCTATCTCTTGCTTACACACACACACACTTTATTAAAAACAAACATTATACTTTTATTTTATTTTTTAATCACATTTAAATAGGCTAAGAGCTTAATTGTTTATAAATACACTAGCATAAGACTAATGGAGTTGTACCTGCTTGCACTTCTTGGTGTCTGTATATATGTGTACATGTAAATCTTGTTTGATTTGAAAGTCTGTCCTTATTTAAATTCATGTTAGTTCAGGAGAAAATAAAAAAAAATAAATGATTGTGATGTTAAATAGTAATATTTTTTTATAATAGTATAGATTTACTTAATTACATATTTTAATCAATGAGTTTTGTATTTAAAAATAAAAATCAATTGTCATGTTGGTAAAAACTAATAATATTTTGTTCGTAAGTTTTACTTATTACTTAACCTAAAATTTAATTAATATCTTTTTCTTAAATATTAAAATTATCTACCTCAAGTATAATAAAAATCCAGTTATTTTTTCATCTTAGGCCTACTATGGTACTTGATATTTCTGGTTACTAAGTCAGTTTGGTTCAAATAGTTAACTCTCTTGTTCCTATTGGAAAAACTTTAAATCTTTTTTTCATATTTAAATGTAGACTACTTCTGGGAAACTAAATTTATTTAGAGAAAAACTATATGAAATAACTTCTTTTTATTAACTTCTTCTTCTTTAATTCTTCATTTTAACTCTTTAATAAATTCTTAATAATAATGGGATGAATAACAAAGCAAGGGAGTGCTGCAATAATTTATAATAGCGTTACAATGTCTATTATATTATCAAGTTAAAATCTAATAAAATTAAATGAATTAAAGTTATAAATTAAAATGAGATAAATATGCACAATACAACAAAAATAATGTCACATAACATAAAGGTGGTTATGTTTGGAGATACAGACTGACTTGGTATCTTGAACCATACAGACTTGTTATCTTGGAGATACAGACTGACTGGCTTGAACTATTTCTTGGACACAGTGGCTACATCAAACTTGTCAAATTAAGTTAGACATACAGTATTTTTCAATTGATAACATCTTTACTGTCTTTTATTAGCCTAGGCCTACATTGTAAAATGAATAACCTTATTATTTAGTAGAAAAATATCTTACTTATCTAACCTTACTTAAAGGATTGGTTGCTTAAATTATTTTGATCACAATTATATAATATATATATATATATATATATATATATATATATATATATATATATATATATATATATATAGATATAGATAAACACCTATATATTGATTGATTATAAGGCAATATAGCTGCTAGTAATATATATATATATATTACAGTTTATAATTTCCCCCTTAATCTTCTCATATGTTATATAAATAAATCTTATTTATTTTGTTATATATGTTTTCATAAATCTTTACAATGCTTAAATTGCAATATTCATGTGTCACAAAGTTCTGTTTTTACTATACATTGTGTTATTGTAGCTCTAAGTTTATTCCATATTAATTAGTTGGCAGTATATTTGAAAAGAGCTAAAGAGAAATGTAAAAACAAATAAAGAGCATGTGACTGGCTAGTTCCATCCTAACCTACCTATTTGTAGTTAAAATAATTTTCGGCAGGCAGCAATTTGACAAAAAAATCAGCATAAGTACAAAATATTTTTTTCTGAATTTATTGTTTCACCATTATTTGGCAGCTTTGAAATGCAGTTGTTAGATTTAAAAAAATAAAGAATTGTGGAGCTCAAAATTTGAGCATCTTTATGCAAATTTAGAGCTATTGGAGAAAAAGTAATGTGAATTACATTTACAGCATAAGTCATCTGCTTTGAAAGATCTGGGGAGGGAAGATATATTGATTTTTAATACCTGGAATAGTATGCCAGACTCATTTTATCAACAGAAGAAATTAGCATTTGGTATTCTTTCCTTATTTGGGTCTACATATTTATGAAAATAATCATTTTTAAGCAAGAACTTTATCAAGAGTAAATTAAGAAATTTACTTATTGATGAGAACTTTGAATCACGCCTAAAATTAAAAACAACAACTTATAAACCTGACTTACCCTTACTTTCCAAGGAAATGTAAGGCCATTGTTCACATTAGTGGAGTATTTGTAGTTTTTTTAATGATACCTTTTATATTATTTAACTTGTTATATTTTAAAATAAATATTATCTTTATATAAGTATGGTACCAAGTTTTATTTAATCAACTGTTAGTTAAATGTATTTAAAATATTTAATAAAGGACAAAGTTATACATATTTAGGAAAGACAAGCTCGAAAGTGTACTTTTAATTCTAATTATTTCCATAAAAATATCTCTACTAAAGCAAAGTTTAAGTTTAAAAAGAAATGGCTCTTTGAATAAACTTCAATTTTGTATAATTTATATTTGGCTTTTTTCAATGACGAGTTTGCCGACCACTGTACTAGGCTAATGAAAGACTTGAGTTGTTGGTAATCTGTATCATCTGTTTTAAAAAAAATAATAACACTGTATATATTTAGTTGTTAGTCACTAGAAAATTTAATTTATAGTGTAATATATTAGGTTGTACAGTATTATCTTTGAATCTAGTATTACCTTGTTTTTTGAATCTAGTTTCAAATAATATAGGTGATCTTATGATTCATACTAAATTTAAATACCTTACAATCATTGCTTTGTTATGACACACAATCACTATAATTTATTAATAAAAATGTTTTGTATATTATAACATTAAAGGAAGGAATATTCTTAACTATAATTATAGTAATTACCAGTATATTTAATTATACATATGTTTTAGTACTTTTAAATCCTTAACACTTTTTATATATTATTTCATGCTTGTTGTTCCCAAAGAAATAAAATCATTAGAAACATTCATAAACAACATTATTAGTTGCTACAGAAAGCAGCTCGTGGTGCAAAGCAATATATAGTCAAGATTACCTAGCACAGGAAAAAATATACAAACTATCTGAGTGGGCAGCAAGTTAGTTACAAACTCCAACCTGTCATGTAACACATGGTGGCTAGTTGTCAATGGCAGCTAGTACTATTGTTGCAATGTTGTACAACCCTCAAAAAGTTTCTAAATTTATTATGTATTTGTTAATGGTTAGATTACACATTATATTTTAGCTGTTCATAGTGATAATCCATTATAAAAAACCAAAAGCTGCTTGAAAAACATTTTAAAACTATTCAGATATAATATTTGGTTGCAACCTGAGAGTCATTCTCTGTGATGTATCAGCCTTATGAAGAAATAGCATTGGAAATGAGTGAATAGTGTTTTCCTGCTGTATTCAGGGACTGCAAACCTTGCTCAAAGCACTGTGGTAGAGCAACTCGTAGATTCCAGACAACTAACAATAGTACAATTTCATTGAACACTAGTAGTGTTTCTAGATTATGTCACTCTTGTTAAAGGTTGCAATGATGGGTGCAGAAGTTAAAAGGTGTTTTTTAACAATGAAAACCTTCTTTAGCAACTTCATATCAAAATAAAGGTTGTCTGCATTGGCAATGCTGTCAATTAAGAAAGATATAATATTGAGCAATTCTGGATTTCAACTAGAAAGTCATTGATACATTTGTCCAACAGAAAGAGACAATTTGACTTTCTTTTCAAGTAGCAGACTTTACTAAATTCAATTAAATAATTTATTTTTATTATTAAGTTAAGCCTAAGTGTTTTTAGTAATTAAAACAACTGACTTACATAACGTTTTTAGTGAAGCTCTCACATAACTTAAATAAGTATTTTCTTGAAAAATCCATGCTTTATACAGTGGTCCCATTTTGTTAGGTCGTTCATATAACAATTTGACCTACAATATGAAACCTCCAAATTAACACAGCACCAGCTGCCACTGCTAGCTGTAATGCCCTACTAATGTCTTTTTAACCTTTCTTGTCCCAACAAGTAGCACTATTTCTGTAGATAATTTGGACTGTCAGATCTAGCTGCTTTGTTTTAAGCTATTCCATTACCATTGCTTTGTTTACTGTGGCTTTCAAATTGGACTGACTACTGGCTTACATCACTACTTCACTACTTCAGTGTCATCTGAAAAGCCCATTGTGTCCGCCCACTTAGAAAGCTGAATCAAAGAATACCATAAAGTATATGTTCCGTAGAAGTGGTCCTCAGACTGATCCATATGTGACTCAACAAGTCATATCTAGTTGCTGACACTTGCTGTTCTTTATTTTATTCTCCAGGATTCTAGTAGGAAGGGTTCTTCTCATGATTCTTCTCAATGAGGCATTTTAAAAACATTGCATATCTCCCAGATGGCCAGGGTGTAGAATCCTATTGATACCCACCTCATATTGATTTATTCTATGTAACACTGGATCTTATTGTGTCATACTACTTTCAGATAGTATATAATACATTTTTTATCTTCAGTCACTTTCCTAAACCTAGTGATATTTGCTCAAATGAAAGAAATGCTCAGGATTGCTGTGTGATGACTAAATTTTGACAGAAATTCTTGAGTCAAAAATTTTCTCAAACAAATGTAATTAGATGACAGAATTGTGGGTGCACCTCTCCCGCTCTATCAGCTGGAGCATTGGTCAGTTTTATATTTAATAATCTGCATTTTTGATAAAAATGATTAAGAATAAAATAACATAGAGATAGTAAGGGGTGTATTAATATTATCAGTGATAGGGAGAATGTGCTTTTATTCAACATTTTTTTAGTTTAGTCAGTAATTCGGCTATTCGAGATAGGACTGTTGGAAAGTCATTGACTCATATCTCTAATTCTGAAGCTGTAGGGCATGGGAAATGTATTGTTAAAGTTGCAGAGGGCTGCCACTGGATTAACTAAAAATTTAAACAATTCTTATTTTCTTTATGTTACTTACCTTTTCTGAAAATATGATTTTCCTATTGTAACAAGCATTAAATCTGCTTACATTAGCATTTTTAATTTTCAAATGTCATTGAATTCATATTTAAATGTAATATGCACATTTTATTTTTATTCATGATTATTAGTATTTTATTTTATTGAGTTTGTTTACACATTATATATTATTGGCAATTTGTGTATACCTATATATATATATATATATATACTTTTGAAAATTTTATAGTGACTAAAATACATTATTTTTAATTTTTGTTTCTAATTTTATATTCATAATAAATACATAAATAATTTGTATACAATTCTTAAATGACCTTTCACAAACATGATAATTGCTGTAATAACTCATATTTCAGTGGAAATTCACTAGTAATGTGTTTGTTGTTTCAGTATTTTGTTTTTGATTATCACACAACAATGTCAGCACTACTAAATGAAAACATAACCATAACGGTAAGTGTTTGAAAACTATGTGTTAAATTGTTAACTTAAATAACAATATGATTGTTTCATATTAAATTATCGTGTCCCTTTCTTGTTAGAAAAGAAAATGAATTTGTAAGTGATACTAAAGTATTCTTATTTTTTTTTTAGATAAAATCTTTATCTTAAAATTTTGTGTATAATTTTAGTGTTCAAGAAATGTAGGATTTTAATTTCAGAATACTGAACTTACCAGAAATTTTTCGTAGTAATTACTTAACACAAGTTTTTGTCCATTACATTGAGAAAAAAGTGCATGTAAATTAATTTACAATATTATAAAATAGTAGTATCATTATTACTTTCAAGTGTTACTCTATTTGTTTTTTCAGTAAGCTCAGCTGTTTTATTATTGTGGAATTTTATTTTCTGAACATCTAGGCTAAACTAAGGATGAAATAAACACTTCTCTGTGTATTGATAGGAGTCTCTGTGTATTGATTGTCAAGTAAAGTAGGCAGCTGTCTAGGACCACAAATATAAAAATAATTGAAAATCAACTTTCTTGTCTTTTTTCCTACGTTAGAAGATTGTTTGGGAATGTTTCTTTATATGATAACTATAAACACATCTGCAGAAAGAGTTTTAAGTATTAATTTGACAGATTATTCACAGAGTTAATTAATGCTTGCTTCTACCTATAAACTTATTTAAAGTATTAAATTTGATGGTATTATAAATTGTGCTTCCTTGAATCACATTAAGTTACAAAATGAGATTAGAATGCAATATTTATTTACTAACATATATGAAATATTAATTGTTCATTTCAACTGGTTGCATACATTCTTGTTCATTAGTTCTCTGGAGTAATTATATATATATATATATATATATATATATATATATATATATATATATATATGCATACACACACACACACACACACACACACATTCATGTGCGCACTAACAGTACCTAGGGCAGCAAAATATATAAATTCTCGACTGAGTGATAGGACACTCGTCTTCTCATATTTACTTTTTGCTTGCACATTTTATGGTTTTAAAGTATTATTCATTATTATTTTTGTAAGAAGAATGAGTATAATTTTTTTTGATCTTATGAATTTAATTGGTTAAATAGTACTTTATTTTTAATTCTTTTGCTTCACGTTCTTGTATTTTTTAGGTGTATAAACCTAGAGGGAAAATTTCTTTTAAAAGCAGATTAGGAAGTGTTCGTTTGGATGTTGGAACTGTTTTGTTACAGGAAGGTAAGTAAAAAATGTGGTAAGTGATTCTACTTAATATTACTTAGGTATACAATATCATTTTTTATATCATGTATTATCTTATATTATTTTCTAGTATCATATATTATCTATATTACTGTAGGCAACTACAGGTATAATTGTTTTTAGTAAAATATACAACTCTTGACCACTGATATTTCCACAAACTAGTGAAAATTTCTAATGTTTTCATTGATTACTCTTACTTACATATGTTTGCAAATATTATCATATTATCTTTGCCGTAACTATTTTTCTTTATTCATTGAAACAATATCTTTATTTACAGATTTTAGGTAATACATTTTTTATAAATAGAAAAATGCTTTATGCATTGAGTGTGGGACTACTGGTTCATTGAGATAACTGTCTAAAATTCTCCTTGTTAAGGACCTCTCATCTAAATCAGTACATGCATTGCTTCAAGAAAGAAGTCTGTCTGGATCTTTGGAACATAATCTTTCCAGCTCCATAAATTTATGCATTTGTTCTTCCTTCTCATCTTTATGCCATGACGTTTTTTGCAAAAGACATCATTATTTGCCATTTGTCCTGAACCTTCAGCATATTATGGAGGTCCCTAGGGTTCTGAAAACTAAATACTCTGGCAAGCCTCCTGCTGGCAAGAGCCTTACAATAATATACTATATGGCCTTTAGTTCCGTTTCTCTGTAGAATATTCCTACCTATTAATGTGTACCCTCAGACCATTGTGCCATGAAATGAGCTCCATGGTTTTCCTGAGTTGTACTCTGCCCAACATGCCTACTGCACCTTCAAGTCCTCCTTTAGGTACCATTTTTACTATGGAAATTCCCTCTAGGTTGTCCCATCTTCCCTAGTGTTGTTCATTTATCTGGCTTGATAGCAGACCAAGCCAGACAGAGAAATCCCTACTGCCAGCTCAGGTCCAATAATCACAGAGCAGATTCCAGTCCAGCTAATCTGTCCGCCTTCTCATTACGCTCAAACTCCTTGTGTTCTGGAACCCAGTGAAGAATAATTTGGTTTTCCAGAAACAGAACTTTTAAATTCTCACAATACTCTCATACCACAGTAGACTGAATACCACAGGACCTTCAAGAGCTCTATTGCTGCCTGAATATTGATATAAATGTGAATTCAAGTTTTTTAAAACGTCTCAAATTTAACAAAACACAGTTATTGGGAGTAATTAAAAGGATGGTGTAGAGTTCCCAAATGTAATCAAACTTGTGCAGTCTAGTGGTTCCATTCTTAGCACACATTTACATTTACCATGGGTTCCTTACTCAATTAATTTAATGAATTTGTTTCAGGTCATGAGCTCAGTAATAAGTGGTTTGTTTTAACTAACCCAAGTGATCCTTTAAGTCAAGTTCAAGGGTTTCTTAAATGTGAAATCAGTATCAAGAGTAACTTAGAGGAACCTTTGGTTAGACCTGTACATGTGCAAGATTTAGATAGCAATATTGAAGGGTAAGTAAATACTTTTTTACAGTAGTATACAAGTAATCAAATTTAATTGGAGTTAAAATATGTTTAGATTCATAAAAATTTACATTACAAAAAATTAAATGTATAATAAATGTTATAAATTGTTATTTTAGTAATTTGTAATATGATTTACAAGAGGTGTTCACCACAAAGCAAAAGGGTTATGTACATATATGCTGATCAAACAGTCCTGAATTTGTCTAAATTATTGTAGCTTCATCTTTCCTTTTATGTAGTTGCCATTTATTTTGCTGTTGTTATTGTTTAGTGGTTACTGTCATTAGTCTGGCTTTGTTATTGCAATAATAAATAATCCTAATCCTAACATGCAGCTGTCTTGCTGCATTTTAAACTTTAAGCTTATATTGAAATATGAACATAAACCCTCACTGCCATCAAATATATTTACTTAATTCCTACGGATTAAAAAAAAATTAAAATTTTAATTTATACCAAATTTTAATGCTGATTAAGATGGTGAAATCATATTTTAAAAAAAGGTAAAATAAAGAGCTTAGTAGCCTATTTAAAAAAAATGGAGTGCCTATCATTTTGAAACTGTTGAACTGATTTTGCTAGCTAACAAAGTTGTCAAACTTGTACAAAGATATAACAGCAAAAGTAAAAGTAGGAAATAAAATGTTTAAAGGTTTCAAAGTCACTAACAGACTTACACAAGCATGTTTGCTGTCCCCAAGCATTGTTTAAAATCTACCTGGAGCAAGCACTACACAACTGGAAACGCAAGTGTGAAAGAATGGGTATACCATTAAACTACATTACCTTATACACCCTCTGCTTTGTAGATAACCAAATAGTTATAACACAGGATTATAAGGATCTACAATTAGGGGTCTGCGGGCTGAGTTTTTTAGAGTTTGGTCGGGTTTTTTTTCAGCACTCGGGCTTTTTGGGTCGGGTCACCCATCACATTTTTAGCTAGACCTAAGTCAAAAAAAAAATTAAAATAAAAATTAGAATTAAAATTTTTTTTATTATATTTAATCCTCTGACTGCCATGGGCCGATTATATATGCGTGCAAAAGTTGTGTGAATACCGCCAAGAGCTGGTTATATCGGCGCGCAAGAGTTGTGTGAATACCGCAACGAACTGATGTAATACGGACTCATTGTGTGCAATATTTTCATTTGATTTTTGTCTTTGAAAAAATTACACCTTTTAATTTAGTGACATAATCATGAAACGATATACATTCGGAGAAAGGATATCTGCAGATTCTCTGCAACTACTGATTGACAACAACTGATTGCGTACTGTTGTCAATCCCAGACATATTTATTTGACAAGGCAGTGTGTTGACTCGGCTCAAGGAGGAAACTATATTTATAAACATGCACAGTCCACTTGGTCCCTTCTCATTGTAGCATCACAATAAATAAAACTACTAACCGATAATACTGCACCCACTGACAGGTCAACAATTGGCTTTGTCCAGTAAAACAAATAGAATGATTATAAGTGGTTAGACACTTAACCTTCGATGGTTAATTAAATTGTTTTTCTTTAATATTATTTGTATATTATGAATTTTGGTAGTGAGAATATGTATGCATATTGCGTACATTACTGCCTAAAAATAAAAGTTAATATTTACTTGGCCCGACCCGACCCGTAAAATTCGGGGCCCTGCAGACCCCTATCTACAATATATGAGTAGGGAATTAATATAGGAATATGATATTTGGCGATTAGGTAAACCTAAACAAAACAGAGTACATGTGCATTGGAGGGCAGAGCAGGAATCTTCTGTTGGAACACAACAGAAAATCAATGCGTGTACAAATTTACAAGTATTTGGGAATGACAATTAGTAGCAATGAACCCTTGAACACAGCGATAAAGAATGGAACATATTGGGAAGAAAAGCAATAAGGATACTGAAAAGCATCATATGGGATCAACATATATCAAGAATAAATAAACATTGAATATATAACACAATTATAAAAAGTATAATCTCATATAGAAGCAAAGTATGGCCATTGAAACAAAAAACAGAAAAATGTCTTGGAGATACAAATATGGACTATTGCCAAAGAGCTACAGGTCGGACAAAATGGGACAGAAAAAAATTTAAGAAACCGTTAAAACATGGATGAGGAGCACACCATTGAAGACAACATTAAGGCAAAACAACTTCAATGTTTTGGTCATGTCCAAAGGATGGACGAAAATCGACTTCCCAAACAGATTTTAAAATTGAAAATATATGGTCACAAAACAAGGGAGACCGAAACTTAGTTGGAGAGAAGGAATTGATAAGGATGTAAGAGAGAAGGGATAGAATCAAGATCTGTGGAATAACAAGGGAAATGGAAGCTAGGAATCAAATGACGTTGCAGAATGTTTTAAGGTGAAAAGAAGTACAAAATTGTCAAATTTATTACCCTAATTAATGTTTGTGCCAAGATTGAATTACATCAAACTAAAATTGTGGTTCTATCACACACTTGTGTGTGTGTGTGTGTGTGTGTGTGTGTGTGTGTGTGTGTGTGTGTGTGTGTGTGTGTGTGTGTGTGTGTGTGTGTGTGTGTGTGTGTGTGTGTGTGTGTGTGTGTGTGTGTGTGTGTGTGTGTGTGTGTGTGTGTGTGTGCATTCACAATATACAACATTGTGTGTATATACAATATATATATTTACAACCAACAAAGAATTTTTTAAAAATTTGGTTCATTAGATATTTTAAAAGTATGTTAAAGGTAGTTAAAGTTTTTTTTTATATGAGTATAAAGGTAAATACACAGATTACACCCTGTATTTTGCTATTGTTCCACAAAATATCAAAATTTAAATTATGATTTATTTTATGAGTTAATCCATCTCCTCAACTCGTTGCAAAAGTAAGTAATTTAGAATGTAACCAATTTACAGATTAATTTACATCTAGTGAATAAAGATTTGTTCAGACCTAATAAGTTTTACATCTGATGTACTTTCTACATCTCAGACATTATATGCATTAGCTATTGTTCAGGACTTTTTATCACTTATCACCATATTATTTCTGGAAGCAGTTCTCTCCTTGTTTCATTTTGACTTTGTTACTCTACATAGTAGATATACCCTACTTAGAGTACATAGTAGGGTCTACTCGCTGGATCGGCTTTGCAACATTCTTTGTTTTTTTCAATCTTTAAATGCAAAAACTATTATTTAAAGTAACTTTGTTATTATTTATGTGTGTGTGTGTGTGTGTGTGTGTGTGTGTGTGTGTGTGTGTGTGTGTGTGTGTGTGTGTGTGTGTGTGTGTGTGTGTGTGTGAGAGAGAGAGAGAGAGAGAGAGAGAGAGAGACGCACGTGCGCACGCATATATATAATTGAAATGTTTATTTTTCTGGTGTGTGGATGGTTGTAGCATCTTGTTATTGTCTGATAAAAATTATATGAATTTGTTACTTTTGTGGTTGATTATTAATTAACAATTAATTATTAATTCTAACACTGATTCTGCCAAGTTGTACTGTGGCTGACTACAGCATCATTCAAGAAATTTAAAAAAGGACAGGAGGTTAATTTCCACCATTTTCCAATTGAAGATACAATTCAAAATAATGCATAACATAAAACAAACTTTCTCATTAAAGTTATTTCCAAAAAAAAGGAAGTTACAAAAAAACCGAAATTTGGACTAATTTCTTAAAATTGGTTAGTCATATTTTGCTCAAATTTGGTCATATATAATAATAATAATAACTCTATTTAGTGTACCAGATTTGAAATAAACAGTAATTACTATTTGAGGCCAAATAAAAACCAACAGAGCACTTCACTGAGGCTAAAATTTGATGGAATTTACAACTACATAACTATGTAGCACTATTTTGCTCATTTTTAGTTTTATTTGTTTTCACTTTTCCAATGTTTTTCTATCCATTTTTTTGTTTTTATGGCTTATACTACAATATAAAATGTTTTTATGGCTTATACTACAATATAAAATGTAAAAGACTTGCTTACAATACAGCAATTAATACCTGATCAGTTTATGTAATAAGAATTTCATTTGTTATTCGTTTTTGTTACGTATTTTTATGACTACCTGATCAATAGTATTAATTTTATACAAAGCCTTTTATATTAATTATATCAACACTTCTCAGTTTTGAGATCATTTTGAAAAGGTGTTTGTATATTTTCATCAAATTTTTCTTAAAGGTTTGCTATGATACAATAAAGTTTAAAGGTTAAATTAATAAAATTTTTTAATTTTCCAGAAACCTTTTTGTCTCTGAGGATGTTTTACTTGGCAGGCATAAAGCTCGTTATTCAGTTTGTATTTACCGTGCAATAGCATTAGGTATAAAATCTTTAAAAAATTTAAATGAAATTGAAAAGGACAAGGATCTACAAGATGTTTATGTAGAAATTAGTTTTGCTGGCTTGTCTGTAAGTACTTGCAATAGTTTACATTTCCTGTAATTTAAAAAAATATCGTACTAGCTTAAATATTTTATATGCAACACTGGTGGTTGTTTTTCAGCTTTCACACAAAGTAGTAACTAGAAACTATGCTTTACATATTCCAAAATGTTATAAATGTTGCATTTTTTTGTAGTTTATATATCATTATTAATAGTTTATATACAGTATATATAAGATTAGTTTTAATAATTTAAAATTCTTTACAGTCTATTTGCTAGCTTGTTGTTATTGTTATTTCAGTTTATGTCATGGAGATGATAACCCGTAAGGTTTTCGCTGGGGAAAAATTTGTTTGACCTAGCTTATTTGTTTGACCTATTTTGTTTCATAACAGGTATAATAGTAATAGAGATGTTTTGTACAGTTTTTTTACAGTTTGTCAACTGACCATTAACTTTCATAAAAATAATCTATGAGACCTAAGTTTTCTCACTCACCTTTTCGATTTTTTTTAAAGTTTTGAATTTTTATAGGTAAAGCTAGCATCACCAAAGTCTTAAGTATGCTGGATACAACTATTACAGTATATAGTTTTGTTGTTTGTATTTTATAATGTAATTAAAAAGCCACATGAGACTTTTAATAAATTTACCTTAACCAATAACAATTACTGTACATATTTTAAAATGTATATCAATAAATTATAAAATGTGGTAGTCCTATAATTACTTTTTAGTAAAAATAGAAAAAATTTAAATTTGTATAATTATTATATTTTATTATTTATAATTACTGTAATATAAATTATTTTATAAACAAAAAACAATTATGATTAGTGCTGTACTACAAAGAGAAAATTTACAAGATTTCCTCAATGGAATGAACAACTGACATTCACTGAAGCATATCCCCCTCTTTATCAACGTTTAAGAATTGATGTCTTTTCAGGAAAGAAAAAAATTGCTACTCGTTACATTAATTTTGCTGATATAACTAAAAATTCAGTTGATGGTAAGTTTCAAAAAAAATATTAAAATATTTTTAAAAATTAAAATAATTAAACCAAAAAAATTCATTTGAAGTTGATTTTAACTTGTCTTGATTTTTAAATTAACAATTAAGCCAAAAAGATTTACCATGTTATACGGAATCAATGGTGCAGTGTGTAGTATATACGAGGGCTATTCAGAAAGTAGATTACGTTTTTGGATAAAAAAAAAACTAAGTACAGGAAAAAAATTGTATTATATACATTTGAAAGAGGAACTAAAATACTATTTTTCGACATAATCGCCAAACAAATTTAGACATTTGTCATATCGGTGAACTAGCTTTGAAATTCCCGTGTCGTAGAATTCCGCCGCCTGTGAATGAGGTGCGATCAGTTATAAGGTTTTTGTTAGCAAAAAACCATAAACCGATTGAAATTTATCGGCAAGTTTGTGAAGTTTACGGAAACAACGTAATCAGTGAAGGTGGAGTTCGCCAGTGGTGCATTAGATTTAAAAATGGACGAAGTAATGTTAATGACGAAGAGAAGAGTGGCAGACCGAGCATTGTGAGTAATGAGC